>JAJLSW010000003.1:0-557598 GCA_030567875.1 Wenyingozyma nitratophila
GAGAAGTTGACGCTGTATTCAGTCAACGTCGGGGCGAGATTTCAACCTTGCTTTAGCAGTTTACTCGAACTTATATTAGAAATTGTTTATTTTCATAATATTGATTTGTGCAAGGCACCAAACTTGGTACTTTTGAAAATAGAAGCACCCATAAAAGCCCTTTCCGAGACTTGGGAGATGAGCAGAGCGGGGCATGTGAGTGAGAATGTCAAAATATCAAACATTGGGCCCAAGATACAGCGGATGTATATATATGGGGGGTTTGACTTTTGTATTACAGAAGAGTTTTTAAGGAATCATACACAGCTGTATTCATTGGGATTTTGCCCTTTACATGTAGAGTATAATCTGTCAAGTGCAAATATTAAACGTTTGCTGTTATGTTGTCTTCACTCATTTGGCGCTGGGACAAGGAGTGACAGAAACAAGAACCCGTTCTTTTACAGGAACATACCAGGCGGCGTTGTAGAGCTCACACTAACTCACTACTGTGGAAAAATGGGCGATAAAGTTGACTTATCTGGATTTGTTCATTTGCAAAGGTTGGATGTACGAAATTGCAACTTTTGGGCGGAAGATTGGAGCTTGGGGAGGGTTCAGGACCTGTGTCTCGTTAATTGTAAGTGGATTGGCGAGCTTCTTATTCCGCAAAATCTGAAGAACTTGACGGTGTACTGTACCCACTATTCTTTTTCTTCCAGTTTTTCCACTAAGCCCGGATTGAATCTAGAAAAGCTGCAGCTATGGAACTGCATCTTCGAGTCTATAGACCTCAGTGATGCTACAAATCTCAAGTCATTTGTTTACCTTGGTTCCGGCAATCGGCATATAATTGAGTACATGTCGAAGTTTCAAGATAAAGTGGACCTTTTACACAGTGAATATTATATAGACGGGAAACCGTCTAGTAGGCCTGTGGAAATAAGGAAGGTTAGCCACTCAACACTTGACAAATACCACGTTGACAGTGGGAAGTTAAACTTGTATCTGGGGTACAAACTTGACAGCAGTTGGGTTCAGAAATGTCCAGGAAGGATTGTGCGGGCCAGCCGCTAAAACTAACAAATAAGTTTCAAATGATGTTCTCAATTGGTGTCATCCTATAACACTGCTCCCCACCTAATTTGAAGAAAGGACGAATTCTTCATCGAACCATTGAATTCCTAATCTGCTAGTTAGGTGGATTGTATAAACTTAGCTATATCTTTATACAATACTGTTGACCAGAGTATGCAATTGGATGACGATCACTATATGTATAACAGTGAACAAGATTCAAAATAATGTAGAATAGAAGACATTGCATTACACGATGAAGTTTACAGAATATAATTAAGAGAGGCCTTTTTGCAAAACAGAAAATTCTTTTGTTAAGCACACATATCATGAGCATAATTTGATAGAAACCTTTCAGCTTACCTTATTTGATAACCGTACTGACAGACAGCCACCACCATACGTTATACCAGTATATTAGGAAAAGAAACAATAGAAATGGTGTTTGAAAAAAGCCGCTTGTACGCTGATAGCGTTGATGAGATACAGATTTCGGATATAAATCACTTGTCGAGGAGAAATATTTCAAGGTAAATACATTTCCTCTGATCCTACGACTCATCTTGAATTTTTGAATATCTCCGGTATCCTCTTCGAGTTCATCATCGATGTCGTCCATGAGCGTGACTGATCGTTCAGATGGATGTGAATCTGTAGAAGACGGTATTTTCTTCTTACGAGACTTGAATATAGGCTTTGTAGATGAAACTGATGGGGTTAGCGAGATCATGTTTCCACTTGCGATACCAAGGCGGCGGACTGCCAACCACCTGCACTAATTGCCAGTACTCTCCCCTTCAACGGCACCTTCAACGGCACCTTCACCGGATTTGGGAAAACTCTGCCATGACCATCAATATATGAAACACTTCTCCACTCATCGTTTAACAGAGTTCCTAAACCTGTACAACCGCACCATAGAGAATCTCTACCCCAAGAATACAAATCGCCATTTTTGAAAGATGCTAATTTGTGGTAGTCTCCAAAGACAACAGAAATACACCCTTTATACTGTAACTCTGGTAGAATTATGGGGGATGACTTCTTTTTTGTCTGGGTCTCTCCAAGAAAGACATTGTCCCGATTGGACATTAAAGCAAAACTCTTGTACGAACCAGTGACTCTAACAAATTTGGCATCATTCCACTGCTTCTCCAAAGAACTTTGGAAACCTAGCAATTGATAAATATTTAAAATATGATGCTCTTCAAAGTCAACTTTATAGGCCTCCCCAAGACCATTGACAAATACTAGGGAGTTTTCCAGAGCAACATAATCGACAATATGACAACTGAAGTTGTCATTCACAGATCCATTGGTATTAGGGATTATGAAAGCTTTACTACCAAACCCTGCTGTGGGAGCCCCTGGTCCGGACAAATTTCCGTATGACAACCTATTAAACCAAACCAATATTCCGATTCCATGAATAAGGCACGAGTTATAATTCCAACCGGATCTTATCTTCAATATGTTTATATTGTCGGTATAAATCTCTGGAATTGAATGATTTAAACTTGTTAAAAAACCGAGCTGAAACTTCATCTTGACTCCAAAATCCCTTTGTCTCACACAATCCCAAACCCATAAATTATTAGCGTTATCCAATGCCAAAGTATGGTTTCTACCAGCACTTACAGAGATGAGATGTGTATCATACGGTGTCGGTATCAATTCAGATAACACATCGTAAAGAATAAGTTGATGATATCTGCCTCTGTTGGTCTGACGCATTCGTTCGTCTTCGGGAGACAAAAAGCTTCTAACATCTGTCCGAGAGGTTCCGAATCCTGTGTTATATATTATCCCTGATTCGGTCAATATAGAGAAAAAAAAACCTGCGCCTGCGATATCCACGGCGGTCTCACCTTTGAACCTTTTCATCAGCAAGGGAACAAGAGCTCCACGTACAGGACGACCCAATTGCCTCGAGGTTCTGTTAATGCTCTCCGCAAATCGCATACCCAACCTACCCCGGGAAGGTTCACCCCAAGTATAGAGATTTGAATGATTTCTAAGTTTATACAACTGCGGCCATTTATGAATATTCTCGAACGGTACAGGAACATTGCCGAATGTCTTTATAAATAGAATGTGCCAGACAATTTCCTGATTCATTATCAGATAAAGTTGCCTGCATGTTAAAAATAGCGATTTGATATCTGATGCCTCTAATACAGGCACCAAATGAACAGAGATTATCTCTTCTGGTAAATCTAGTAACTTGAACATGTGTGTTGTTGTGTTTGTATATTATATATGCCTGAAGTCGCTCTCGTCAGCCAAGGAAGAAGTTGAACTGGTAATAAAATGGCAAGCATTGGTGGAGTACACCCCAATATATATAAATCAGCCTAAATGTACAAGTTGCCGTTTCGGGTTGTAAAATGGCCGAGGCGGTGCTCCTTTTCGAGGCTATGCATATCGGAGACATAATTGTCGTATACTATTCTGATCAAACCTTTGTGCCTTTTATTTGACTGCAGAGTTCCTACAGTTTACTAGAGTTAGCTGTGCTCAGTCAGCTTTGTTTGGGGTAGATTAGTCGGAGTTTATAAAATTAGCGTCATTGTTGAGTTTATGTATCTAATACCTAAAATATAAATTAAGAATAAAATAAAGAGTTGACAATATCAAATCAACGACAACAAAGAGATGTATAGTTGATGAGATAGAAGTTGAAACTCTGAGATCAAATTGAAAGGGAGAGAAAAAAAAGTGACAAAAAATGAGTTCTATAATTTTATACTTGTTTAATCTTGGTCTTTTGACAGAGTCTAAGAGGGAAGTTTTTTCATCAATGGCAGATCCATTAGCTGGGCCAGATTTTGGGGTGGAAACATCGGCGTGGAAATCCTTGATAAAAGAATCGACGTCATCGATGTTCAAAGGTCTAACATCACCTAATTTCTTAATCTTAGTGGTAGTTTCTTTGATTTGACCCAGAAATTTTGTTTATAGAGCAAAACTTATTCCCAGCACACGTTCAATTTGATTTAGTAGCTCAAGTAGAGTAGATGATATAATGGATAGTAAACTAGAAGAATGGGACCTTCCATTCATCCTAAGAAAAGAACCAAGTTGGGTAAAAAAATTGTACCTGGCCCTTCAGCGAGTTGCATGGTATGGTTATCTGGCAAACCAATGATTTTATCGATACTTATGCTCTAGGGATCATTTATCATTTTATTTGGTTATGATGCTTCAGCAATGTCTCAAGTGAATTGCAATTCTGACTATAAGCGTTTAATGGGTGTATTATTACATATCTATATCACTATCTTCTTCTTCTTCTCCTTCTCCTTCTTCTTCTTCTTCTTCTTCTTCTCCTTCTTCTTCTTCTTCTTCTTCTTCTTCTTCTTCACTATCTTCTTCTTCAAGATCTTCAAAATCCTCAATATACTCAATATCTTCTAAATTCTCAATCTCATAATCATTCTCTTCATTAATCTCATAATCAATCGAAAGATTCAATTCTTTCTTAATAGTCAATCTTTCGTTTAAAATATCGATTTTACCCCTCAATTCGATTAATTTGTTTAAATTTTTACTCTTATCGTTGAGTAATCTAATCAGTATCGATAAATTTTGGAAATTCTTAGAATTACCGTTCAAATTGTTGATCAACCATCCACTATGATAAATTAAAATATTTTTAATCCAATAGTTTAAATTGATCAATCTATTCTTATTTCTCATTATCTTCTCACTTAATTTATTCAACAATTTGATTATAATCTCAGAGTCTAATTTCTTGATGGTATTTCTAATGATCTCTTCATCTTTATTGTTTAATACAATCTCCAATAATGAATCATCATTACTCTTTATAGCTTGGTTTAATATGACTACTAATGTGACCTTGTTTCCCTTTTTATGCTTTTTCACAACTTCTTCTTCATTCCCATTGGCATTCGCTTTATCGATTATATCTTTAAATGAATCGAAATCTTGTTCTTCTTCTTCTTCTTCTTCTCCTTCTTCCCTATCAACTTCCATATTGTTTAAATCTTGGAAATCATCACCTTGCATCACTACCGCATGACTTTCATTGTATAACTTATTAGATGCCTTATCATGGCCAAACTTACTAAATTGCTGTTGTAATTTGATATTTTCTTTAATCTTTACAATATCTCTATCTTGATCGATTAAATAATCCTGGTCTAACCATTTTATCCTTTCGATTAATAAAATGTTATTGTCCTCAAAATATGAAACCAAGATTTCCTTGTTGATAATCTTTAAATCGTTTAATTCTAATAAATTGTTATTTCTCGTTAATTTCAATTTATAATCACTCTTTATCGAATTCACTTTTCTTCTACTACTACCTCTGACTAATTTATTCTTTGTCATTATATCGTTGAAAATCTCAACTATACCATCTTGTGTAATAACAGTCAAAATTGAATGTTCTCCAACAGATGTAATTTCAAATTTTAATACATCACTATCACATACAAAAATTCTATCAATTGTATTTGAGTCTGTTAATTTGATCATATTTATGAATCTATCACCTTTAGCACCAGTGAGAATATAGTCTACATTGTCCAATTTGAGATTAACCAACTTGGTAAGCTTGGAAACATGCGATGGTATACTGATAAATCCACCATTATTGATATCAATAACGTATATACAATGAGATCCAAGTATTAATTTATCACCGTTATAACTTGATATTAAGTTGATTTTTTCATCGATGAAATCCACTTTTAATTTCTTGGAGCATAACCATGAGTTAACATCCCACTCAAAAATTTCTTTTAAATCGTTACTGAATCCAAACAATTTATCGTTTGATTTGGAATAATGTATACAATCTGAAAATGTATCTTTCAAATCTATAACTTCGTTTAAGACAGGTGAGTAAACGGTGAAAGTCCCATTTTCGAAACATAAACCAAGATATTGGTCTTCTAATCTGTCACTTGAACCAATCCATTCAATACTATGCAAATCCCCTTTTTGTAAATCTTTCAAGGGGAAAACAGATATAAATTGTTCATCGATGTTCAAATTACTCGATTGAATACGTAGAACTTGCGAATCCAAGGAATTAACTATACTGGCGAGAAAATCACCTGTACGGTTGAATTTACTTATCCCCGACATGTCTAAATCTGCAAACTTTAACTAATAATGAAATACAAAAAGACCTTATTACTCTACTATCAATCTTACCTACGCAGATTAAAAATATCACATAGTTAATTTTTTAATGTACTTAAAAAATAAAAAAATTTCAGATCTCAAATACTTTTTCCCTTACCCGCACATGTCACCCGTTTGAGCCATCCGTAATAGTAACTTAAAATATTATTGATATTATTATGTATCGTTTGTTTATCAAATTGGACAATGCATTAAAGATATATATATATATATATATACACAACTAGTAGCTGTTAAATATACTATACCCACACACCCAAAAACAGAAACCGTAGTTTTGCAATGTCAGATCAAATCCCCCAGGATGATATATCCTTACCAAAGGCAACTGTACAGAAGATAATAAGTGAGATCTTGCCCAATGAATTTTCATTCACCAAGGAGGCAAGAGAAGCATTGATCGAATGTTGTATTGAATTTCTTATGATTTTATCGAGTGAATCAAACGATATAGCGGAGAAGGAGTTAAAGAAGACGATAAGTACAGACCACGTCTTGAAAGCCGTTGCTGATTTGGGATTTGTCGATTATTTACCGAAGATTGAACAGGTGTTGGAAGAATTCAAAGAGAGTAATAAAATTAAAGAAAAGAAGAATAATAAGTTTCAAAATAGTGGGTTATCTGAGGAAGAACTGTTGAGAAAGCAAGAAGAGTTATTCAGGGCCAGTAGAGATAAATTACAGCAGCATACACCCGTTAAGGAAGAGTAAATGGCATTTTGTTTTAGAGATAAAGGTGGGTGGTGTGTTGTGTAGTTTTATTATTGTATATTATTATTATTATTATTTAAAGTTTTGCAATTAACTAATGAATTAATTAATTGATTAATCTTTCAAGTAATTTGTGTTTCTCAATTGGTAACTCATTTATAATCTTTTCATTTTCAACCTGGAAAAATCTCTTAAATTCATCAATAACATTAACATTGTCCAAGATCGTATCTTTGGTCAATTCGTCCAATTCTGGATCATCTTCATTGATTTCAAATTCAAATTCACGAGCGGCAACGGAGTTGGATAAAACATCTTTCTTCATCAATTCTAATCTTTTCTCAATGGCCTGTGGTAAAAACTCAAACAATTCAAATAATTTAATCAATAAATTAGAATTCAACGAACTTAATTGTGAATTAACTGGATTGCTGAAGTTAAACCTCAACAATGAAATCAATGACAAGATTTGTAATTTGACATCAAATACAGTGATCAACATTTGATTGGAATTGTTGAACCAATCTTGTAAGAATTTCATCACGAATTCTCCATTGTTTAATTCATTTGATACTTGGATTAATAAATTTGGATTGACATAGATTAACGAGATGAAAAATTTGAGATAACTTTTAACCATTTCATTATAAACGTCAATCAATGCAAAGTCACCTTTCACTTTCTCTACGATTGTCATAACTTTTATAGATAATTCCTTCATATATAGACTACTCTTGGAATCTATAGTATTGTTATCACCACCATTACCTAATGATAAGACTAATTGAGAACTTAAACATACAACTGTATTCGTAATACCTTCAAATTCATCTTCTAAAAATTCATCATCGAGGTATTTCAACAACATGATCGTAAGCATTTCTAATTTCGTAGAATCTAAGAGATTACCGTTGTTATTGGTTTTATTGTTGAATCCATAACAAATCACAGTCTCTAAAAATGGTTTATAACAATCATAGTACATATAACCATAGTTATCAAATGATTCCAACACTAATTCTAATAAATCCCACATATCAGGAACGATTTCCTTTAATGTATAATTGATTGTCTCTAATAATTCCAAAGTACTATCGATATAACTTGAAAGTGCATTTGTCAAGATATACGATACTAATTCTTTGAAAGTCTTTAATAAATTAACTGTGATTTCCTTCTGTGAATTCATACTGATAACCATTGTTATCAAAACGTTTAATATACCATTGGCTTGATATTCCTTATCGTTAATCTCATCTTGTAATTTCCTACTACTAGCACCATTATTCATTTGATTTTCAAGGGAAAGAGTTTCCTCGGCTAGTCTTAAGAATTGTTGTGTTAAATTGATGGATAATTGATAACTAAAAGGTTCTAATTCCTTGGAAAACTTACTGACAAACTGATCCATTATTTCATTGATGATATCAAACTCATTTTCATTGTTCAATTCGAGTAACTCATTCATTATTATCGTTATATTACTCGATAATCTCTTCTCCACCGTCGAATAATAAAGACATAATTGAGCCATCGAATCGGCACTTTCGATTCTCAAAGATATAGGATTCGATTTTTCAAATAGTTTCAAAAGGTTTTCGAATATTGAATCGAGTAATGGCAAATCATTTGCAAGGTATTTATGGTTTAATAGACTTAAATTCTCACAGGCTCGAACTTGTAACCATTTATGATTGAAGTCCATCAAACTGGGGACTACAAAAGTCTTGATTATTTCGTTCAATTGTCCCTTCACTGGAGATCCTTCTTTATCCAATACACTCCAGATATCTTTCAATACCCTTAAACATGCTTCAATTTGGTATGTCAATGACTTATCATTGGGATTACTAGAATGGCTTTGGAAAGTCTCATTAATAACTTGAAAAATCTCATTTATAGAAGAAACAGATCTTGGGTTCAATGAGTTTGGTTCTTCGTATGAGGATATTATTGTATAGATGAAGTCATCGGCGGCTAAATCGGATGTCTTAGAAGTTGGATTTAGATCATAAACCCTTCTGAAATATTCTTGTTGATCATCTTCAAAGACTTCGATTAACTCATCAGTGGTGGATAATAATGGGAATATGACATGTTTCAAGATTGGATTGATTTGTCCGTTTATGATCTTGTATAAGTCTTCGATTTGAATACACTCACTTATGAAGGAAATCAAATGGTATAAACACGCTTCACTTAAATAAAAAGTTTGCTTATTTTGGGTCCATTTGGAAATTGTAGATAAATAATGGTTAAGGATAGTAGGCAAGAAATGTTCAACAATTGTAACTTTCAATTGAGAATCCTTTGTCGATGCACCTGCATGTTTTGTCTTCAACCTATGTAAATTGGCAAAAGCCCATTTTTTACATTTCACCAAGGGGTATTGGTTTTTTTCATTTGGTGAATCCATCTCTTGTAATACCTGAGGATTAATTTCGATATCGATTATTTGGAAATGATATCCACACCATTTACTGAATAGATTCAAATCATTTGTGAAATACTGTGGGATCTCGATCAATGTAACGTATTTGAAAATCTTAAAGATGAGATAAATCAACTGACTGATTTGAACGTTTGAATTCATTTTATCGATAAAGCTCTCGATAATTTGTTCAAAGATGGGGAAAGTTTCAATGACTATATTGTTCAACAATTGTCTCTTATTAGCATCTATATTAAACCTATATTTCTTGGTAACTTGGTGAATTAAGAGTAAACTTGTATGTATATATTCAATTTGATTTGAATTGGATTTCAATAGATTCAAAGAATCTTGGATCAAAGTTTGATCCCAATTTGGATCGAACTTCAAGATTATCTCAATGGAAGTAATCAACTGATTAACAATGACTTGATTTGAGTATGATTTGACCAATGATTCGATTAAATTTGTCTTGATTAAATTCTTTTCATCATTATCAATTTTCAACTTGCGCAGACTTTCAATCTGCATATTATCATCGATATACCAGGATGTTCTAACTTTATTCTTGAAGAAAGTGACAGATACAACTCTAATATGTGCGGGGATATCTTGATCAATTGATATATCGAGACATTTACTCAGTATACCTTTTTCATTGATAAAGTTCATCAAGAATTTTTCCGAGTTTGATCTTAAATTGTTGTCGGAAGACAACGTATTCAAGAAATGTTGTAGCAAGTGATCCTTCTCCATTGTCGGTTTATGGTTCCTTAAGGCTTGGTTTTGCGAATTGGGCCTTAATTATCAATCAGTAAAGAAAAACAAAACCACAAGATAGACACTTGAAAACCCAAATCCACCCACTCTTGTTTATCATAGTCATTGGCAAAAAATGTTCAACTCTTCTATCGACGCGTCTGCAAGTGTCAATTTGCACGTCGATCGTCTCTTGTAATGTAAATGCCCTCTCCCTCTCCCTCTCCATGGGGTCTACTTTCAAGGGTTGTGTAGTGCATTTATGCCATAATTCTTTCACCAATTAGAGAGTCAACACAAAAAATAGTATGCATTCAATAAAACTAAGTAATCACTCGATTCAAACAGATGCTTCTGCTGCAAAGTTTTTTACGTATTACAACAATCGAGAACGCGTTAGCTTTTTTTTACATACTCTTTCTGGGGTTATATGAAATAAGTTTACTTGAAGATACTATATACAGAGAAACTAAAAAGAAACACAACACTTAGTAGTAAACAGGAAAATCAAAGAGCCTATAATTGAAGGAAGGGGATATCTAAACAATAAAATTAACATAAATTATAAAATACAAAAATAAAGGTATAGGTAGAAGGACTAGTAGTAAAACATAAATACACGAGTGCATGAGATAAAACTAATAATTCAGTAGCATTTAGGAGATGTTGAACACAATGAACTGATGAAACAACTAGAGGTATATAGTTTTTGGTAAAAAAAAAAGAAACAGTATCATTCTATTATTCAGTATTCATCTGGAGAAAGGAATGAAAAAAAAAAAACACAAGAACTCTTTTATTTTCCTTTTGTAAGTTTTTTGGAAATCAATTAAATGGTGGGATCAGCTTCACCTTCACCTTCACCTTCGGTCTTTGGGTACTTGATGGTTTCAAAGTTGTTCTGGAATAACATTAAACTGGTAGCTTTTGAACCATCGGCTCTTTCATAAGAAGTGTTAGCAGCATCTGCTTCGATAAAGACTTTAGCACCTTTGCCCAAATATTGAGACATGAAGGAAACTTGGGCTTCGTTGAAAACGGCAATGTTGAACCATGAGGTAACTTGTTCACCTTTACTCTTAGAATTGACGGCAATTGAATAACGTAAATACTCTTTACCGGTTGAAGTTGTCTGTTTAGTCAAGTCGGAACCAATGGTACCTATCAAGGACATCTTGGCTAATTGGGATTTTGGGGTGGAGGAGAAGTATCTTACTGATTGTCTGAGCATCTTGGTGTATATATTGTATAAGTTATTGATGGATATTGTGTATAGTACTTGGTAACTTACCCCGTAGCAGTGAAGTAAAATGTTTAAAACAAGTAATCTAAACGCTCCACTCTCTCTCTCTCTCTCTCTCTCTCTGGCTAGCGAAGAGCAAAAGAAGAAACGCGTTTGCCGCGAGACTGGTGGCGCGCCCGGGTAACTGTGGCGCTCGCAGGCGGGCTATTAGTCTCTTCTTATCTCTATGGTGATTCATCTATATAGAATTGTATCAACTTATTTGCTCTTGAGATCTACATTGCTTCCACTTTATATATATCTGTATATATCAACATATACATATATATATATATATCTATATCTATATCATAGCAACTCAAGATGACTTCAAACGTTCCTGTCAAATACTATGCGGCTACGCAGATGGCAACCACGAGAAACTCCTCCTTCTCTTCCTCAAATTCCTTATCGCAAGATGAATCTCAAATGATTAATCACGATAATGATGAAGAAAGAAATATGAAACAAGTCATATCTTCATCATCTCGTGGCTCATATAGCTATAACAGTGGGTTGGGGATAATATCTGGTCATGGATCGCATAATAGACCTAATAGATTATCCCATGCCACTAATGGTGGTACTAACCATCTTACCGCTCTTAATATCAATAATGGTGGCATCAAAGTTGTTCGCCGTGATAATAAGAATGCAGGTAAATCGGGTTACTCATATTATTCGTCTTCCACATCGGATTATGACTCTGGTATCGATTTGAATAATGATGATGATCTTAATGAAGAAAGCTATTACGATTTCAACAGAAATCATACTAGACACAGCTTACGCCGCAAAGGTTCTACATCCGATATAAACCTCGAGAGCAATTTAAATGTTGAGAATAGTTTAGATTCATCTGAATGGGTTTTATTTTCTCCCAGTCGTAGCTTAGTGTCGTCGCATAAAAGATCAGTTGGTAATGAAGATGATGATGTGTTAAGTTCTACTACGACCCAATCAAAGGATGGAAATCTTGAAGAAGAAGAGGATGATGAAGATTATACAGATGAAGGTGAGGGCGAAGAAGAAGAAGAAGAAGAAGAAGATGAACTTATAGATGATATCAATGAGATAAATAAAGAAGAAATCTCAAGTACAAAAGACGATCTTAGTCAACGGATCGAGAAATGGAGAAGACAACAGTTCAATCTATTTTTGAACGAGATAGAAGATCTGGATAATCCCAATGGATTAAACCTCAAGAAGTTAGATTCAAATACTATTGATTTAATAAAAGCATGGGGAATAGATAATTCAAATTCAAATTCTGGTAGAACAAGTCCCATGTTGACAAGTTTGAAAGACAATCTGGGTAATAAAGGTGATAAGAATAAATTCAAGAATCCATTCTATGGGGATGAGATCTTGAATAAATATAGCGATGAAGATATAAGGATAATTAAAAACGTATTGAATAAGTTATCACATTCATTGTTGAACGTTAAGGATAACAACAACTTGTACTTCAACTCAAACTCACCACCGCGTATTCCAAGGACAAGGGCTAAATCAAGTACTAATTTAACGGATACAAATTCTTTTCAGATGAAGAGATCGAATAGCGATTCATCCACCAAGTTCTTAAACAATAAGAAATTACAGAAATTCATGCCTATATATTTAAAGACTCATATTATGGATTCGAACTTACTCAATGAGTTTGAAAATGAGCAATCGATCACAGATAAGGAGGATAATAATCAAGAGGAAGCCAAGACACTTCCTGGTTCCCCAAGGTTGGGTGGAGTAGCGGGACTGTGGGGAAATATAGAGGGTGGAGAAGGTAACAGGTTAGGACATGGTTATGGACATAGATATGGACATGGACATGGATATGAATACGAATACGAATATGAATATGACTATGGTCTTTCACGCAAGGAGAGTGTGATATCCAATTTCCACAGCGACAGTCTCAGTGTGGTGAACGTCAACAAGAACAATACCAACCACACTACCAGCAGCAGTGATATGCATTCAGTCAACTCCAACTCCGTGCTCACCTACTCCACGGGCAGTATATTGGGGTTCTGAGCATGCCATGGCCCCATGCCCCCCTCCCACGCCCCCACGCGTTACCCGATTGCACACTGCACAGACTCTCACTGCTCACTGCTCACAGCGCCAGTTGAAAAATTCCCAAAAATTCCCAAAAAATAAAAAATAAAAATTAAAGAGAAATAAAAAA
The DNA here is from genome assembly GCA_030567875.1 of Wenyingozyma nitratophila. NCBI lineage: Eukaryota > Fungi > Ascomycota > Pichiomycetes > Pichiales > Pichiaceae > Wenyingozyma > Wenyingozyma nitratophila. Next base: position 13,612 of record JAJLSW010000003.1, read on the forward strand.
AAGAAATTCCCGTTTGAAATAAATAAATCTGTCAGCCACTACCTCTTTGGCCATGGGTTATTATTATTCACTATCTTTAAATATTCCATTAATTATTAACCTATCTACTTTATATACCCTTTGTCAATCCAAACCCTTTAATACCCCTTTCAATTTATTTTTATTATATCCATTTTCAACAACTGTACCATATATAGATACGCATCTCTTCCCTTCTTCCATATATCGCCTTCTCCCTTTCTATTACCCACTTCTAAACCCCTTTATTAATAGAAAATTTTTACAGCAACTTGGACTATCTTTTAGGCTCAATATACATTATATTACAACCATCCTTCACCATAATTTCATACGGTATAATAGAGTCAATACATTCAACTAATACACATATATATAAATTTACAATCACTCTCATTTCTTTTAATTCATTCATATTATATTGGACTACTATACGTTTTCATCCCTCCCTATTAAGATATCATAACCCGATAAAGAATAAAATATAGATATTAATTCGATTAAAAAATCGGTACAATTTAATAATAATAAAAACAACAACAACAATAACAATTTAATAATAATAAAAACAACAACAACAATAACAATAACAATAATAATAAATTCAAAAATATGCAATCATCATCACAGATAAATTCGACAAAGAAAAGGTTTTTATCTATTCAGGAACAGTATGAAAATCAACAGAAGATGATATCTCTTGATTTTTCAAACAATATCGATTCCAATATCGATAATAACGATATGATGACGACGAATGATTCTTCCAATAATGAAGATCATGATATGATCAATGATGATAGCAATAATAATAATAATATTATTAATATCAATGAAAACGACATGGATAGAAGTATAACACCGGTTAACAATATCCCAACTCTTCAGTTCCATCAATTACAACCTCATGTTCAATCTCCCGTACAAACTCAACAAGTACAACCTCAAGTTCAAATTCAACAACCTCAACCTCAAATCCAACCTCATCCAATAATAATACCACAGATTCATAACCAACAACAACAACAACAACAACAGCAGCAGCTACTAGCATCTCAAAAATCTAAATTACCTATTGTAGTAACAAAGGGAAAATATTCTTTAAATGATTTTCAAATAATACGAACTTTAGGTACCGGTTCATTCGGTAGGGTTCATCTTATACGATCTGTTCATAATGGTAGATATTATGCTATGAAAGTCTTTAGAAAGAGACAAGTTGTCAAGGCAAAACAAATCGAACATACAAATGATGAAAGAAGAATTTTATCAGTTATTCAACACCCTTTCATAACGAGAATGTGGGGCACTTTCCAGGATAGTAAATCGATTTTTATGATTATGGATTATATAGAAGGTGGTGAATTATTTTCTTTGTTAAGGAGATCCAAGAATTTCCCGAATCAAGTTGCTAAATTTTATGCAGCTGAAGTATTATTGGCCTTGGAATATTTACATTCTAAGAATATAATATACAGAGATTTAAAACCTGAAAATATCCTACTTGCAAGATCTGGTCATATCAAACTTACAGATTTTGGTTTTGCCAAGGAAGTTGAAACAAAGACTTATACCTTATGTGGTACCCCTGATTATATTGCCCCCGAAGTAATTGCCGTACAGCCTTATAATAAAGCTGTTGATTGGTGGTCATTTGGTATCTTAATCTATGAAATGTTGAGTGGTTCAACTCCATTCTATGATGTTTCCCCAATAAAGACTTATGAAAATATAACAAAATGTGAATTAAGATTCAACAACAATTTTTTCCAAGATGATTCGATTGATCTATTGAATAAATTGATTACCAAAGACGTCACTTATAGATTGGGTAATTTACAAAATGGTGTCGATGATATCAAAAATCATGAATGGTTTAAAGAAGTCATCTGGGAAAACCTTTTACAGGGGAATATCGAAACCCCTTATGAACCAAATATCCCCTCTGGTGTTGGTGATTCTTCTCAGTTTGAAATCTACCCTGAAGAGAATTATGACTATGGGATTTCGGGAATAGCAGATGATTTTGGTTACTTGTTCCCTGAATTCTAAAACCAAAAAAAAAAGAAAAAAACTATCATAAATGTAAAAAAAAAACACCCCAACCCACTTCTACCTTTATTAGTAGTAAGTAAGTAAGTAAGTATTCTTTGATGTATATAAATTTGTATATTAGAACGATTAATGATTTATGTATTGGATTTACTCGATCAATATGTCTATTTTATTTGTGTTTTTTTTTTCGTAACGTCGTTAAAAATCGTATATACAAGATCTTATGTATTACATATCATATATAAGCATTGTTGGATTCAATCACCTAAACAGCAACTTCGATATCCTGAGGGGAATGTGAATGTGAATGGTTATGGGAATGGCTATGATCATGGGCATGTCCCTCGATTGTAATCTCATCTTTTTCAATCTTATAAACTTCCAAAACCTCGACCAATTCTTCTTTGAACGATTGTAATTCCAATTGGGTAAACTCACCATAGTTCAAATCGCTCAAATCGATCTTTTGAATCAAAGAGGATAATGAAAGCACAAGGTTTGACCTGAGCCTGTCTATATCCTTAGAGTAATATACTATCGATTTATGATTCAAAAGATTAGAACTTGTCGTTGATAGTTTTAGATCTTTAGAGATTTGGATCAAGTCTTTGTAAATCGTTTCATTTTTGATGATCAAGGGGTTTTGTAAGATTTGAATTATTAGTTTTTGTTCATCGCTCAACGAGCTCATTGATAAGGATGGTTTATTAGAAGTTTTTGCTTCGTTATGCTCAACTGTCTTTTCCTCTTGTTGTTGTTGTTGTTGTTGTTGTTGTTGTTGTTGTTGTTGTTGTTGTTGTTGTTGTTGTTGTTGTTGTTGTTGTTGTTGTTGTTGTTGTTGTTGTTGTTGTTGTTCTCTGAAGAAATCGATTACTTTATTAGTCGATTTATAACCTCCTATTTCTTCCCAGAATATATAACCGAACCTTAGATTCTCAGTATTCACTACCAAATCCTGTAAACTATTCAAAGAACTCTTATAAAAACTCTTTATCAATCTAACAAGATTCGTCAATAATCTATTCGATAATTCTTCGTTGTAAGGGATCCAAAGGCTCAATAAATTATCATTGATAATCTTATAACACCTTTCATTATCCTTCATGATCTTAAATTTCGATGCAAACGCAATTTGAATCTCTATCAAATCAACAACACTATTACTATTATTGATCTTGATTTCACCTTTGTTCAACTTCTCTTTAAATTCAATAACACTCGATAAATCAGATTTCATAATTATAAATGTAAATCTCCTCAGATTTAATTCGTTCATGAATACAAAATAGGATAGAATAGAAGTCAATTTCCACTGTGATAATGGGGTCTTCTTATTAGTCAATAACTTATCAACTTCATTCGGTTTCAACTTCATCAATCCAACGGTGAAAACTTGTTCCTTTGTACCAGTCGATTCTGCTCCAAATTGATCCATTAAAAACCCTAGATTCTGTGAAACATTATCATAATGTTGCTTTTCGAAATTCACCAGTACTTTCTTGGTATCAATACTAGTCATATTGATATCTGAATCTAGTTCAAGTTTCATATTAGCACGAACCCTTAATGGTCGACTTCTTTGATTAATCTGTTGAAGACTACCATCGTATGATATTTCCTCGATATTCATCTTTACATTATCAGGAGCTAAAAGATTCATAAGAATCTCAGGGTTAGCCTTCTTGTTTAAGATCCCTGAAAAGGTTTGATTCATTACTTTATCGTCGGTTGAGGTCTCAAATTCTTTGATTATTTCATTTTTCAAAATAGATGGTTTGGGTATACCGTTAGATTTAAACCGTTTGGCGAATTTCCAACACGCCCCATTTATCATATTCCGCCTTATTGTTATTTCTATCATCTTTCAATTAGCCTTCAATGTTCTATCTCCTTTACTTGTCTAGTTAGTTAATATATGGACAAGGCAAAGTGGTTCTGTTTATACTGCAAATCAAAGACGAAAATTGCCATATAGATATAGATATAGATATATATATATGTTCGTTGCTTAGTTAAATTTTAGCTATCCTTTTCGAGGATATACATGGTGTACGGGTGCCCGCCGATGGACCTCGTGGCTTTTCCTTTCTGTTGTGGGGTTTTGAGCCAATGAGTTAACAACATATCACCAACATATTTGATGATTGGTGATTTAGAACTATATTGTGTTCTCATTACATGAAAGATCAAAATCGTATACTTACTGTTTCGTTACTCACTACTCAAGATGTTCATATATAACAGTACAAGTTCCTTCGTTGTAAATGTGTGCACAAGAGAAAGACAAAGAAATTCCACTAATGCAGAAGATGGGACTATCATTCAGTGGTATAGTTACTAAACAGCTGTGCCCATTGATATCTATCTGAACACCTTAGCTTCCTCACTATATATGATTTACTCCGAGTGCGGTTATTAATTTGTAAAAAAGAACTATTGCGTATACACCTATATAAAGAGTGTCATTGATTTATATACTAATCGATTGGAGTAACAGAAACATGACCCAATCTGCATTTCACAATCTTTTTAAATTGATTTGTGTGTGTGTGTGTGTGTGTTTTATGTCGGTTTTTTGTTTATTTTCCTAGTTTTTAAGTCAAAAATATCAAAAATCAAACGACCCCCAGTTTACCTCATTTGGATCTTATTGTTTTAAAAAATCGAGTTGATAAGATCAGAACCAAGACTTGCACCAGCACCAAAAATGGCGGCGTTACCCAACTTCTTACCAAACTTCTTGAATTGTTCACCACCATGATGTTGTTGTTGTTGTTGAGGTTGCTGTTGTTGAACAGGTTGTTGTTGCTGTTGTTGATAATCAGCTGGTGGGAATGGCATGGAGGTAGAACTTTGCTGTTGTTGAATTGGTTGAGCATAAATTGGTTGTAATACTTGTTGCTGATATGGTGCATATTGTTGTTGGGCAGGTGGGGCAGGTTGATTACCGCCTACTAATCTAACATAATTACTTGGGAACATACCAACTGATGATCCAACTTTACCCTTCCACCAATTGTCAGAAGTCTTCTCAAGGACAATGACCTTATCACCTTGTCTTAATTCTAAATCATCGGCCTGTTGAGCTTTATAAGCGTAGATGGCTTCGGCAAATTCTTCTTTATCACTGTTGGTATAACTAGGAGGAGCAGTGGCAGGTGGGCCAGCGGCGTGAGATGGAGTAGAGGATGACATGTTTAAATCTTTAGCAGGAGCTCCGTCAGTGTAACGATCAGGTAAAGCACCAATTATATGGTCAAATAATGATTTAGTGATAACATTTGAATCGAGTAAGAATTCAAGTTCCTTTTATAGTACAATCGAAAGGTTAGTACATTCTTTCTTCTTATTGGAAAAAGAAAAAAATAGCAACTCAAATAAATATAAGGAGTAAGCCTGGTTTTTCTGATTATGTCTGTGTTTTTTGGCTATCGCCCTTGGCAAATGATACATACTGTTTTAACTGTAGTTAACGATCTGTTGACTTGAGCGGACATAGTTTGTAGTTTAACGTATTAGTAATTAGTGATGTGGACAATACGATAAGGAATGAGTAGAGTAAAGACAAGAGTAAAATATGATGAGGTGAAACGGAGAGGGATTACAGATGACGGAGCGGGTCTCTTAAGTATGTAAGGTTGAGGACATCAAAGTGACACAATTTCACTATCCAGGAGGGGCGCAGTCTACTGATCTGCGGCAGATCGGTGTGGCGAGTGAGGGGCATAGCTGGCATGTGGACATGTGGACGACGATCGTCTCATATCATGTGGCGCATATAAAAACATATATGTTTCTGGATAACTAAATGCGTGTATCTATAATATTTCACCACTTTTTTACCAAGGGAGTGGTAGAGAGAATATATATATATAATAAATACGATTAATAACTTTTTTTATTTGATTTTGGAAACTAGAATACAGACGGAGATATATATATATAATCGATTGAAATTATAATGGACCTAAATAATCTTCTTTAATACTACCAATAGCACTTATACTGTTAACATCTGCTCTGGTACCGATGATCTTTATTCTGACTTTAGAACCTTTCATGATAATTTGATCCTCACTGATATAAGCAGCAGGGGTATGAGATGGTGTATATTTCATATCATTTGGAATTAAATGTTTGGATATAAATACTGATAATGGACCAACATCTGCAAAGAAACCCATCTCATTGACTGAAGAGACTATAGCATCGACAACTTCACCTTTAAATGGTTTCCAAATAACAGCTCTATATTTAACTTCAAACTCTGCATACCCTGAATTACCTGCCAGAATTTTACCCTTACCTACATCGATTGACATACAATCTAAAACACAGATGATATAACCAAATTGACCGGTACATGTACCTTCAACATCGGTCAAAAGTTTTCTTCGTAAAAACTTGTTCATATCTGGACCAAAGTATGAAGGATGTAATGTTAAGTTGAGTGATAAATCTTTTAAAAAATACATGATGTGTGTGGTAGTCTATTTTATTTCTATTTGTTTGAAAATCGAAAGTTGTTTGTGTGTGTGTGTGTGTTTGTTTGTGTTTTTAATTTTTAGTTTTTAGGTTTTTGTTTTTATTTTTCTATTAACTTATCTTTTTGGTAGAAGAAGTAACGATAATCGATAATATGACGGCGATCTATATGGATATTTTAACTATTATGATAGTTAGACAAACTTGTGTAACGTATCTATAGGGAGTTGTGTTGATTCTTTATACCTTGTTGCCAAAACGGAGGGTGTATGGCAGAAACGAGGTGAGTGGAAGGAGCGAGTCGAGGTGAAAGCAATAGATTGAACCTATTGGAGCGTATATATGATGTGGGAAGTGCCCGAATCCTATTGGTATATGGTTCTCTGGAGAAATGAGTACGACTAATCTCTAAGCAAGAATCATGACTGTGAATATATATATATCTATATAAATTATATTATATATCACTTGGCTCGTTTAACCAAGGTTCGACAAACTTGAAAATCGCCGCGACTGCCAATTTCCGCGTGTGCCAATTGTGTGGCGAGAAAAATAAGATTTTTTTCAGAATGGGTGAGGAGGGCCTGGTTGGCTGGGATTATAGAGGGTTATATGGGATATTCAAGATATCTAGGATATAGATATCTAGGATATAGATATATATATATATATATATATACCCCCTTTACACACTATCCAGGATTTACCACAACTAGAGTCAATATGTCTAACAAGATAGGGAAAACCGGATTAGGTTTCGCCAGAGCATGGCACCATGTCGACCTAGCCGATGAGCCAAGATCATTGGGTAGATTAGCATCTCATATAGCTATAACGTTAATGGGTAAACATAAGCCTATGACACATGAAACACAAGACGCCGGTGATTACGTAGTGGTATCCAATTGTCAATTCATGAAAATTTCGGGTAAAAATTTCGAAAAGAAAACATATTGGTCACATAATACAAGACCAGGTAAGGGTAAAGCTACACCAATGAAAGACGTTGCTTCTGATTTTGGGTATGGTGAATTATTAAGAAGAGCTGTATCTAAGATGTTACCAAAGAATCAACTGAGATGGAAAAGATTGGATAGATTAAGAGTCTTTGATGGTTCTGAACATCCATATAAACAAAACCTTATAGCATTTGCTGATGAACAACCAAAGGTTTTACAAAAGATCAAAGAATTAGAAGAAAGAACCAAGACATTAAAGGAATTCGACGAATTCATGGCATCAAGAAACAATTAGATACATTCATACTATCTTTACGATATAATACAAGATATTACCAAAATAAAAAGCTTTCACCTGTATATATACTTACTTACTTACTCACCACATAATTACTTATAAATAAAAAATTTACTGGTTATTAATAAAGACAACAAACAAACCCATACTAAAAAATTACGAACTTTTTTTTTTCTTTATGTAAATATACAATTTTCTTTAAATATGATTAATAATGTAACAAAATAACAGGTTAAAAATAGGTTTTGAGAGTGGAAACAAAAGAATAGGAATGGATATAAAGAAACACGCAAAACAAAACAATTAACACCAAGAAGTTAAAACGACAAATAATGAATGAATCAATAGATCAATGGGTTATTATACCCGATCTAGTAGTATATAATCTTGGAGAAATATTCATACTCATCAATTCTTGGAATAACAATTTAGCAGCATATGGGATATGAATTTGATAGATATTTGTCTTGTTCTTACAAGATTTACATTCAAATTGATTCTTTTTCAAATTGGCAATAACACTCATCAAACCACATATACCACAGATGTGAACTCTAAATGCATCAGATGCATCCATTAATCTTTCCTTTAAGAAACCAGCAGCACCATGTGCAATCATACAATCTCTTTCCATTTCACCAAAACGTAAACCACCATCTCTTGCTCTACCTTCCATAGGTTGTCTTGTTAAATTTTGATATGGACCTCTTGCTCTGGCATGAATCTTATCATCAACCATATGTCTTAATCTTTGATAATATGTTGGACCAAAGAAAACTTGAGCCATCAATTTCTTACCGGTATGACCATTGTACATCACTTCAAAACCTCTACTTTGGAAACCATTTTCTCTTAATAACCTTGAAACGGCATCAACCGTTAAATCGGTAAATGGAGTAGCGTCACCTTCATAACCTCTTAATGATGCAACTTTACTTAATAAACATTCAATTAAATGGGCAACCGTCATACGAGATGGAATAGCATGTGGATTGATGATTAAATCTGGAACAACACCCAAGGCGGTAAATGGCATATCTTCATGTCTATAAGTAACACCAATTGTACCCTTTTGACCATGTCTAGAAGCAAATTTATCACCAATTTGTGGAACTTTTGTGGTTCTCATTCTAACTTTGACGAATTTCAAACCTTCGGCATTTGTTGTCAATAAGACTTGATCAACAATACCATTTTCAGTTGTTCTTAATGGAGTGGAAGCATCTCTCTTTGTATGATATTTAGTTCTTTGACCTAATTCTTCGGTATCTGGAGGAATTGGTACGGTTTTACCAATAATTATATCTTCACCAGAGACTCTAACACCAGGAGAGATTAAACCATCATCATCCAATTTCTCATATGTACCAGCTTTCAAACCAAGGGTATTACTACGCATTGGCTTTTCGAATTCTTCAACGATAGAAATACCATTTCTACGTTCTTGATCCATATATGATCTGAAGAATAATGATCTAAATAAACCACGATCAATTGATGATTGATTCATAATCATAGAATCTTCTTGGTTATAACCTGAATAACATGCAATTGCGACAACGGCATTTTGACCTGCAGGTAATTCTCTGAATTTAAGGTATTCCATCGATTGTGTCTTAGCCAATGGTTTTTGTGGATAGTATAAGATATTGGCCATTGTATCCATACGAACGTTATAATTGGTTAAGAAAACACCCATAGCTTGCTTACCCATCGCAGATTGATATGTATTTCTTGGGGATTGATTATGATCTGGGAAAGGAATAATTGAGGCAGCAACACCAAGAATCATAGAAGGATGAATTTCACAATGGGTGAAAGCATGTGCATTGGTAACACTTTTAATTCTTTTAGCAGGATCTAAATCTGTTGGTTTTGATTCTTGTTCATCAACTGGGATCAAATCTTCAGGTGACATGGCAATCAAAATAGTTTCTTCTTCTTCAGCATCAACATATTCGACTAAACCATTACTTACTAATGAATCCCAACCGTATATTCTTTCCATTGGTCCAAGAGGATCACCATTTTCATCTACTTCATCTTCATCTTGTGGTAATTCCTCTATTTCTCTATTCAAGATCTTAGAACAATGTTCTTTGGTCAATTTCAATTCACCTTTATGTTCACTCTCTAAATCATCATCAACGACAAATAATGGTCTATAAACTCTACCAGCATCGGTGAAAATCTTGAACTCACGTTCTCTAATATCACGAATCAATGAAACTTCTGGCGATATAGAACCACTTCTTCTCAATTGTCTCATGGTTTGAACCAACATAGCAGGTTCTCTTGTAGTACCAACCCAGTTACCGTTAAGGAAAACTCTTGTGGCATTCTTATGTTCTTGTGGCTCATAATCTTGTAATGGTTCTAAACCCCATTCTTCTAAAAGATATGTGATTGGTTCTGATGGTGAACCAACAGAGATACATGACATTAATGATAAATTCTTAACCAAACCACAGGCTTGACCTTCAGGGGTTTCAGCTGGACATACAAGACCCCAATGGGTGTTATGTAATTGACGTGGTTTAGCGATTTTACCATCTCTACCAATTGGTGTATTGGTTCTTCTTAAATGGGATAAAGTTGATGAATATGTATAACGGTTTAAAACTTGAGAAACACCAGCTCTTGAAGACATGGCTTTCTTTTGTTCACCCCAATTACCAGTAGCTAAGGAATATTTCAAACCGGATGTAATAGTAGTTGATTTAACAGCAGAGACAATGTTGAAGTCTTCACCTCTTTCAATACATCTTGTCATATATCTTGTGATATCCTTTGTTAACTTTCTAAACAAAGTTCTGAATAAACCGGCTAATAATGGTCCGGCTAAATCCAATCTTTTCTTACCAAAATGATCTCTATCATCTGCTTCTTTTCTTTCCAATGCACATAATAATAATCTATTGATAACGTAACCTAAGAAATATGATTTGTTTGTTTCGAACCCACTGTCTTGCGAAATATGGGGTAATAATTCTCTTTGTAAGATATCCTTGGCAAATTGAATACGTCTATCACGGTTGATACCAACTCTATTACCTCTTCTACCGATGAAATCTAAGGCAACTTCTTGATTTTGAATCAAGAAACCTTCTTCGATACATGGCTTTAACATTTCTAACATTTGCCAATCATTTTCATCGTAACAGATATGTTGTAAGATATCACCATCTTCGATAACACCTAAAGCTCTAAATACAATAACAATTGGAATATCTTGTTTTATATAAGGTAAGGTAACTTTAATACTTCTACCAACACCTGCACCACCACGGAGATTGGAGGATCCACCACGGTTTAATTTGACTTGAATAGAAGAAATTAATCTTGAACCTTTCTCTAAAGCAGATCTAATTTCGGCAATATGAGAAATTGGAGAAGGTGCCGCTTTCTTAAAGACTTGAACGATGTTTGCAGCGGATCTTTCTTGAGCAATTAAAACTTTTTCAGATCCATTGATAACAAAATAACCACCCATATCAAATGGACATTCTCTGATATCATATAATTCATCATCTGTTAAACCACTCAAGGTACAAAATTTGGAACGTAACATGATTGGAACTTTACCTATAAAAATGGTTTGGGTTTCTGCACCACTTCTATGGATTTTCTTACTGTGTTTTTGATCATCTTCAACAACATCATCTTCTTCATCTTCGTTGAAATCAGGGGAGATTGGAATTAAATCTTCAATTTCTCCATTTCTATATCTATTGATATCACCTTCTCTAAACCATTGAACTTGACTTGAAGGGCTTGTTTCGTCATCGATACTTTCCTTGACGGACTTCTTCATTTCGATATACAAAGGAGCAGAATATGTTAAATTTCTCAATCTTGCTTCTTGTGGCAACAACGTGTTTGTAGTACCATCTGCTTCAGTTTGAGAAGGTCTTGACAAATAGATATCACCAAAAGTGATTTCATAACGTCTACTGATATCATCGCTTTCAGAGATATGTTGAGCAGGTTGATCTAAGATCAACTTTCTATCTTCCAATACTAATTCTTGAATTGAAGATTCGATAAACTCATCAAACGACTCCAGTTGTTGAGATACCAACCCTTTCTGTTCAAAGAAAGAAGAAATGACGGTCCAACAATCTTCGGTTGTGATGGTTACATCTTCGATACCATACATTGCATCATCGTAGGAAGCCATCTTGATATTGATTATGATATTAATTCACTTGATTCTAACTGATCCTTTGTGGTATTATTGAATTGTTTATTAAATAAAAAAAGGGTATCGAATAAACCAATTGAATGATGGGGGGCAAATGAGATCAGGAGGTAGAGAATAAATCAAAGTCCAACGATATATGGAGTATGTACCTTAAGTAGAGATGGGGCACAGTACGAAAGAGCGACACAGAGTATTTCTTCAAGGTATTGGCCCTCCCATACACCTTGGTAAGCCTAGTTATTAATCACTTCACTCAACTTTTCACTCTCTATCAGATTCTCACCAAACAAACTGCTCCCACCGACGCCACTAAATCCACCGGGGCACGACTTGCCGTTACCCTGCCCGCGAGAAAAAACTTCGACATCTGGTAATATTTCACTACTAGTGAGTTGGTTGGGTTTTGGGGTCTTTGGTAGAGGTGCAAGTTGACTGTGATCTGACCATTGTTGCAATCCCACTCACATCCCACTCATAAGTGCACATTCACAAGACTTCATATCTCTCTCTCTATATCCTGCTCGTATATTCACACAAGTACAGGCTATTATATCATTCCCGCAAAAGAGTAGTAAGTCGTAGCCGTAGTAGTAGTCGTGAAGGAGAATTACCGACCAATTCATAAAATAACAGTGGATCTATACCATTATCACATCTTTAACATCACATATCTCCAAAAATGTCATTCATGAACCTTATAAATACACAAGTCACCACTTCGAGATCACTTTTCCAAAGTGTAGTGACCATGTCCAAGAGAACGGCCATCATGGGTAGATGGAAACCTTACCCTCAAAAACGTACCCCAAAGGTCAGAGAAGAAAGAGCCAGTAGATCAAAGATGATTGCAGACTTAACGAGGCAAGCAATTGACAACGACGATCCACATTATACCACTGGTGAGAAGAAGATCTACTTCCCAGGTGCTAGAGTCTGTTTATTGAGACCAAATGCCAATCATACACCATACCAGGCTAAATTCATTGTCCCAAAATCCTTCAACAAGTTAGATTTAAGAGATTACCTTTACAACATCTATGGGTTAAGAGTCTTAAACGTCACCGTTGCCTTAACCCCAGCTAAATTCGAAAGATCATTACCACAACCATATAGAACTCGTTACAGAAGTCCTCAGATAAAGAAGATGACAGTAGATTTAGTAGATCCATTTGTATGGCCAGAAATCCCAGAACATTACAAAACTGAGAGTATCTTTGCCGAAGAACTTAGAAAATACGCTGATGATAAACAAGCAGCAACAAATTCAGATAAAGCCAAGCCATCTGATGCATTTGGTGGTGTTTTGACTCCAAATCCAAGACCTTTAAACTTTGTTCCAAAGAGCGTTAAGAGACATATGAAGAGAACAGTATTAAAATCTGCGCAAAATTATAAGAAATTGAGTAATGAAGCTTTGATAGAAAAATACTTAAACATCTAACTAGGGTTGACATTTTTCAAAAAAGAAAATTAATTTCTCCCACTGTCTATAAATTAGCATGTATATAAAATCACTTACTTCCCTGAAATAAAAATCCTTTGTCATATAATTGTTTTGTCCCGTTTGTTTTTCGTACAAAATTACAAGTATATTGATCATGAGTACTTATACTATAATAACTGTAATATATATATAAAACTAACTTAACATAGAAAAATTAAGTTTTCCCCTAAAATAAAATAAAATAAAATAAACGACTCAATAAAAAACAATAACCTGGAAAGCCAATAATACCAATACTAATAGTATTGATCAAGACCTTTAAAAGAACAAAAATAACCAAGATTATAGCAAAATATACAATACTTGATCCCAAATTTAGACCAAAACCAAGAAACCTAATAAACAATAAAACAACAGTTAAGATATAGAAAAAAAAGGAGGAGAAGTAATTAAGCAACAACAACAAAAAAAAACCGAAAGGAAAATAAGAATAAGTAGTAGTAGTAGTAGTAGTAGTAGTAGTAGTAGTAGTGGTAGAGATAATCATTCATTATTGACAGAATTAGTCCTAGATTTGCCGAATCCCCACGATGATTTTCTCTTACTAAAAGAAGAACGACGGGAGCTAATGGACTCATTCATACTGGTATCCGCGGTGGCATCGGCGGATCTTGCAAAATTAGATCTAACTTTCTTGACATCTAATGATTCATCGAGCACATCTTCCTGTCCAATCATGGTATAATCATTATCTGGTTTCAATTCATGATTTACAAGGACTAAGATTGGTGAAACGAGCGATTTCAAAAGTGTTCTGGGTAAATAATCTTTGAGACTTCCATCTAATACAAAAGGTTTGGATTGAGTTGGTACAAAGTTATTATAAGCTTGTTCACTATTAGAGGTCGATTGAGGAACTTTGAGATAAAATCTTGACCAAGTATCTTGTGCGAATTCAAATATGGATTTATTTGCAATCTGTTGACTGATTTCCTTTTCTAGTTCAATAGAAGAAGCATAGAAATAACTCATTGGAACCTTGGGTAATAATGTTCCTTCCACTTTAGTATTATAAAAATTCAAAATTGATCTCACCATCTGCCTGAAATTGAACCTTTGAATGTATTCATCCAATATGAAGACATAAGGCACCATATATAGGTTATAAATAATAAAAGAACCACTTACTTTTGGTCTTCCTTCTTCTCCATGTTGAACTATTGGAAATACCAACCAGATTTGGAAATAGAGTGTGATCAATGAAGAAAAGGGTAACATATTGATCACAAGACTGACGATTGCAAAGCTTTTTAGTTCAAATAAAGAGGCTAAAACGACCCAATAAGTCAACCATTTATAGATCAATTCCTTTTTCCTTTCATTGGCTTCTTTATTGCTAATATCCATACCAGAAGTCGCATTAATGGTAGCATTCAAAAAAGAAGTAGGAGATGTTAGAACATTGGTGTTATTAACCCTAAGTAATTTATAGGTCTCAAGCAAGGGGTAAATAATTGAGACTGAAATCCCAATGATAGTGAATAATCCACCAAACATATTTTAAGGTTTTTTTTATTGAAGTATCTCTGGGTTTTATCGTATTGATTTCAATTGTGACTGGTCAACTTTTATGACTTGTATTGTATTGTAAATTGATACCGTAAAATTTTAAATGTATCTTTTCTCTCTGAAGGCGGGCGGAGAGGGAGAAGCGTATAAACTTATGGTATAGTAAGATTGTCGATTTTGAAGCTGAATTGTCTCAAGTATAAGCGATATATTGCAGGATAATCTGTGTTAAAAGTATAAGGTGTAACTTTCACAAAGGTGGCAATAAGCAATGAGAAAAAGAGAATATGATAGGTGTACATATGATATGGCACAAAGAGGCATTAATTATCTCAGCTTGTGATAGGGGGTAATAAAAAGCCAATTTCACACTTCTCCAGATTACGTGAGCCTCTCGCGGTGGTCTGCCTTATCGGGATTAGTACCGGCTTGACTTATCTGATGATATTACTGAATTGAACGGATATATACTGCTTGCTTATTTACTTTACTTACCTACTCAGTATTTGGCCCAGTCGTTGATATACTGGATCAAGTCCCTCAGCATGTACTCGGTCTCATCGGGAGATGCAACCCAAACTGTACATCCACTAAGTCTAGCTTTGAAATCGTTGGCTCCCAATGCACTGAATTGATCACCAACGTGTAATGTTTCGGAACAACATGTGGTTTCATCCATATTCAAGAACTTCTGCAAAACTTGAACACCAAGGGATTTATCTCCTATATCTACCCAAACATCATTACCTCCATTGAATGCACAAACTCTGATATTCTTAGCGGGTGGGAAGACTTTTAACATCTTATCTATTCTTAATACAACTTCTTCCAATTGTTCTCTCCATAACTTGATACCATCGATTGGAACAAGACCAACACCTCTTTCTTTACGCATAACAACGGCAGGTAGTGACAATTTGACTATAAGATCCCTGAGATGCTCCTCAGCAAAATCTAATGTCTGTTTAATATCATCTTCCTTCCAATGGAACATAGCTTCCAAGAACCAAGTATCCTTGGTAACGAATTTTAAATTCTTAATTTCGTTGTTATATCTAAATAAATAATTCGATTCACCCCCCATGACGAGTAAATTTTCACGTTGATAATCTTTCAACTTATCTGTCTTCCCCACTTCATCCACAAGACCTTTTAATCTACCATAATATTTTTCACCCGATTCATCAGAATATCCAGCAGCGGTAACAATCCCAATGTATATATCTTTACTCAACAATGTGATCAAATATGGCAAGATTGGTGAAGTTGATTCCAAGGAATGACCATCGTCATATAAGGTAACATCCCCATCAAATGTCATCAGTTTCAACCTTGGCTCTCCTCTCAATGAATGGAAATTAAAAGACAATTGTAATATCTGAGCAGTGTTTAAAATCAATCTAATATCGTTAAAACTTGGTGCGACTTGTCTTCTTTTACTTATCGTTCTTCTTTCGTCTTCGATATAAAAAGCTCTTTCTAAAGGTAGCTTTGTGAAAAATAAACCTATTGAAGGAACCAATTGTCTCAATCTACTGAGTTCAATTGTTCCCTCAAATTGCATATCAATATGGTCATCTACCAACCTTTCTAAATCGTAGAAAATTTCTGCATATCTTCTCTTTGCATCAGCATTCGTCTTGATTTCATCGACATGAGATATACCATTTGATTTGACAGCATAGAGTACAAATGGCACAGCTAGCAAGCCTTTAATCCACTCGATAAGACCATCTCTACGGTGCTCTTTCAACGCATACTCTACTCTATATCTGGAAGTCATCCTATAACAATACCCTTCAATATTGAGCTATATATAATACACCAATTACAAATAATATACATCTTTATAGATAAGAACTGTGCCAATTCATGTCATGTCTGCAAATATGAAAAGCTGCAGGGCTGGGCAGCACTGCTGCTTCGGCGCGCCGACAAGGGACACTCGTTACGTCGATCGGCGCGGGGAGCGGTCTCTGTCGGTGTCGCAGTGCTCTGCCCTGTCTTCTCTCGGCCTCTCCACCAGCTTCACGGGCACGTACTCCTTGCTGCTGTATCTATAGCTGGGATCCTCCTGTTCAGCAGATGCCTTGGCTCCTAGCCCAAGAAACGGAAGACGAGGCTTGACAGCATCTATTGAACTGGGTTTCTTCTTGCCTCTTGTCTCTTCATCTCCCTTCCACCCCATGCCTCGTAACATCGCGGCACCAAACATACCAACGGGTATCTTTTCATAACTCTCCTTTGTGGCTTCTGGTCCAGATGCCACCTCCTCCGATGGAGTTGTATATAATGTATTCTCAGCCTCGGTACTACTTCTAGTCCCCAAATCTGCCGATTTATTTGCTAAATTTAACCCAAAACTCATCTTCTGATCGCCATTCTTATCGGCCTCTGGCTTCTTGCCTTTGTTCTGTTCTTCTAATGCACGTTTTCTCCTGGCTTCCCAGTTGTTACCATTTACAACAGGTACTATAACCAACTCTTCCCCTTTGTTCTTATCGTTGGAATCGATTTGATCTATCGAATCTATTGCTACTTTTTGGCCAATGCTACTACCCCCATTGGCTTTGGAATCATCCCCGAGCACGGACACTTTCTTGATGGTGTTAACTTGTTTCTTGGAGCTAAGTGCAAACCCGCCAAACTTTTTTTTCGGTCCATTCTTTTCATCTTTCTTCAATGAAAACCCTTTCATGATACATATGGGTATATATTCTGTGATTATAAGGAAGGAGACAGGAGAAGAACCCCCGAATAAAGTTGCTCAAACAATTTCACAAAATATTTTTTTCAAATATTTCTCGAGTCTCTAGCCTGAAAAGAAAAAGGCCAGGAGCACAGGGGCATTTTTGTAATTAAAGTATGTTTTTTCTAGACCACGTTCATTTTTTCTCTTTATACTATAGAGGTGCCCTATAACTATACAATGATTATGATACAGAGAGGGATTGTCAGCTCGATTACGAAGGGCAGCCCCAGATTGGGATTACATCGCTTTTCGACGTCAATAATAGCCCTTAATAAAAACTATGAAATAAAACCATCCTCTCAAATGAACATTCAAAATAAAGCACAGTTTGCCACAACAGCTAATTCGAAAGGGGATGAAGAGATCAAGACCAAATCCTCCAAACTTATAGATGAAATCCAAGAACAGAAAAGGAAACTTGATCAACAATCGCATGGTGATGAGAACTCCAATGCCAATTCGACAACTGAATTTATCAATACAATAATCAATAGTGAAAACTTCCAGAACTTGAAGAATGAACTCTCCAAATACTCTGAAAAGAGAGAGAATATCACCAAAAACTATGCCGAGAGTCTAAGTGAAAAGATAAAGACAAATGTTAAAGAATTGAAAAAATCAATTTCAATATTATCCAAAGTGGTCAATGATATCACGGGGTATACAAAAGTTGACAAGTTGAAAGAGGTGATTACTAACAAAGAGGCGACTTTAACCGAACTCAGAAAGACTCTGTTAAATGCAAAAGAAGAATATAACGATGCAATCCTTCATAGAGCTAACTCACAGAAACAGGTGAATGAACTATTAGAAAGGAAGCATAGATGGACAGCAGATGACCTCGAAATATTCACAGGTTTATACAAAAACGATCACATATTAGAGAAGCGTGTGAAGGATACATCTGAATTAGTTACAAAATTGGAGGTACAAGAAGATGATACATATAAGGACTTAGTACAAAGTATAATGACAAGATATCATGAAGAGCAACTTTGGTCAGATAAGATTAGACAATTCTCAACCTGGGGTACACTCCTCATTATGGCAGTTAACTTGTTATTGGTCTTAATCGTTCAACTGATTCTGGAACCTTGGAAGAGATCGAGATTAGTAAACTCTTTCGAATCTAAAGTAAAAGATATGTTCAACAAAGAAGAGACTATTAAAGAGTTGGCGTCTTTCAAAGAAGAGTTAAGAGAAGAAATATTGAACTCTCAACCCAGTTTAGATATGAGCAATCCTATTTCAGTATCTCTTTTGCCTACCGTCTACAGTTTCGAAGGTTTCAAGCAATGGTTGACACATTTATTTACAGATATTTTCCTCAAACCATTCTCGGGCATAAGTGGCGGCACCTCTGCGATGTATCTTACAATTGATAGAGTACAGTTCAATTACTTTATTGGGGTTACCGCACTACTGGGTGTCCTTTTGGGAAAACTCATATAAGTAATATATAGTTAGAGTATATACATACCCATATATACCAGTGTAATAATAGATGTTCAGTTAATAGACAAATCAACAAAAATCCCATTATACCCTCGTGTTTAGTTAAACTGTTCCTACACGTGAGGTCTAAGGTGTGAACCCTCACCTTTCTCTGTCAATCCAATCGCCTTGAATCAAGCGACTACGCTTTCGGTGGCAATGAGTTGAAATGAAAGCTCCTCTATATTTCAAATACTAGTGCACATCAATAATTGAGTATAACCCTATTACAAATTCGTCTATATCGAATACCTATAAGATTTATCAACGTCTAGAGATAATATAGATACAAAGATGGAGGAAATTGGAATCTATCCAACTCATACACCAAACTTAAGCAATCCTGTGGAAAGCCACTCGATATCACATATACAGCAATCAAAACCTAAGAATCAAAGTAATAATAATGATGATGTTTACCTTAAGTTAAAGAAATTGGAGAAAGAATTAGAATTATTGGCATTGCAGGAAGATTATATCAAAGATGAACAACGTCATTTGAAAAGAGAACTAATAAGAGCTCAAGAAGAAGTCAAAAGAATTCAATCCGTTCCATTAGTAATTGGACAGTTTTTGGAGCCAATTGATCAACAAACTGGTATTGTTTCATCAACTACAGGTTCCAATTACGTGGTTAAGATCTTATCAACTTTAGATAGAGAATTATTGAAACCTTCGGCATCAGTCGCTTTACACCGTCATTCAAATGCCCTTGTTGATATTTTACCCCCTGAGGCTGATTCTTCAATCTCCATTGTTGGTGATAATGAAAAACCAGATGTCACATATAACGATGTTGGTGGTTTAGATATGCAAAAGCAAGAAATTAGAGAAGCCGTCGAATTACCTTTAACCCAAGGAGATTTGTATAAACAAATTGGTATTGATCCACCAAGAGGTGTCTTATTATATGGTCCACCAGGTACAGGTAAAACCATGTTGGTTAAAGCAGTTGCAAACTCAACAACTGCTAAATTCATCAGAGTTAATGGTTCAGAATTCGTTCAAAAATATCTTGGTGAAGGTCCAAGAATGGTTAGAGATGTTTTCCGTTTAGCAAGAGAGAATTCGCCTTCTATTATATTTATTGATGAAATTGATGCCATTGCAACAAAGAGATTCGATGCCCAAACGGGTGCCGATAGAGAAGTTCAAAGAATCTTGATCGAATTATTGACACAAATGGATGGTTTCGATCAAACTACAAGTGTTAAAGTCATAATGGCAACCAATAGAGCAGATACTTTAGATCCTGCTTTGTTAAGACCAGGTAGATTAGATCGTAAAATCGAATTCCCTTCGTTGAGAGATAGAAGAGAGCGTCGTTTGATTTTCGGTACAATTGCATCCAAGATGTCATTAGCACCAGAAGTCGATTTAGATTCATTGATTATAAGGAATGATCCATTAAGTGGTGCTGTTATTGCCGCTATTATGCAAGAAGCAGGTTTAAGAGCCGTAAGAAAGAATAGATATGTCATTATCCAAAGTGATTTAGAAGAGGCTTATACAAGTCAAGTTAAAACTGGTTCTGAAGTTGATAAATTTGAATTCTATAAATGATCTATAATGTATTATCTCTAAAAACGTATATAATAATAAGTATGCACAAGCAAATAAAAAAAAATAAGTATAAAACAATAACGAAAAGGAAAACAAACTGTAAAAGGTTGTAATATATTATATTCAAGAGTGGGTTGGTTCATTCATTAATTGATTATTAATCTATCTATATAAGTTCGTAAATTCCAATACCTGGTTTGAAAGTACTCATTCCATATTTGTCGAACTCAAAATGGTCGAGATCGTAATGGAAGTAAGTAGACCAAGATAACAACAGTTCTTGATCCCATTGATCCACTATTTCATCAATTGTACTTGACAAAGGAGCCACAAAGTATATTTTTTGATTACCGGATGAGCTCTTTTGGATTTGGTTGAGTATTTGATTGACATCTGGTAATGGGGTACCCATCAAATCAAATATGAAATTCTTATCCTTGGTCGATTTCAATGTCGAATAATCGAACTGTAATAAATTAGTTTCATCTTTGTTGTAGAAAATATTCTTGGACAACATTTGAGAGTTTCCTCCCAACAGAAACGTGGGAGGTTTGTAAGTTCTCCAGAATACGAACACATAATCGTGATCAACTTTCGAATTTTGGATGGTATCTTGTAATGACTCCAAGGCGTATACTACCCCTCCTTGGTGCAATACTCCCATGACCAAGCAGAACACGAGGTTGAAAAGGATCCAACCTGTGATAATGACTCTTCCAAGTGTCTTCTTGTACGACGACGATGTGAAATTTAACGATACACAGGATGCCACTAATGGTACCATTGGTTGCAAAAATCTAAGCTCCTGGTGAGGGATAAGACTTAAGATGATTATACCTGAAATCATGGACAAGAAAGGTGTGGTTGAAACATAGGTTCTATTGAATGGGAAGACCAAAAGAATCAAAGGACCAAACATTGTGGGATAATTGATCAAAATGTGTTGGTAATGTGGATGAATACCATGGCTAGATAAATTCTCGATATTAGTATTGTACAATAAGTTGTTCAAAGGTGTTATTAACCACGTTGAAGGATCCTCTAAATTGGGGAATTTTCCGGTAAAGTGGTATGTGTCCAATAAAATACAGGCGGATGTGACCATGACGAATCCAGATCCAATTGTCAAAAGTGTCTTCACTGGATTTTTAATAAAGTATCTGAGTACGAAATAACCAGGTACTATCAACCAAGCTATGAAAGTAATTCTATTGAATAGTCCAAATGAGATTAGCATACCCAATTCAATCAGTTTCTTGTTGGATATTTGAATGTTTTCACTGTCCTCTAAGGATAATCTCATGTCATTGATAATCGTAAGTACCACGATCAATAGAATAGTTTCAATACTGTTTGAAAACGTATGCGATTGATAACACAGAGTGATATACGAAGTACTTATGAAAAATAATGCTTTCACCCTTTCTTGCTTGATGGGTAACATCTTATATATGAAAGTATCTGTAATTATATTCGAAAAATAACAGAAGGCCAATCTTACGACGTAATAAATCGCTATGGGTTTTAAGTTGAGCCATTCAGCAAATTTCACAATCGGCACGTAAAATATGAGTAATGGGGCATATGACCTAGAGTAACTACCTTCTTGAAATTCCCACGGCACATTATCCCCATATAGATATTGGAAACTTTGAAAGAATTCATCGGGATGAATATATGAAACTTGTAACGCAAGAACGAATCTCAAAACGATAGTGAAAATCACGTAGATGTTTCTCCAATGTGTCAGTGAAAAAGAGCTTGTAGAAGCCGCTATTCTACCATTGTTGGTAGTTTCTTGGCCCTTGGGCTCGAACTCGCTATCCATTTGTTTTGATAGGGGCTAGTTTATATGGTAATCTGACTTTTCCATAACATCAGTCTTAGTAGAACCATCTTGATCTACGAATGATTCAAATAGAGATATGATCGGAGGCTCCAAAGTGTTCATCCGTGCACCTCCTCATATGGCTGAAAAGTGTTGTAACTTCGGCTTGGCCTTTACCTAAAATACGATAGTTTCAATTATGTTATTTACTGAATACAGTAAGTGTCACTAACTTGCTCAAAGGCACTCTTCTCTCCTCATTACACTACTAGTAAAACTCGCTTATCATGTTTCTCCATGCTACAAACTCCTTCGGATGCTACTCCTACTATTGGTTGTACTTAAAATATATAACTTATTTAACCTTCATATGTAATTGAATTTTGTATTAGAGGTTTGGGGTTCATACAATTCTCTTTCAGCTCTGCTTATCTCTCGATCAAAATTAGAGCTCAAATCTGTATCCAACTCAAGATCCATATCAATCTCATTTCCAGGGGTAAAACTTTCATCGTAATAATCATCGTCATCTCTCAGTAATTCCTCTACTAAGAGATCGTTCTTCACCGTATTTTTGTTGTTCGCTAACGTGATAGGACTATCAAGGTTAGATTTATCTTCCTCCTCAAAAAATTCAATCTTTGCGTTATTCTTACCATCGAAAGTTGGAGTCTCTGCATTGATGATATCGTTTAATTCATCATCGCTATACTCGCTATAATTACGCTCTCCATCTGCAAGATTATCAAGCATGAATTGCTCTCTAACTTTGTTGCCTTTTCTATTGGAGTATGATTCAATCTCATTCACAATCTTGTTTCCCATTGGTAACTTGACCAGAAACGTTTTGTACATTTCCAAAGCGTCCGCACTCATACCAAACAATCCAAAACTAACGAATGACACGGCTATATATATCCATCTATCAATATCAACATTTGATTGGTAAGGTACTTTGGAGATTGAGTTCCATATCGCTTTGCTGTGAATTGTAGATGAGTAAACTTGCGGATATGAGATTCTAACGTCGCTAACAAGAACATATATGGCAAATGGACTCAATGCAGCAATAACCAAGAAGCAAAAAATTAATAATTTAGCAAACCTTTTCAGTGATAGCCCTGAATTAGTACAGTTCAAAATATTTCTAACCTCTCTTCTCTTTTTGAAATAAAGTATCAGGGTCAAAGTTGACATTACCAGGGAAATAACAGCCCAGATGCAGATCCACATGCCAAATACAAATATGGTGACTTTATATCTCGTCAATCCAACCTGACACCCAGAACACTGGAAAATTGCATATCTGGTAGACTGAGCTAGATACGAGACCCCCATGATAATCAATGGAAACCCAACGCAAATTGACAACTCAATTGCCAATTTTCTGCCCTTGTGGCTAAACCAGCTCAAAGTGAATCTGTCGGCAAGCAATATCAAGTACAGGTTCAAAGAAATTGTAAATATAGCGCATAAACAACCAATAGAAGAACCAATCTGTAGACGAATCATAATATCACACCAAATCGCACCGTCCCAAGTAGTCATATAGTTACTACCACCCCAAACGATGGCATCCACCAGACCTTTGATCATCATTAACTGTAAACAAGTGATTAACGAAATAGCAGGGGCGTTACGAGATTTGATATGCCATGATATTGTTGCACAATTGAGTACCAGACATATTGAATGTAATGAGATGAATAATGCTTGTAAATCAACCGCCATCTTATGCTGAGTTATTATTTTATCTGTTATTTATTCAAGTTACTTCCTTACAGAAGAGCCAAATAAAGAGAATCACGTTCAATTACTGATCGACTCTTACCCCATAACACACAAATATATATATATATATATATATATCACTATACCAATCTCATCTCCCTATCAAGTTTCAAAAAGTGCCTTTGTGGGCCCCTTTGGGAAAACGCAACGGCTTGCAGACTTGATTTTTTCTCGTTTTTTCCCAAAGATTTCGAAACAACAGGTTGAGTGGGGAAGACTAACATTTGAGTAACCTAATTGCAATTAGTCTATTGTCACATTGAATGCAAGGACCACCAATGCCACAATTACTCCTTGTATACCAAAGGCAATAAGTGATCTTCTGGTCCATTCGTCCATCTGATTGACCGTGGCAAAATGATTGACGAATTTCATTCTCAGTAATAAGATTTTGGCATGATGTAAACCTTGAACCATATCAGACCCACCAAAGTCGCAATATTCACCAAGGTTCTCGGCTGAGAAGAAAGGGTTTTCATAAGCTTCTCCGGAAGTATTCACTGATTCGCCAAACAAAGAATCGAGTTCAATATTCATATTTTCATCTGTTTCTATTTCTTGGGTATATCCGAATTTATCAATCAAGTAGAAACTACGGAGTTTGATAAAAAAGAAGAACCCCCATAAAACTGGGCAAGCAAGTCCCATCAAGAAAACCTAAAATAATTTAAATAAAGCGGTTAGTAAACAAGACTATTGCAGTTCACATTTAAAGTAAACGATTATGACATACTGGTAGATAACAACGAGAGAAATTTTGAAGAAACTTGCACGATTTACAAGTACATCTGTCATTCACCTTGACCATTTTATTGATATCATTTGAATCGTCAAACGGGTTCATTTTGTCTTGATAATTTGGAATGAATCTAATAGGTACATTATCAAAGGTGTTGGGTTTAGACTCGGCGTTACCATCACTCATTTTGGTAGTAATTTTTGTATTATTTTGTATCAACTTTGATTTGTGGGATATAAAAAAAGAGTTCTTGTAACTCAATCTAACCGGGAAGCATTTCGATTTATGTAATAAGTTACTTTATACTACTACCATTTAGCAGAACCAAGTAGAGAAGAATATCCAGAACTGTTTTAAACATGCTTAAAAATTCTGTAAAAACATCATATATACTTTTAGGAATTTCCTAATTGGGACGCTTCAATGGATAACAGAATATTTCGATTCAGCTTAATTTGAAATATACAATCCTTAAAAAAAACGTGCTATTATGGTTCTGTTGTTATATATTTGTCAGTATGTATATGTTAGTTATATGTAATATGTGTGATTGAATTGTGATGTACAAGACTCAGAAACTGTACAACTTTTCGAAATAATGTTGAACAAATGCCAAAGGATGATCGGTATCTTGGGCACCCATCTCACCAATACCTGGTGAGAAGCATGTAATTGGCAAGATTAGGACATCTGAGACTAATTTCGGAACATCTAACTTGGTGAAATCTTTCCAGGTGATTTTGGAGTAGACACCACTTAAAACATAATCATTCATGTATTTGAAAATAGTGTCGGTCCAAACACCTGCACCTGTCCAATTCATAATGGCTAAATCTCTTGACCTATCGTTATCACCAGGCACAGTCAACTCTCCCGCTTCGGCTCTTTTCAAGGTGTCATCGGTAATGGTGGCAATAATGTCTCTTAAGATAGGGTGGCCAGGCTTGGCTTGAATGACCCAATTTGCAAATTGTAATCTTCTAGAATAGTGTCTTCTCCAGTCAGGGGTATCTGGGTCGGATTGAATTCCAATAATCATACCCAATTTGGCAGGGGCAACGTTTTCAGGAATCCAGTTTGGAATTGGTTGCAAAGGTAAAGTATCAACATCGGCATAAACACCACCTTTGGCAAATAACATTAAGTATCTGAAAAAATCCATTTTCAATGCAATTGTTGGTAGGATTTCATATGCTCTGACGACTTCGGGGACATTCAAATATAGATAGTGAATAATTGCAGATGAAGTATCATCGTTGAATAATTCATGGACAAACCCTGGATTCTTGAAAGCCCATTGTTCTTCACCTTCTTTGTATTTGACACCAAATTGTTGATCATTTAAACCATACTTCCATGATTGCCATATATAAGCTGGGAATTTCTTATTTTGATTATATGGGAACAAAAATGCCAATCTTTCTCTCAAAGTTGAGTCTTTATTAGGGATACGGAGGGCTAGGAGTTGTCTTTCTAGCTTTTCCCTGTCATTTTCTAATTTCTTTATCCTAAGTTCCTGATCTTCTACCAATTTATCGGTTAAGTCGCTCATCTTACGCACCAATTGATCTTCATCTGCTTGTCTTCTGTTACCAAATGATAAACCTCCAGCCTTGTTACCGAGGAGTTTATTACCTCCGTTATTATCATTCCCATTTGACGACTTACTCTTATCGAGAACGTTGTTGGCTTGCATAGCAGATCTTATGTCTGGAGTAGATTCAATTCTAACTATGAAAGCTAGCACTATCACAACACCAACAATTGCAATCAGCAATCGCTTTATTGTATTAGGTTTCAAACTTCTGGCGTTGAACATGTTCTATTGAAACCTGGAATTTGATTTAATGTTTCAGTCAAATGGACAGCGTGAAACGGATTGAAGTGAAAAAAAAGTATGAACAGAGAGATGGTAAATTCAACCCAAGGACTATAAAATCTGACGCACTATGTGACACTTCTATGGCTATGTATCACTGATTATGGGAGTACCTGTGAGATGAATAAGTAAATTTGATATCGGGGGAACACCACTCTGTCATGTTTAAATCGAAATCTGGCTTCTTAAAACAGACATTTTTTTGATTTTCTCTCCTTTCCTTTTCGTCCCTGGAGGGTGCGGTGCGGTGCTATCAGCCGTCCGTGCCTCTCTTTCTTATCTGGGTGGGTGGGTTCAACACATGTTACTGGTTTACTTGCCTCTCTATATATGAGAAAAGCCATATCTTTCACACGGTGGCTCTATATTACAAAGGTATGGAAGGGTTGAGGTATATATCCTCACTGCCCCTCACTAAAAATACATACGGGGAAATTATTGAACTTCACAAAATAAATACTAAATGGCCTTTTAAAGTAAGCAATAGGCCAAGACAAGAGCCCAGTTATAATCATTGATTGGAACTATCGGTTAGTTGCTTTTTCAAGTTCATCCTCATATCCCTCCAGAAATAACCTATATTTTTGTGCTGAAGGTAAGCTTTCCTTGTGCTCTGTATTATTTCGGTACTTAGTTCGGGCTCAGTTTCGACAACAGACTCCTGTACTGTATTATATGTAAACGAAACGGATCTTGTATAATCATCGGGATCAATGTCCTTGAAAGTAAACCTCAGAGTCTCAGGAGATTCGACATCTATTGTCATTCCAAGTAATCTTTCAAATAACAATAACTTTTCGTTATTCAACAATAATTGCTCTTTGATGAACGATCTCTTATCGTGGAAATCTCTAGATTTGTTCTCATACTCCTCATTAACACGACGAATTTCGTCTTCAACGTCACGTTTCTGCTGTAAGAAGTCATCTCTTTCACTTTCTAGTTTCTTAAGTTTTTCTAATGTGGCATCTTTCTTCTGAAGATCTTTATTGATCAGATCCAAATAATCCTTCTCTGTGTTTCTATGTTGATTTATAAGACTTGTGAGTCTTCTCTCTTCTTCTGTGAGCTCAGCCAATGACTGGTGGAAATCATGCTTCTTCTCTATTACTTGACGTTGTAGATCTTTTAAATACAAATCAAGGTTCTTCTGTAGAGTGAACAGGTCTTCACTGATCTGTTTATATTCGACAATTGATTCTGGCCAATTGGGCTTGTCCATCTTCGGTATAGTCACCTTGTGTTTGTGGCTTAACTCTCGATAGTAGGAAGGACAACAACTGAAGGTGTGATAAAAGTCACTTCTACATATTTACCTTTCATTAATTATTAATTATTTATTACTTATTGTTTACCATGTTTTGATTTCTCGTTGAAACGACGCGACTGTAAAATAAATAATAGTAAGGGGTATTTGCGGGTAACTATTTTAGTGTCACTTATACTTATGTTGCGCTGAGCTTTTTCATGGTATACCGCAGCCGTAGTATCTTAATCCCTAAAACGATAATTGGTGCATTGTCATTCTTGGAAGGTACTTATTGGTAGGAATACTAGAGGTTTCACTCAGAAAAAGATTCCATCTACCGATTAAGTGTTCCTTCTAATTTCAAAAGTCTCAAAATTAAATTTTTAATAATTATTCTCTTATTTCAAAAATGAATTGATATATTTACCTTCAGGCCCAACCTACAATATTTTCCCATTTATCACCACATCTGGGGATGAAGGACGTTGTATACACCTCAGTAAATATCGCAACTATCTTATATCTCAATATAAACTTAAGTAATTTTATATAAACATATGTACTGAGTTAAAAAATGGAATCAAAAATACGATTGAAAAATAAAAAAAAATATTGTCATATATACTATGAAGTCATATCCATTAACTTTTATGATAAACAAAAGTCTATACAATTGGCTTGAAGCCACCAATAAGATATCTACATAACAAGAAAAAACAACTACCAACAAGACATGTCACTCCACCAAAGATAACCATATTATCAAAGGCTACTTTTGTCCCCGAAGAAGCAATTCCCATACCAGCAGGAATACAGATCAAGTTCCCAAAGGAAACAAAGAAATAAGCGGTTCCATATCTCTTTCCGAAATCCCTAGTCTTTGATATTTGACCCGTACAACTTGGTGTTAAAGATAGGGTTCCTGCCCCTGTAAAACCATATAATACACCAAAGAAGTAAAAAACTGGTAATTTGTCTCCAAATGGTAACCAGATCACTAGAATTGATAATGACATCAATAGAGAACAACAGACAATCAGATTGAACTTACCATAATGATCACTCAGATGTGATGGAACATATCTACCTGCCATACCTGCTGCATTGACAACGGTTAATATGAAAAAAGAAGTAGAAGTACTAAAGCCTCTAGATAACGCATAACTGGAGATATAGGTAAATATCAAAATAATAGAAAACTCATTCATAAATAATGCCAATACTAGTACCAAGTATCTTCTATCCTTTAACCCTGAAAAATCGATAGAATCTTTGATCTTTTGAAAGATAGATCTTGTATCATTTTCAGCATCATTGAACTCTTTCACTCTATCATCTAAAAGAAACATAGATATACCCAACAACACAGCCGCAAACAACGCCAGTATTCTCATAGTCCAAGTAAATCCTACCTTGGGGTACAATCCATTACACATCAATGGAATGATCATTCCTCCTAGTGAAGCACCGGTCATACTTATACCCACAGCAAAACCTCTACGTTTGTGGAACCAATGAGAAGTACATGATACAATGGGAGATATGATCAGAGCAGATCCAACACCACAGCATACTCCAAATGCTAATATGAACTGATACGCCTCGGTGGCATTTGCGGTACCTAATAAACCTCCCACGATCAACAGGGAACCTGGAATACCAACTGCTTTAGTTCCAAAAGTGTCAAACAGGGGTCCACTATATACACACCCTCCAAATGCTAAGAATGAATAAATGGCAAAAATCCAAGAAACTTCGGTACTTGGTGCATCTTTCAATTGGTGAGTCCTTATCCAAGATTCAAAGGCCCCTGTCGCATTCATTATCCCAAAACCTGGTATCATACCAATGAAAGCACCAAATATTACTAGATATGATTTCATTCCTCCGTCTGGGTACTGTATCTCGCTATTGTGTTCTTCTACTTCACTATTTCTTTCATTAGATTCCGTATGACTATTGATGCTTTGTATTTCATTTGCCGAAATATAGGCTCTGCCGCTTTCAATGTCAGATCGACTCTCACTTAAATTGGTAGTTATCCTACTTATATGCGTTTGGCTCCCACCATATGTATCGTTCGGGCCAATTGACTTGGTATAATTCTTGCTGTTGAAGCTGGCACTTGAATAAGCACTACTTTTGCCGACCTCGACCATATCCTTATCTTTCGAAATATGAACTTCATATTCTTCATCGTCTTTCAATTTATCAACTGTGTATGATTTTTCTAGAGTCACCTGAGGATGATGCTTACCAGAAAGCATGCTCAATGTAAACTAGAATGTCTTTAGAAGCTCATAAGAAAGAAACAAAACGGAGATAATAGAGATTGCAAGGGTCCAAAGCGATCGAAATATATCACTTTTTAGATCTCAGGAGATTACAGGCGCTCTTTCTCATTATTATTTCCCAAAGAAGATAAAACAAGTCCGAGAATACATTACCGGGGATTCTCATGCGCTATTCCTTTTTCTGTACAGCTTAATTTATTCATATTATCTTAATTCACCTTCGAACTGCTAATATACAATTGGTAATAATATATATATAAATGCACATATACATATATATATACATATCCATATCTTACACTATCCGGACATGTCATAATCCCCATGTTCTGGATACTCCTCATCGTCCAAATAATCATCTCTAGCGGCACTCGTATATTCGTCAATTACATTCTGAACAACTTCTCTAGAGTCTTGTAATTCAAGTTCAATATCTGGATAATCTGCATCAGTAAACTTACTCAAAAATGCCTTTCTCTTTTTCATCGCATCAAAAGTACGAGCGGTTTCGTTGAATAATGTGACAATGGAAGTGGAGTTAGAAAGTGCTAATCCACTAACTATATGCTTATTCGTTTCATCTGTTTCCAAATATGGCGATCTTTGACCATACGCTAAGTGAATTGCAGAGCTTGTCCATTTCACAAATTTGACTCTATCCCTTGCCTTTATGAGAGCTCTTTGAACATCTGATTGATCTATATCTCCTATTAGTATATCCAACATTGCGATATTATAATTTAAGTTATTTGAGTTATTGTTATTTTCTCTGACTGCCAATTTCACGGTTTTATCGATTAATTGCAATATCACATCATAAGCCGTACTTCTTCTAATTTGTCTAGAGTTTGAAAGTGCATCTGATGGGAAAGGAGTATAACTTGGAATTAAGAAATGCAAATCAGGATTTGGAACCAACGTGGAGAATATACTAGATAAGGAATTATATGAATAACTTGGGAATCTTAAAGGATTTGTGGTTGCAGACATGACTGCAGCCAGCAATCTATTTTCATCTGTGAATTTGCTATCTTTGATATCGATAGATTGAGAAGAAATGGACATCAATGAAGAATTATCAAATACTACAGTAGCATCCGCACATTCTATCAATCTTTTCATCGCTAGGATAGAATTATATGGTTGAACCACTACATCGGATGATCCTCCACCCATTTGAGGAAATACCGAGTAAGTCTGTACCAATTTCTTACTAAAATTATCGTTTAGTAATTCTAGTACAAATGATCCAAACCCTGAGCCAGTTCCACCTGCCACAGAATGTATCAATTGGAAACCTTCTGGGTTGTCACAAGCATCCATTTCCTTTCTGAATAGGTCTAATATGAGATCTTTGTCCTTAGTACCAAGGGCGTGTCCACTTGCCCAATTATTACTGGATCCTCCACCTTCGGTACCAAAATGCATGTTATTTGGATTGAAGAAATTTGGGTAATTAGAGTTGATATTTGTCAAGACACGAGGCTCATAATCTACAAGTAAGGCCCTTGGCGTAAATCTATCATTGCTGTTTCTCTGAAAGAAGATATCCGGATGGTCATCTCTGTAATCTACTGGTGATGCTATACCTTCTCTGGAGATTCCATGTTCTTGTCGTATTTGATTCCAGAAACTTGAACCTACCTGGTTACCACACTGACCTGCCTGTATCGTTATGATCTCACCTGGCATCTTAGTTGGGTTAGTGGTAGTAGCTACGATATATGAGTATATAACACCAAAGTAGTTATTCAGTACTTAGCCTTAAATCGCTAAGGCAGTAGTTTGTTTACAGTTTTCAAAAAACCACAAATGGTCCGTCTAACGAGAAGCAAAGACAGACACGCGAAGTTCCTATAGAGGTGTATGGTGTACATGTTAGTACCGCGCGTTTAGTGGCTTTTGATATCTATAATGCAAATCATGTTTCTATTACTACTATATAGTGAATGACATATAATCGATTATTCAAACTGTTACCACTTTATCCTGATATACACCCAAAAGGTATGCCATTCTAGTAACGATCAAATCAACAGCCATGTTGATACTATCTCTTGCCAAATCCATTTTACTCCCATCGACTTCGTGCCATGAGATTGGTATTTCTACAATTGGGATCTTCTTCCTTATTGAAATGATCAATATTTCAACGTCAAAGATCCATCCTTCTGTATGCATATATGGGAATATGACTTTAATTGCTGCCTTGTTGAACAACTTGAAACCACATTGTGTATCTTTGATCGATTTGATACCAAATATATAGACTAATGTATGTAAACCGTACATCAAAAAGTTTCGTATGAATGATCTTTTGACTACTGCATCGGTATTGACCATATGAGCTCTAGAACCAATAGAAACGGCTGGTATTTCTTCCGGTTTATTGTGATCCAAGCTTTGGACTCCCTTGATTAATTTCGATACATCGCTGAATTTACTAGCACCATCAGCATCTGCAAAGATTGAGTATTTACCCCTTGTGAATTGCACACCATGAGTTACTGCACCACCTTTACCTCTGTTCCTTTCAAATTGAACAACTCTTAAGTGTCCTGGCTTTAAATTGAGTGAGTCGGCCAATTCAATCGCATAATTTGCAGTACCATCTTTTGATCCATCGTCAATCACTAGGATTTCAAACTTTTGTGGGTAATTGGCAGAAAGATATGATACCGCTTCATCAAGCATGATCTTGAGTCTTGAGGTTTCGTTATAACAAGGAATCACCACCGATATTTCAATGTTATCAGACGAAGGACTGTTTTTCAATGGTAATGGATGTAAAGTTTCACTGTTATCATTGGTCTTGTATTTCAATTCTGAAGGGAATGGCTTTCGTGGGTTATGTGACAGGAGAAATATAGCTATGTATATCTGTTGGATTTGCAAAAGAAAACACATTGGCTATTGTTAGTATAACTACAAGCAAAAAATGAATATTTATACTGATTAATCTAATCAGTTTCAGATCGGCAATCAATCAAAAAATACATCGATCGATCTCTTTGGGATCAAAACATACAATGGAGATGAGGGAGACTATGAGCCCCACAGCATACTTGAGAACCGCTTCAATCATGGTATGCCTATGTCTATATATATGTGATGCCAACTTTGATCAACAAAGAGATACCAAAATATACGCCATGTATACATGCTAAATATAAATATCACCCGCCAACCTCGGATTCAACGCACACGTTGACTGCCAAAGCACGCTCGCTCAACGAGGCGAGGCGAGGCGAGGCGAAATATAATTTACCTTTTTACTACATTCGTGGGTCTGATATGGTACAGGTTTAGTAGTTGTTATACAGGTGTATGTATGTATATATATTGCGTCTACGATGGAGAAGAAATAAATCTGGATATCACCCTTCCATTGTCTAAAAAGGCCTGGACCAAATCGACATAGTATAATGGATCATCACTGACCCTAGCGATGGATTTCAATAATTCGGATGTATTCAATTCCAATTCCAATTCATACTTTGGCTCGGATCTTTTGGCTTGACCATTTGAATTATTGCTATTGTTGGCCGTTTGCAATTCACGTACTTTTGTAACGTCAACTTTTGTGAAAGTTGTTTGATGTACATAACTCATTCTCTCCTTTTCTCTTTCAAATGAGACTTTTTTCTTGAAATTTTCCAAAGCGGTATCGCTTAATTCCATTGGCAATTCTAATGCCATTGATAATCTCATATCATAGAGAGAATTTGGTTGAAAGATCAATAAATCTGCAATTCTTTGTTTCTTGATAGATTCCGTAACTCTTTTAGTCTTCATATCTAATGAGACTCTGTTAATAGAAGGTTTATCATTTCTCTTCATATCCGATGTAATCAAATCTGTGGTATGACTATTCGAGGTGAAGAATTGTTTAGTACCTGGGTTTTTGGAATTCGTTATCTCTACTAATTGTGAAAGATATACTTTAATATCATGGAATTGTTGAAGTGGGATACCGGATTTAAAATAACATTCTGTATGGAAATAATCAATCGATAAAACACTTTCAGTATTCACTGGTAATTGTAATCTTCTATCTTTACCCTTTTCCCAAATATTTCCCAATTTCAATTCTAATTCAATGTAATCTGTAACATTTGGTATATCTTGATAATCGTATTTGATACCTTCAATATTGGCCCATATCCATTCGGTAACGGTTTTATTTATATCATTACGTGGGGCTGTACCTGTTATAGAAGGGGTTGCCAATGAAGATGATACTGCATTGGAGCCATTGTGATGAGAATTGTTATTTTGAGGTCTTTGAGAACTTGCACCTGAGTTTGGTTCGTAGTCCTGTGCCCAGATTGGGGGCTCAAAGTATCTTGTAGGCTTACCAGGTTCACTGATAGGTTCAGGAACAGTGCCCTTATTATCTCCGCCACCGATATTTGATTTAACTTCCAAAGTCTTGATCTGATCATGTAGTGAAACAGATGATTTTGTGACAGCAATTGGTGGTTTTGGTTCTACGAAATTTTTGGATCTGTTTTCTTCTGCATCTTCTGAATTTTGGTCTTGAGCTAAAAGGTTGTTTATTTGTTGTTGTTGAGCAGGAGTAACATTATGAACATTCAAGACAGGAGATGAAAATGCACTATTATTTGAAGAAGGAATACTTGTATGTGATAAACGTCTCGATATACTGGGGACTGCTTTGCCATCCATGCCAACGTCTTCATCATTGGTTAGACTCATAATGCTATTTCTGCTTCTAATTTGATTGATTTTAGATTTATTAGCGACTGGTGCAGAGAGAGGTGAACCTTTTGGTGAGACACTGGTATTGTTATTACTCAAAGGTTCCTCATTGTTCATGAGGTTATGAATGGACAACCTTGGCTGGGAGTCCGACCTTGTGACTTGTTGCTGA
This sequence comes from Wenyingozyma nitratophila, assembly GCA_030567875.1. Lineage (NCBI taxonomy): Eukaryota > Fungi > Ascomycota > Pichiomycetes > Pichiales > Pichiaceae > Wenyingozyma > Wenyingozyma nitratophila. Next base: position 49,127 of record JAJLSW010000003.1, read on the forward strand.
GCACCTGGTGGCAGCGGCGATTGCTGCTGCTGCATCTGCTGGGGTTGGGATGAAGTTGATGTATTCGAGTTCGAACGCTCATCGTCCACGGGGTTGGATATCAAACTAAGATCCATTTTTGTTTTGTTTGTTTTTGTTCTGTTTGAAGCGACTGAATATCGGTTGTTATATCGTGAATGTAGGTATTGTATCCTATTATGAAGGTATATAGACTCGAATCAAGTCAATAATAGTTTCGAAAAGACAAGATAAATTGAAATAAATACAGTTGAAATATTTTCCAACGGTTGTGTTTCTTTAAGGGGAAACGAATACGAGCAGGTTTTCTCGGAGAATAATGATGATTTATAATATACAGATATGATCTGGTGCGGATGCCCGATGAACTGGCTAAGAGATATAGGAGAAACTGAGCATTGATTGCATTGTAGACCCACCGTTACCACCTCTAGCGTACCTCTTGTGGGTGCTAGTTACCTGTCGAGGTTCGCTCGCTTCAATTTGGACGACGACGTCGACGTGCGTCGGTGCGGTCGATTTTGGGGGTCTGTTTTGAAGAAAGCCGCACAGAGAGGGGGAGGGGGTTTCAGATTGTGACATCTGTTACCGGGGCCTCTTATCTGATATGACTAATCTGCCGCCAGATTCTCGTTAACCGCCATTCCTGCTAGTCGCCTATTGATCCTGTTATTGGCTTGGATTACTCATAACTAGACGGAGTTCAGACTTGCCTATATATTAAGCGGCCCAATTCCCATATTCATTCTTATCTTTTATCGTTGGATAGTAGGTAGAAATTTGCCAAAATAGAAAAAGATCCAAGATGACAACTCCTTACAAACACGAAAACTTGGTCTCCAAGAAAGCAGCTTCAAGATACTCCACTCATTTCTGGAGAGGTGTCAAACTTCCCGACGGTGTTAAACCACATGCTGAACCTATTAGTTTAGCCGGTGGTGTTCCCCATCACAATATTTTCCCCATCACCTCAATGTCCGTTAACTTATCTTCTAAACCATTCCCCGACGGTTATAAGCCCGATGTTGTTGATCACAAGGGAGTGGATACCGTTTCAACCGATTCTTTCACTGTTCCCCAGGTTACATCAGATCCAACTGAAATTGATCTTAAATTCGGTTTGCAATACTCATGGACCAAAGGTCTTGATCCATTGTTAAACTATGTCACCGATTTAACCAAGCGCGTTGTCAAACCTATTATGAAGGAAGAAGAATGGGGTATTTCATTGACCTGTGGCTCAGGTGCAGGTATATTTAGTGTAATGGATACATTCTGTGATCCTGGTGATACTATCTTGGTTGAGGAATTCACATTCACTCCCGTCTTAGAAGGTGTTAAAAATATTGGTGCCAATCCTGTCCCTGTTCCATTGGATTTCCAAGGTGAAGGTATTGATGTTGCTAAATTTAGCGAGATCCTTAGTAATTGGGACTCTTTATACCCGGATCTTAAGAAGCCAAAGTTGTTGTATACAATTGCCAATGGTCAAAACCCAATTGGTGTTGCTCAATCATTAGAACACAAGAAGAAAATCTATGATTTAGCCGTCAAATACGATTTCGCTATCTTAGAAGATGATCCATACGGATACCTTTGTTTACCACCTTATGATGATTATGAAAGTGGGAAATTGAAAGTGGATGAAGAGATCTCTAACGATGATTTTGTTAACTCTTTATATCCTTCTTATCTTACTCTTGATTCCACCGGTAGAGTAGTTAGAGTTGAGACATTTAGTAAAGTTTATGCCCCTGGTTTGAGATTAGGTTTCCTCGTTTGTCACAAACGATTACTAGAGACAATCGATGAATACCATAACGTCACCACTAGAAGTCCATCGGGTACTTCGCAGATCTTAGTCAATGATACAATTAGACATCTAGGCGGTGTTGAAGGATGGATTTCATGGGTTGCCAAAGTTAGAAATGAATACGTCAAGAGACGTAATTCTTTGGTCAAATCTCTTAAAAATTCCAAAGCTTTCAAAGATGGGTTTATTACCATAATTGAACCAGATTGTGGTATGTTTGTTGCTTGTATACTTAATTTTAATAAAAAGGGGTACACCGAAAAGGATACAGTTGAATTGATGAATCGTTTTACCGTCAAGGCAGCAATTACAGGAATTGGGTTTGTCAATGGTGCCAATATGTGCTTCAAAGAAGAATCTAAACCAAAGGGAAATTTTGCCAGATTGTCAATTGCATGTGGAGGAAGTTTAGATGAATTGTACGAAGGTGGTCAAAGGTTTGCCCAAGCTGCTACCGATTTATTTGAAGAGCTTTAAATTGGCGAAATATAAAGACAACACAAACCCAGTTTCTTTAACAATCGAGTAGGAATATATGTAGCTTTTACCGACATGTCAAATTGTCTTATATATAATTCATTAATATACAGATTATTCAAGTATAAATTATTTCCAAAAAGCTACCATGGTTCAAAATCAGCCATTTTAACCCGACACTCAATTTGTCCCAGAAAAGTCGTTCATCAGAGAATCCAGCAGATCCGGATTACTAACGTATGAATTGGTCAGTATTTTCTTGGTGTTAGACAAAGCGTGTATTATATTAGGAATATCGGATTGGAAGAAACTTTCCCCACGGAAATAATAACCAGCTGCAGATATTATAACTATTAACACAATGGTCAATTTGATTAATAATTTGATAGTATTTATGATGAACCTGGCTATGTTTTTAGTTATTATGTATATCAAGTATACCGATATGATAGTTATGAAAAGGCTCGATATAGATGGATAATTTACCCATAGATCAAATAAGACATTTGATACATTCTTGAAAGTTGATATCATCGTTGATTTGATGAGTACCAATATGAAGTCCAGCTCATCGTTACCCGTTAATCCCTTTGCCATTTTAGTACGTGGTTTGTATATGTATATTAATATGATATGTAAATATAATCCAAACACAAGAAAATATAAGTCTAATTACTCTATACTCTGTATCTAAGAAATATTTTGACTCTATGCCAAATCAAATCAGTGTTTACGCTTTTAAAGGTGGAGGGGGGCAGGCGACGCGTCGCTGGCGGACTCGGTAAGATGAACTTGGAGATCAAGCTAATTCAATCCAGAGGCCATGGTTGCGAAAACCATGGAGTAGGAACGGTTGTCGACCTATACTGACTACAGTTGCCTTCCCTCTCCGTATAATTCTTTGAAATGCAATTGAACTAGCTCAGTGTCCTAGTAAATAGCACAACCCCGCCGATGCCAGCCAAAAACTGTGTGGGATTTATCTCGCGGAATTGAGAGAGAGAAGAGCGAAAATTCGATGAAAGGGCAAAAAATGGAGACCGAAGGAAAATCGAAATCTATCTAATATATGATCATCCATTCTGCCGTTTCTTTACCTTTCCAGTAGTGTTTATCTAAATCTTAAACTCAGGTAATCAGTGATTGAAAACAAACAATGGCTAATCAGGCACAAATCTTATCCCTATACCGTCAGTTTCTCAGAAACTCCAAGAAGCTTGAAAACTATAACTTTAGAGAGTATTTCTTAAGAAAGACTAGAGATGAATTCAAGAAGCATCAAACTCTTACAAATGCCGAAGAAATCGAGAAGTTTATAGGGCAAGCTAAGAAAGATTTAATCATCTTGACAAGACAGGCTAATATCTCTCAGATGTACCATTTTGACAAATTGGTCGTTGAAAGATTGGATGAAAAGCATCATAAATAAAAGATGCAAATCGGATCAAATTAAGAAGATGTATTTAAATTTTTCAATGAATTCAGGCATTAGCCAAATTATGGTTTAGGTGGTGAAATAGTGAAGTGTTGGTTGTCTTTTAGGATTACGGGAAATAAGCCAGCGAAGGGTATCGACGTACATATCATCAATTCTTTTTGGATGTTGAGTTTGGTCAATTGGTTGACCGACGGAAAAGTATAGTATACTCGTGGGAGGATGGCAAAAACAAAACAAGAACAAGAATACGCTGAAATTGAGCAGTGATATATAGCATATATAGAAGACACATATATATCCCAATACACATACACATAAACATACACCACTAAACAATAACTAAACAATAACTAAACAATAACTAAAACCGACCCACGTAACCAGCCACACACCGCCTCGCACACACGCCCCAAGAACGGCCACAGATTTCACCTGTGCTCAGCAAATCTCGCTGCTCTCCTCCACTGGACACCTAACCTTTTCAAATTCGATCACTGATCAACATCTATCTGGTCAAATCAACATTCACAGTGGCGATTTAACTTTCCATCTGCTCAATTGTCTTCACTACTGTCGATTTGATTAATCTTGTCACCTTATTGCAATCCCTTTTCTTCAACTTCCCCACCTTTCTTTTGATTAATTGATAGTTATTTTTGAACCGGATCACTCAACTCGCCTGTATCGTCTTGTTTTGTTATCTTCTTTAAATCTAAAACTACATAATTAACTTTTTTTCAACTTTATCAAATAAATCAATTGATATTATTGCTGTGATTCACTAAATTTTGCAATTGATTGATCCTTCCATCCTTATAAGATCCTTATATTTCTCTCTCTCTCATCGGATCGACATATAATCATCTCATACTTCCCCCCTATCTCATTAATTCCACAAAAATAGAATCCAATCAATTTCACCCACAATGGCAAGTAAAAGAAGAGCTTATCCATCGTTGAACTATCAAACCGATGCTCCGGCTCCAATTGCTGGTGGAATCCCTCAACAAGGTTTCAACGGTGCTGCTGCCGCCCCTATAAACGGTGCTTACTCTGGCTATCCAGCCGCTGGTAATGGTGCCGTTGATGATTTAAACCAAGGTATCGCTGGTATGAACATCAATCAACAACCACATCATCATAACAATGCCCCCGTCTACCCTGATCCAACTGCCGCATATGGTGCTGGTCAAATTCCAGCTGTTGGTGGTTCTCCTTACGATGCTTATGGTGCTGGTGGTGCTGGTGCCGCTGCTCCAGCCGTTGGTGGAGGATTTCAACCACAAGTTAATCAATATCAATATCAATATGGTCAATCCGATGCTAATGGTATGAATTATTCTCAATCTGCCCCTGCTTTACCAATGAATCAATTATATAACATAGATTTGTTGAAAGAATTACCTCCTCCAATTGCTGATTTACAATTCCCACCTCCACCAATCATCCTACCATCTGGAACCACATTAACTGATGCTCCAGATGCAAATGCTGCACCTGAATATTTCAGATCAACCTTAAACGTTGTTCCAACAACTTCTTCATTATTGAAGAAGACAAAATTACCATTTGCATTAGTTATTAGACCTTATTTATCGTTACACGATAAGGAAAGACCTGTTCCAGTTGTTGATGATAGTATAATTTCAAGATGTCGTCGTTGTAGATGTTATATCAATACATTTGTTACATTTGTCGAAAATGGTAGAAGATGGAAATGTAACTTGTGTGGTTTACAAAACGATGTACCAAATGGTTTCAATATAAATAGTTTAACATCTGCTCCACTTGATAAGATGAATAGAAATGAATTGAACTATTCTGTCGTTGAATTCATCGCTCCACAAGAATATATGGTTAGAGCCCCTCAACCTTTAGTCTTTGTCTTTGTATTAGATGTCTCTGCTGCTTCAGTTCAAAATGGTTTATTGGCCACTGTAACAAGAACCATATTGGAAAGTTTAGACAGAATCCCCGATAAATTAGGTAGAGCTAGAGTTGCATTTTTAGCTGTTGATTCAAGTCTTTCTTTCTTTTCAATCCCAACTGATGAACAAGAAGATAAAGAAGTTTCAATGATGATTGTATCTGATTTGGATGACGTTTTAATTCCTTCTCCAGATGATTTATTAGTCAGCTTAAAGGATTGTCGTAAGAACATTGAAAACTTGTTGAATAATTTCACAGATTATTTTGCCAATAATACAAGTAGAGATTCTGCATTAGGTCCTGCTTTAAAATCTGCTCATCAATTAATCTCATCAATTGGTGGTAAAGTTGTTTGTTTTAGTTCCACATTACCAAATGTTGGTATCGGTAAGTTATCAATTAGAGATGAAAGCTCCGTTGCTGGTAAACAAAAAGAAGCTGCTACATTATTAGCATCAAATAATTCATTCTATAAATCATTTGCCGTCGAATGTAATAAAAGTCAAATCACCGTTGATATGTTTTTAACTGGTTCATCATATCAAGATGTTGCCACATTATCCAATTTACCAAGATTTACCGCAGGTCAAACCCATTTCTATCCTGCATGGAGTGCAAATAAGACCGCCGATATTGCTAAATTAACCAAGGAAATTTCTAATCATTTATCAATGGAAATTGCATTAGAAGCTGTCTTAAGAGTTAGAGGTTCAAGTGGTTTAAGAATGTCATCATTTTTTGGTAATTTCTTCAATAGATCATCCGATTTATGTTCATTCCCAACCTTCCCAAGAGATCAATCATATGTTATTGAAGTTTCTATCGATGATTATATCTCTAAACCAAGTATTTCATTCCAAGCTGCTGTCTTACATACAACTTGTTCTGGTGAAAGAAGAATTAGAGTTATGACTTTAGGTTTACCAACATCAAAGGAAATGAAAGATATCTATGCAAGTGCTGATCAATTAGCCATCACCAATTATTTCACCCATAGAGCCATTGAAAAGACTTTTAATTCTTCATTAATCGATGCAAGAGATTATCTTTCCAAATCTTTGGTTGAAATCTTGACAACTTATAAGAAGGAATTAGTTGCAGGTAATGTTGGATCATCATCTCCAGTTCAATTATGTGCCAATTTAAGAATGTTACCATTATTATTACATTCTTTAACAAAACATATTGGTTTTAGAAATGGTAAAGTTCCAAGTGATCATAGATCAGCTGCTTTGAATAAATTAGGTTCATTACCTTTAAACAAATTGATTAATTATATATATCCATCTGTTTATGCTTTACATTCGATGACCGATGATTGTGGATTACCATTTGAACAAGAAGATGATTTTGAATCCATCCCACCAAAGAAATATGGAGAAATTGTAATACCAGAATCTATCAATGCAACTTCATTGGTATTAGAAAGATATGGATTATATTTGATAAATAATACAAGTGAATTATTCCTTTGGATTGGAGGTGATGCTGTACCTCAATTAGTCAATGATGTATTTGGAGTACCTGATCTAACCAATATTCAAATTGGTAAATTCGAATTACCTGAATTAGATAATGAATTCAATGTTAGAATTAGAAATATTATAAATAAGTTGAGAGAAAGTGAAGAGCAAATAAGTTATGAAAGTTTATATATCATTAGGGGTCCATCATCAAATGAAAATGCATTTGATACTAATCAAAATATGGAAGTATTACCATTGAGATTATGGTGTATGAGTGATTTAGTCGAAGATAGAGCCGAAGGTTCTTTGAGTTATAAAGAATTCTTATCTCAATTAAGAGAAAAAATCTCCAATTAGTTGATAAAATTAACTGATACTCTTCATTCAAAAGGTTACTAGTTAACCTAACTAATCATCACTAATCTTCAACCTTTTCAAAATAACAAAGAAAAAAAAACATAAACCAGAAAAAAATACACCCACACATATACACCCAAACAACAACCTTTACTTTTTTTACTTTTACTTCCGTCTTTATCAGAATATTTTGATTGACTGATTATATACTATTTATATATAACTACTTATACTTTATATTTGTTTCAACTTATTGTTCCTTGAAAAAGTTTGTAATGATATCTAAACTAAAAAGGAAGCACAACACCCCCACACGTCGCAGGGTAAACACACATAATAAGCTAATCAGTCAGGGCACTACCCGGGGGGATCAGCTCACTTTGGGAGGGAGAAAATTTTAAATTGGCCTACTCTTAGTGGCCGCGAGAGGGATTTCCCATTTCCCTGCGAGGGAGGACTCAGTTAGTTAGTGAGAGTGCGAGAGCGAGCGTGGAAGAGAGAGAGAGAGAGAGAGAGCGAGAGAGAGCGAGAGTGGTGGGTGAGAGAACCTGTTTGGTGAGTTGTTGTCTCTTTTTCATTCTTATTCCCCATTCTTTACATATATCTTTCCATTGTCTTTTGCCAATCCTGATCTACTCTTATCATCGTATAGTCATCACAGTATCGAATTGTATGTATACCGACTCACCTCACATCTTCTTCAACCCTAGTCTCCATTATACTTCCAACAGTAGTACTCTTCAAAAATGCACATATTTACAATCATATGATTAATTTTTTTTCTTCTTAGCTTCAACCAAGTCCCTCAATAGTTACAACGATTTTTTTTTGCACAAATTCCGAGTTTATAATCCAATGAAATGGTTATCACAGTGACCTACCTATCTACGTATATCACTAGATATAGTTACAAAGACCGCAAGTCTCTCAGATTCAAAGGGTGATTTTTTACACCCTTACTTTCTATCGAGACATGCCATTTTTTTGTTCATTCATTGGGTGATATAAATCAATTGAAATGTATCCAAGCGTGTTCGTCTCTAGGTCAAGTGGTATTAAGAGTAGAATCTCAATCTATGTTATCTATTAAATTACATAGGTGGGGGTATAGCAAGTCACATCGAACAAAGTTGATCGGGATTTGAAACAACTGAGGCTATTATTTTACAATATTCCGCCCCGGTGAGACCCATAGACACCCCAGTGAGTGCAATGCCACATGTACCCCTATTGGCCCATCCATACCCAAGCTAGATTCGAAACCGGAGGCTCAAATGTCATCTGTTCATGCTGGTGTATATATAGGCGGGCCCACCCAAGGGAAGATGAGCCCACCCGTTTAACTAGGGGCCCCGCGCCGGCCAATCAGAGCGCGGGAAATATAAATTGGCACGCGCACACCCACAGAGACTTTCAATCGTCTCGCCCTTTGCTTAACTATGAGACTGAAGGAAAAGAAAAAAATTATTTAGTACTACTGCTGCTATAATGTTACTACACCATGTTGTTGTTTGATGATAATAATAAATCTGTTTAATTATTCATTCAACCTCTTGCATTACTAACTCATTCATATCCATATCTATAGAAAATAATTTAACAAGATGTTGAGACAAGTTTTAAGACCTTCATCCGCTGCTATCAGATTACCAGCCAGAAACTTACAAAACTACAGATTTGCATCATCCGCTTTATCAAGTGCAACTGTTTCAAACCTTGAATCAAGATGGGAAAAATTACCAGAAGTTGATCAATCCGAAGTTATCCAAGCTTTAAGTGAAAGACAAAAATTACCATGGAAAGATTTAACCAAAGATGAAAAGAAAGCTGCTTGGTACATCTCATTTGGTGAATGGGGTCCAAGAAAACCAATTCATTCAAAGGAAGATGTTAGATATATAATTTGGGGTACCGTTATTGGTGTTGGTATTACCGCAGCATTCTTCTTATGGTACAGATCTAAGAGAACCATTCCAAAGACCATGACTAGAGAATGGCAAGAACAATCCGATGAATACCTTAAATCTAAGAATGCTAATCCATTCTCTGGTTACTCTCAAATTCAATCAAAATAAACAGTTCATCAATACTATTATTATCAAACATCATAACCGATTATTTTTGGAAACGAATTCCTTCATTATAAATCATTATTATCATCTTTTCAACCTTCACAACTTTGTTATATTATTACAAATGACAATCTAACAACAACATGTTAACCGATTTAAACAGATATTATTAAATAAATTAATTAATTAAAAAAATTAATTTCAATAAATTTATTCATCTTTACTAAAAGAAACTATAGAGATTAAAGTCTAATTTGGCTACACAAAAAGCAAATATCGTAACAATTTTTTAAAAACTCATCCTTGAAATTCTATCGATCACCCTGTTTATTTGAATAGTGCTTTTGCACCCTTGCGTTCAATAAAGGGTATAACTCAATTCAACTGTAAATGTAGTCACATACCATCACGTACAAATGCCAAAAACGGTACTACATAATTTGGATAATGTAAGGATTATTGCAACCGAATCACCATTTGTATTTTGGATATAAATATTTAAATGTGATTACCTCACACACCAAAGAGAAAAAATATTTTTTTTTTTGATATTTTTCAGATATGGTTAATCTTTTATCAGAGTCTAATCTTTTACATATTATACGTCTGTATCTCCAGTAAACATACAGAAACACCTGTCAGGATTCCCAGTGATTGTATATCAATAACACAAGTGCAATATACTTTTCAAAGATGGGATTTTCATTTGGTTTCACAGAAGATATAGACGAGGATCTCATAGATTCGGAGAACCAAGATCTCAATATCAAATACGCTACAAACCCAATAGATGATAATCAAAGCCCTTTATCACCACCACAATTGATGAACATGATCGATCTCTTGAAGAAATTAGAGAATGTAAGGATCAGTTATGAAGTTGTTGATATCGAAGGAGATCAAGATGATCTTAGTGTATTCGGTAAGATTTATAAAAGAGAATTGTACGATGTAAAACATCAATTAATGATGGAAGACTACGGTAGTCAGCTTTTAGATGAGAAGAGTAACGATAATAATAGTGAAGAGTTCAAAGTTCTCATTGGTGAAACCGATGAAGATTTGAAAAAAGGTGTTTATGAAGGTGGTTTGAAAAGTTGGGAATGTTCATTTGACGTCATCAAGAAGTTACAAGATTTGAACGTAAATGAGATGTTCGGTAATCATAGTGAAACAAATGGAGCTGAAGATTTGAATATAGTTGAATTAGGTTGTGGTACTTCATTACCTTCGTTATATCTGTTTAAAAACTTATTGCAACTTAGATCGACGGGGAAATTAAACCATTATAAGAAATTAAGATTTGTATTGACTGATTATAATTATCCAGTCTTGAGATTGGTTACACTTCCAAATTTACTTATCACATTCATTAGCAACTTCGTCAAATCAGAAGATGAGTTGATTCAATTACAGGCTTCTGACGAACAAGAAGGTGTAGTACGTGATGGAGAGTTGTTAATTACAAGTCGAGTGATCAAATTCTTCGCAGATTGGTTAGTTCAAATGAACGTCGAAATATCCTTCATTTCAGGTAATTGGAACAGATCATTCATGAAATTGTTGAATAGTCAAATTGATGTTGGAAATAGCGATAATATCATCATAACTTCGGAGACTATTTATTCCCCGGATATCTTACCGATAATCACTGAGATGTTACTCGAATTGAGTCATGGGTTCAACCCTACACATGAGAACCTTTGCCTTCTAGCCGCCAAGGATATCTATTTTGGAGTTGGTGGATCAGTTAATGAAGTTTTGGAGTGTTTGCAGAATAGAATCAAGACGGTCGAGGAGTATAAAGAGATACGTTATGAGATAGGCAAAGTCAATGCCAACTTGAAGAGAAGTCTCATCAAATTTAGTCGATGAGCTAAGTTACCCTGTAAAAATCACAAAATCACGTCACATAGACTATGTATATATGTAGATATCTATATATACTCAACATACGCACCCCATTAATCAAGCCGGTGCAATTGAACACCAAGACAAACAAGACAAACAAGACAAACAAGCCAAACCCGCCCATGGCATGTCAAAAATCGGCAATTTGAAATATTTATTTTTAGAATTTCAATTCTCGCTTTCCGCATTTGTTTGGCTTTGTTTCAACTGTGATTTTTAACTTTTCCTGATAACTTATTTACCAACGCTTTTTACCCTTTACATACCACTTCATAGTTTCTAACAAGCTTACATTCACCACACATTATTTCCTCCATATACCAACCCCACGGGTCCTACTTTTGTTCAGGCCCATTTCCCACCAAATTTCCCATTTTTAACACTTCATCTCGGTACCCTGCGACACGATACCATCGCCCCTCCAAGGAGAATTTTTGATCCACCATAGAGAAAAAAACACACGGGCACTTATATTATTATTAATCATAATTCCTAGCTGCTTGCTCAATATCTGTAAGATTGGTTGTTCGATTTGATTCATTCTTTGGCCATCAAATTCATGGATCATCACTCCTTATCTTACAGCTTCGATCCTAGCGATACTACTCCTCCTCCACTATTTGGAACTGCCACTCATTCAAACTCCAAAGCCGCCACAGATTCAAGTGATAATAACAACAAAATTACCCCCACCACACCGGAGTTTTCTGTGTTTCCATCATCTGCAGCGCATTCTTCAGTATCAAATCCATCGAGTGATATAATATCGTCCAATATGAACCTGAATTCCTCAGTACAGGTATCTCCAAGGCGTCTTAGGAATTTCAAAAACTTACAACTTGATCTGAGCCTGTCGCCAAATAGAAATATCGTCAAACCGAATTCTTTAAATACTTCATCAAATGAAGACGAACGTGATTCAATGGGAAACAACAACAGCTATAGCAAACCAATCCCAATCCCAATGCCAGTACCAACACCATCATCGTCTTCCTCCACTACTACATCTTCGATACCAATGTCAACTTCGTCAACATCCTCGTCACTTTTCAGATCACCTTCATTATCTTTGAAATCTATGAAAACGTCACCAAATTTAAACTCTAAAGACGTTTCTATGAAGAGAAGAAACACCACACAATTAGCATTGTCCATCCCAGTACAACCTGAGATCAAGAATGATACCACTCACAATAATGACATCTCTCATTTCCAAAGGAGGTCTAGTATATCCAGAAGAGAACCTATTCCACAGACTATAATACATTCTAATGTGGCGAATAAGAACTCAGATAATCAGACGGAAGTATTGTCATACAACCCTAATTTGAAGTCATACCCCAATGGTCCAATCTGTGTATTAGAACCAAATCTATTTTTATACTCTGAACCAACTTTAGATATTTTACGACAATTTGACGTTGTATTCAACGTTGCACAAGAATTAACCGATTACACAGATGAGCTATCCAAGACTAATCCAAATATAGAATACTATTTTGTTCCTTGGACTCATACTTCAAAATTATCAAATGATTTCCCAGAGATTACAAAGATACTAGACGATGTGATAAATAATAAGAACAAAAAAGTATTGATCCATTGTCAATGTGGAGTATCAAGATCTGCTTCTTTAATTATTGCATACTACATGAGATATTTCAAGATAGGTTATAACGAAGCTTATCATCTGTTAAAATCCAAAGCCCCTTTCATCTGTCCAAATTTGACATTGATATTCGATCTTATGGAATGGGGTCAGAAATTAGGATATAATTCCATCCCACAAAGTCCCAGTATTTCAGTTGTGACACCATCAATTGGTACAAACAGTGCTATTAAAGATATCAATAATGTGAATCCAATGGATATAACAAGTTCACTAAGTACAAATCCAAATACTTCTGCTTCTAATACTCCAAGTACTACTATGCTGGTATCTCCTACCGAGGCCGCTACTCCTGTATGATACCTCCTCTTTATTATTGTTTTTATTATTATTCAATACAGGCGCTCAACAACAAGCTCCGCTTTCCACTCACTTACTCACTCATTAATCAATCCATTCATTCATTCGTTTTACATTAGATTGTAACATCAGTTGAAAATTCAACTTTAAATTCGTTCACTTTAAAGATCCAACATAATCATTCATCAACTTCTTCGTTTTCTTATAGCTTTGTGTATTAATTTCCTGGTCATGGGTTGTCTTTTTGTCGATATTTCAAATTTCTAATTATACTCTACATCTGAGTTGGTCCCTTCTGTACTCTATTTATTTATTTAGCTGTCAATTTGTACATTAATAATACAGTATAATCTCCACTAATGTAATACTACTAATAGTGCTAATGGTATAGAATAACGGTTACCCGACCTTCCCATATTGGAGCCGACGACCACAAAATTTATTCGTCGCTGCTTCAGATTTGTTTCTAAGTGAGGTGAGAGGGCATGGTAAATGAGTTTAGTCTTGTCCTTGTTTATAAATGCATCTTCTTTCTTTCTTTCACTACTCTTTTTTATTTATCATCCCAACCCTCTGAGTATTTGAGCCCCATATTGGATTTAGGATAACTGTCCGGCCACACAACAAGTTGCGTACGAGTGTTTTCACAAATAGATAATAATCAAACTCCGCAATAGAAGACGTCAAACTTTAGACTACACAAAACAAATCCCCCAAGTCGTATTCAAACTCAAACTCAAACTCAGACTCAGACTCAACCTGAAACCAACCGCATATATTACCGTTCATTCCTTTATTTGTTCCTTCAATCACTTATTCAACATTTCCATATATCAATTGGTCTTCCTTGTATATATTATAACCGAGTTAACTCAATTACATAAACAATGTCAAGTGGAAGTGGGAATAATAATAATAGCAACAACAAATATATACCGAATAACTCCTCATCCAATAATGGCCGAGGAGATTATAACTACCACCACAACAACCAAAGAGGATACTACCGTGGTAATAATAAACAACATAATGGATACTATGGTGGTGGAGGTCGTTATGGTGGTGGCCCAGCAAATGGAGGTGGCTCTGCAAACTTTCCTCCAAGATATTCCAATTCACAAAACGATAACAACGGCAATAACGGTAGGATGCAGCGACAGGGAAGTCATGGAAATGGTAATAATAGCATCGGTGCCAAACCTTATGGCTATAGTAATCATAATGGAAACTCAAAACCACCATCTCATGGTCATATCCCTCAGCACCATCTTCCACCAACTTCCTCATCATCATCGTCCTCTTCCTCATTGCCAAGAAATAACAACCGCAGAGACGAAAGTCCCAATAGAAGAGAAGAAAGTCCCCTCTCTTCTATTAACGATATCAAAATCCAGAAGAGATCTCACATCACTGATACGCCAAACCTTTCTACTTCAATACCGCCTCCCAGACAAAAATCTGCTTCTAATCTATTAGATATCAAGATTGAGAAGAGAAAATCCTCATCATCTACCGAAGCACCCAAGCCGGCCAATGGAAATGCTAATTCGACAAAGAGAAAGTCGGTGGATATGTCGGCAAATACTGCATCCCCATCGCTCTCCCAATATGAGGCTAGAAGAAACTCAGTTGATACTGGGTCTGGTAGTCCATCGACTAGTTTGTTGGATAAAGAAAGTACCAGACTTACATCCATTTCATCGTCAAGTCTGAACTCAATCAAGATAGAAAAGAAGCCAAAAGTGGACGAAGTATCCAAGGAGAAAGAGGCAAAAGAGGTAGATGATATAAACACATCTGCTAAAAAAGAAGAAAAGGAAGAAGAAGTACAAAGAGAAAATGAAGAAGAAAAAACAGAGGACAAGAAGATACAGCTTAAGACTACAGATCATGATGATGAAGCGAATGACAGCGAGGCAAGCACAGACGAGGAATCGTCGATTCCTGCTCCTACCAAGAGAACAAGAAAGTTAATGAGATTAATGAGAAAGGCCACCTCAGATAGTGAAGATGATGAGGAAGAAGGCGGCCATTCGGAAGTGGTAACGATGGATGAAGACGATGATGATAAAGATGAAAGGCTGAATATCAGAAAGAGAAAACAACGTACAGTCTCTACATCATCAAGATCACAGTCTCCAAATGGTCATAAAAGAAAATTATCTGGTAAGACCGGCAAAGACGCATCAGGTAGATCCTTATTGCAAAGAATTTGCGCCAAGGGTAATTTTGAAGATGCTCAAGAATTGATCAAGAGTGGTGTAAACGTTAACGAAGCTGATTATGCCGGTAATACTCCATTGCACGAGGCTGCTTTAGAAGGTTACACTGATATTGTTGAACTATTGCTTGACAATGGTGCTGTAATCGATACTAAATCTGGTCACATGGATAGAGATACCGCTCTGATCGACGCTGCAGCTAATCATCATTTGGATGTCGTTAGACTCTTGATTAAAAGAGGCGCCGACCCAACCTTGGTCAATGCCCATGGTGATAATGCCTTGGATTCAGTCGATGGTGATCGCGATTCCAATGAATTTGATGACGATGAACTCAATGATATGAGAAAGATCAAAAAATTGTTGGTCCAAGCAATCAAGGAGTTCAAGAAAAAATCGAAGAGCAAATTATTACAGAAAGATGAAACTGATCCTCTATCACAAGTTCAAAATCAAAATGCATTCTATGATCTAATTACCAAAGAAGGCAGAAGTGAAATTGTCATCAAAGTTGCCGAGAATGATGAGACTTTTGTCTTGAATTATGTTTCTAATTTGGCCGGTAGTAAAATTCCGCCAGAGTTATTGACCATTGCCGCTAAGCATGGTCATACAGAGATTGCCAGTTTATTGATTGCATTTGGTGCTAAGATCAACTATGCAGACAAACAAGGTATGACACCATTGATGCATGCCGTTGGAAAGGATCACTTGAATATGGTTAAATTATTATTGGAAAATAATGCTAACCCAAATCTAAGAGACAAACAAGAGAGAACAGCATTGGACATAATCAAAGAAAGTGATATCGGTGCCGATGAAGAAGAAATCAAATTGATCAACGCTGCAACTGAGAAATCCAGTGGTAAATCATCGAAGAAGTCCTCATCTACGTCAACATCAAACTCGAAGGCCAAGAAATCATCTCGTGGTAAGAAAAGAAGAGTAGAAACTGACGAAAGTGATCATGATGATGCCATGGGCGAAGAAACGGAGCCCGAGAAAGCAATACACGAGTCTAAGAAGAAACAAAAAACTGAGATTGAATCGACTAAAACTACCAGTGTAGTTGAACAGAATCCTAAGCCTCAAGAAAAACATGACAGAAAGGAGGCACTGGAGGCAGCTGCTAAAGAAGAGCCACCGGTACCAGCACCAAAGGAAAAGGAAAAACCGAAAGTTATTGTTCCACCACCTTTAACTGAAGAAGAAATTGCTGCAAGAAAGGCTAAGGAGTTGGAGATGAAAAAGGCTCGTGAAGCTTTGGAAGCTCAAAAGTTGATAACCAAGAAAGCCAGAAAGTTACAGATTCTTGAAAACTTGGCCCAATTGGAAAACAAGAGAAAGGAAGAAAAGAGAGAAGCCGAATTGCAAGAATTGGAAAAGAAGAAACGTGAAGAAGAGGAAATTGCAAGAAAGGCCAAAGAAGCCGATGAATTGGCAAAACAAGAAATTATCAGACAGGATATTACAAGAAGAAAGATGATTAGAAGCTTTTACCCTATTGGTTTACAAAATGCCAGATTTAATGCACCACCTTCATATCAAGTTGCTTCTAAATATTTACCATTATACACAGTTGAAGTTGATGGTGAAAATCTTTGTGTTGACGTTCAAGTGAATCTCTTATTAGGAGTCGAAGACTTGTATGGATCTTTCCCCAACTGGGAAAAGAAAATGATGTCGAATGTTGAAAAATCAAGAATGTGGAATTTCTTTTGGCCAATGATTGGTTCCTTATCGGTTTTGGAAAATCTATCACCTTTAGAAGCCAAACAGCTGTATATTTCTGAGGAGTCCACTTTCCAAGATTTGGTTCTTCATTGGGTGAAATTAGACGATGTGATGAATACAATGAAAGAGGATGGAGTCTATATTGAGACTTATAAGGCTTTCAAAGAGTGCGGTTTTTGTAAAGTTTCAGTTGAAACCAATACATCTATCACACATGAAGATTCCAAACACGAATCATCTTCCCTCAATGGTTCTGCTATATCTACTTCACCAACTTCTTATTCTTCTGGTTTGTCATTACCTTTGGTCTTAAGAAGTCGTCTCAACCCTCAAAATATCCCATCGAAGACCAAATTTTGGTAGATTTTGCTTATTATTGCTTGTTTTAATTATTTTTATTTTGGGGTTTTATTATCAGCTATTTATGTAATATTGTATAGTAGTATACTAATTAATGGAGTTATGAATTTTATTTTTACAAAGACATCATCTATCTATATATATATTGGGTATTGGGTAAATAAATTCTCAGTATGTTTTTTGATTGATCCGCTAAGTCACGTGGATGAAACCCCGGAGAAAAAAAGTTGATCAAAAAAATAAATTTGAATATTGTCAATAATAATTGAATCAGGAGAAACACATCTGAATATGGTATAAAAGGATCCACGTACCTCAACATAAACGACAAAGCAACTGAATCATGTCTGAGGAGAAAGTGGTCTCCAGGAAAGATATATACGATAGTGAGCCTGAAGAAGGTTCATCTGAAAACGATCAAAACTATGGTGGGTTTTCCGATTTTGATATCGATATTGATGATGACCAACTTGAAATAGCCGAGACCAATACCAAGGAGATACGAGATAAAGAAGAGGGAAAAGATATGGAAGTGGCTGATGATGATGATAATGCACACGTCGAGACCGATATAGCGCCTACTGCGCAAAGTAAGCCATCGACTACTAGTTTCAGATTGTTTTCTACATCGAGTGCTGTATTAGTAAACCTTGAAGAAGAGGAGGAGGTATATATCAAGCAAGAGAGACCAGAGAGTTATTATTTCGCTCGATATACCGACGTTGAAAAGTCGCAGTTTATATCTGCTGCTGTCTCTGGTATTGAGATCATCAGTAGAAGCAATGAACCATTGAGATGTTTTGGTATACCGAGGGGTAAACTTGTTGATTTGAAAGAGTATAATGAAAAGATTATGAAACAGTACAAACTTCGAGAGCTTGCCAAGAAGGCAAACACACACAAGGAGGAATCTGATAAAGGTGGAGCCACAGAAACAACAACAACAACAATGACGAAGGTTAAGAGACGTAGACCGGGCAAGAAGACGAGACTAGCTAGAATAGAGATGAAGCAGAGGAAAGTGGATTTAGCCAAGGAGGCCAACAAGATAAAGCTTCGTGTTGCACAAAGAGAGAAACAGAGTAAAAAATCTAAGGGGATTGTTACCTCCGAAGGTATAATCAAGAAGAAGACCACCAGAAGAGGTGGTAAGAAGAATAATAAGAAACCCATTGGTGCTGGTGCTGGTGCTGCCAGTGGTGTTGCTACCAGTGGTCCTGTTTTCAGAACGGAGTAAATAGATAAATATACGAATAAGATTACTTTTTATTATTACAGTGTTATATACTCAATATAAACGTCGGGATATATATATGTGATATATGATTTGAAGCAGGTAACTTACTAAACGTCCTTTAATCTATCTTAACGTTTTGAATCCAGCGAGCTAACACTGTTCAACATCATTGTTAACTCTATCGAATCATCTTTAATGGAAGTTTCATAAACACCATTCTTTACGGCATCTTTGATAGAGTTTTTAATCATGTCAGAGTTGGTCCTAAGTGCTTTACCTACCGGTCCACCTCTATTAACTGTTTCTTTACATTTCGGTTCAAATCCAACTGCTATATCCTTCCAAAAAGTCAGAACTAAATCCTGTAATTCCAAAATACTTGTAACTCTGCTGAATATCGTAACTATTTGTCCATTGTCACTAGCAGTTACCAAAGGCCATCTCAATTTGCTCATAACGTAAGATAATTTTGATATCATCAACGATTTTCTTGATATGTCTTTCAAGACATTATCGAAATTTCTTGGACTTGTCAAAGTTCGTATCAGCAGACTAACTGAGGTTGCGGAATGGTTGGATAATACCTGTTGTATCACATTGTACAGACTTTCAGGGGACAAAATGGTCAATGACAAGACTGCATTACCAATGATATGCTCTTCTGATTGGTATGTTAATTTCTTAACGGCGTTCTGAGAGATCTCTAGAGTTTGTTGAAATCTGCTCTGTAAGAATACCTCATAGTCTCTGACTATCTTCAAAGTCTTTAAGAATTGGGAATCGTTTAAATGCTGTCTTAATGCAAATTGGGCTCTAGAACAGGCTAATAGATTTTTATATGGAGGATGTGAAATCAATTCAGCATTAAATGAATCCTCGACTTGTTGTACCAAATAGAGGAAATATGTAGCAGTTCTGAGTAATGTAGAAGTGGTATGGATCCTCTTCAATGCCGAATGATATGTCATTGCTTCTTCAAAAGGTTTAACAACGTCATCATCTATACGTGTATATGAATTATTAACTTGATCCAAAGAAGGCTTCATAACATTCACAGTTGTCAAGGAATCTTCTAATTTATCCATTTCTTGGATCAGTTCTCGATAATTATTGGATGCAAGTTTCTTGATTTTTTGATCAACATCTTTATGATCGAAATTGAGTCTTTTTGATGGTGTTGATAGATCAAGGTAACTCCCATCGGGATCATTTGTTGCCAATAATAAATCGTTGGCGAATTCTATAGCATTGAAGTCCTTTTCGAGGTACGAATCATAATCAGAAAGATCTAAACGTTCTCCGCTCATTGTTTAGACCTATTTGTAATGGAGATATGAATACAAGATGGTAATATGAAACTGCAAGATTTTGAAAGGCATTGAAACTCAAATAAAATGTGTATGATTGATATCAAACGTTTACCTCTCGAGAAATTGGTCGATTTCGAGATCATTGTCGCGTCGATTTCGTTGATGCCTTTCCCAAAAAACATCTACTGTTACAGATGTACATGCGTATTGTAGGTTTTGTAATGCTATATGAGTTATGGTATACACCACGAGCACCCTTGTCGTTTATGGAGAATCACCACTAAAGGGACATTTACGGATAAAGGATGATAAGAGTAGTAGATATTAGTTATTTATGTAACTAATTTTGTCCCTCGGACAACGGGACACATTGCAGAGGGAGCCAAATAAATAAAATAAATAAAATAAATAAAATAAATAAAATAAAATAATATAAATAAATAAATGTATATAGAATAAGTTAGGAGATCATGCGGAGTAGAATATGGGAATATATCATCTATAAGGAGCATCAGCATTGGCAGCATACAAAATTTCTTGTTCCCATCTATCTCCATTTGCCAACAATTTCTCCTTGTTGTACAGTAATTCTTCTCTAGTTTCGGTAGCATATTCCACATTTGGAGTCTCAACAATGGCATCAACGGGACAACTTTCCTGACAATAACCACAATAGATACATTTGGTCATATCTATATCGTATTTAAATGTTCTTCTTGAACCATCAACTCTTTCTTCTGCTTCAATCGTAATTGCTTGAGCGGGACAAATTGCTTCACATAATTTACATGCGATACAACGTTCTTCACCGGAGGGATAACGTCTCAGGGCATGCTCACCTCTAAACCTTGGCGATATTGCACCTTTCTCAAAGGGGTAGTAGATGGTATATGGTGCTCTGAAATACATCTCTAAAACAATATACATCCCACGAAACATTTCTGCTAAAAAGAACCATTTTGTAGCTTTTGATAGCGCACCTTCTTTAGATTCATCCCATCTTCTTGGCCTTGGGATTCTAAAACCCAAGGGTCTTATAGCAGCAGATGTGGAACCTACAAGTGAGCTATCATTTGAATGGACGGTGGCAGCGGTATCATTAGACGATTTATCTACTGCTATTGGGGCGGTTTGCAAATGTGGGGTATGATCAATAAATCTCCTTTGAGAGAGCAACAGAGAGCCATATTTGAAGGGGGAAGCAGATCTGCCGAGTATGGAGCCATTCACAGTTCTGGGGCCCAGCATCTTTGGTGATCAGTTCTTTATATCGGTATATAAAAGGTATATAAATGCCACCATTAATAGAACACAACAATATGATGTAGTTTCTCACAAGCTCTCTTCCCTCCCTTCCCTTCCCTTCCCCCACTCACGGCGCTACAAGATGAAAGCACTCACTAGCCTCATATACGCTATCCCTACACCACTCGCCACACACTCCACCCAACACCCCCCCAACACACCCTTACACCGCCATTCCTGACGCGAAAAGAGGGCGAAGCCAAGCGAAGCGAGGAGCGCTACTGCATGTTTCATTTTTTTTGTGATCAACATAAACACAGGGTACGTCACACTTGTTATTGTATAGGTGTATATTACTTACACTTTCATCTCTTTTGATTTCTTCATACTCTTACCCTTACACCACATTCGCAGGCTTGGCGAGATACTTATACATACCTCTCAGCTAATATCTATCCCTCGGTGGCTGTTGTCCATCCTTAATTAATCTATCCCTCACCGTGTTTTCATTTCATCTCCTCTCGTCTATTTATACGTACCTTTGAATAGGTTTAAACGTATTTCCTACAATTTCATTACCCTTATTGCTAAAAAAACAGACATCGAATATACTCAACACCAATACAATCATATATACAATACAAGATGAATGGTGCTAACTCATCGGAGTGGCCCACAGGTACCCGACCTCAATCACAGTCTCAAGAGCAGATATTAGATCAATTGGATAATAATGACAATCCAATCTCAATCTCTAGCTATTCGTCATCTACCCCTTCGTCTCATTCAAAGAACAAGCAAATGCTCCCTATAAATACAAGGAAAAGGGCTTTATACTCACCTTCTTCTTCAACTCCAAGACCAACCCAAAGAGATCTCATGAAACAAAGACACACCCAGAGTTTTAACAACAACCATAATCCTTTATCCAACTCGAATCTATTGAACAATAATACCAACCATCAGGCTCGTTCAAATTCTCCATTCTCTCCTTTGAGTAATGAAAAGGAGAATTTGTTTGTATTGGGCGATAATACCGATAGACAAGAAGAAAATGATCAATATTTATTATCTCCCAACATGGCTGCAAAGAAACTGTCAATAAGAAGAAGTGCCGGATTCTTGAACCTATCCAAGGAGACAAGTCCAGATAAACAGAAACTGACTTTATCTCCTGATTTGTCAAACAATGAAGTCATTGCTAATCGCGTTACTAGATCTTTTACAAAATTGAATTTCCATTCAAATGAAGAAGATGATAATAATAATAATAATATCGATGATTCTGATATACAATCTGTTAGGAAACCATCGAATCTAAATAATACTTTTGCAAATTTGAGTCCCGTTTCAGACTATTCATCATCGCCTTTTTTAAACCCCACTGCGACTCAACAACCAGTTATCAAGAAACAATCTACAACTTCAAAATTGAAAAAATTCTTTGGCTCAACAAGCATCAACAATCAATCCCAATCACCGGAAATAGTAGTGAGTACACCTTTTGATGGGAAAAAGCTGAGTCCATACGCTCCATACAATAAATCGGTATCCAGTATACACTCTTTAGTCGACTCTCCTTCAAAGAAACCAATCTTCAAATTCAGATCTCCGGTATCTTCTTCATCTTCATCTTCTTCATCAAAACAGAAACCACCTCAATCATCTTCAAGTAATACTCCTTCCAATTCAACTTCAGCTACCTCGTCCGCATCATCTGCATCTCCCTTTGATCATCCAACTCAGACACCTTCAATAACAAAGAAAAATCTCTTCACAGCTAATTCATCGTCTGCTTTCATAACTCCGGCATCTTTTAAATCTGTGAAACCTTTGCAGACCGCTTTCACGTCAACAGGTTTGCAATCGAAAAAATCAATGAGTACTTTGAAATCATCAGTGAAACAAATGCCAGAGACCCCTTGCAAGAAACCACCTCCTCAATTACAAACTTTTGTAGATTCAAATGGTTCATTCACAAATAATAAACAATTGGCGCAGAACATCTCTCTTAATTCTTCGAACTCTCCTAACTCTTTATTAGTCGCATCTCCCACATATACTACAACTTCTTCAAGGATAACGCCGAAATCTTCAAAGAATAATCCACAACAAAACAGTAATAGTGGTGGTAGTTCTGCTGGAAAAAAACTATCAAGAAGCCAGAGGGCAAACATTAACACCGCAGATTTACAAGACTGTATACTAAGATTTACAAGTGAGTTTGATGATTATGAAGATTCAAGTAGTAGTTCCATTTTCAAGGATAATGATAGTGCTACAAATTCACAAAATCATACCCAAAGAACCCCTGCTGCAATTTCACAATCACAAACATCAACTCAAAGCTCCGTGCAAAGTTATGTGACTGCTTCTCCAAATGTTCATAATTCGCAAAGAACTAATAATAGTCGTGATAATTCACCTGTCCATCAGTACAACAATAACCAAATTACACATCGTCATAATAGCCATCATCAAATAAACCAGAGGGAAAGCAGTTCACTATCTCCTAATGGTAGTTTTTCACCTAGTGTCATTCGCCAACAGGGTCAATCTACTGGGTTCGTCAACAAGGTAGGCCATTACTCATTTGGTGCCACTCCTGCAACCACAAAAGTCTCTGATAGACACATTGTCGAGCATTCACCCCATGGTATAGACGAATACAATGATTATGATCCTATGGACGAAGATATAGTTGATTTGAAACATATAGACGATCAGAATTTTGAAGGGTTTTCAAGTTTTATACAGTCAATGGATAACTTTCCACCTACGCCAACGAGATTGGGTGTTGTCAACAATACAGGTAACAAAACTGTAGATAATCCATCTAACAAAGGATACCCTGTTTCCGGTTACAACACTCCCACCAAATTGCGTCACGATGTGAATACTGGAAGTATGTCTTCAAATGGTAAACCTCAACTGCCTCAACTTCCTCAATTTCCAAACCCTGTTCAAAGAATGGCATCATTTGCTTCGACTACTTCTATATCGATGATGGGTCCTCCAAGTAAGAAACAGAATCTGAACATCGATGTTCATGGTAGTCCATCGACTCCTGTTTTATCGCAATTTGATCCAATGACCCCAGTAGAGTATTTCACAAATACTGGAGAAAATCCTTTGCAATTGACTAGAAAGCATAGTAGTTTATCACAACAACAACAACAACAACAACAACAGCAGCAGCAGCAGCAACAACAACAACAACAACAGCAGCAGCAGCAGCAACAACAACAACAACAACATCAACAACCGCATAAGTACTATGAGAATTCGAATGATTCGACATCGTCTATTCCGACCCCTTTTAGATCTCAAACCACTTTGATTAATGAGAATTCAGTTTCAATAGATCAGCATCTCTTATCCCAATTTGGATCCTGTAGTTTGATCGGTAGTGGTGAATTTTCAAACGTTTATGAAATTCAATACGAAAGTGTCAAATATGCCGTTAAACGTACAAAGAATCCATTATCTGGTCCAAAGACAAGGTTACGTAAATTGGAAGAAGTTGAAATCTTGAAAACTTTGCAAGAAAATTCAGAACAAGGTGGAATTGAGGATGAAAATCATGAATATATCTTAACTCTGATCAATTTTTGGGAATTTAACTCTTATCTTTACATCATGACAGATTGTTGTGAAAATGGATCTCTTGATAAATTCTTGACTGAGAGTGGTAAGATTTCCAAACTAGACGAATGGAGAGTCTGGAAGATCTTAATTGAGATCTTGATGGGATTGGCATTCATCCATAAATGTGGTATACTACATCTTGATCTAAAACCAGCCAATATCTTCATTACTTTCGAAGGTTCTTTGAAGATTGGTGATTTTGGCCTTGCTTCTAAATTACCCCTACCTGCCTTTTTTGAAAGAGAAGGTGATCGTGAATATATTGCACCGGAGGTCATTTCTAAGCAAATGTACGATAAGCCTGCTGATATCTTTTCAGTTGGATTGATTATGGTTGAAGTCGCTGCCAATATTATCTTACCTGACAATGGACTATCATGGCAGAAATTAAGATCGGGTGACCTTACCGATGCCGGTAGGTTAAGTTCGAGTGATTTGACCGATTTTTATAACGATGGTACATTCAGTAACTTGAATGGCAACCATAATATTATGAACTCATCGGCCACTACTACAACCTCTGCTATCACTACTGGAACCGCCCAGTACCCTTCATCATATTCATCATATTCATCATCTGACCATGGAAGTTCCAGTATCAAGTTATTGAACTCCTGTTATCATAACAATTCAGCACTATCACAGCAGTTGAAACAAAAATTCAAGATTCCATCTTGGTCACCTAATTTCTTGATAAACGGTAGTGGTACTCTGGATAAATTAGTGCATTGGATGATCGAACCGGATCCAAAATTACGTCCTTCTGCTTCTGAGATATTGAGAAGTTTTGAATGTCAATTGGTTGATATCAGAAGAAAATGTGGTGCTGTTGTTTACGAAGGAGATTTTGGTCCAAGACCAGATGAAATTGAAATGAATTTAGAGAAATCATTGGATGAGTCGACTTTTAAGATAAGTTTACTCAACAGTAATAACAAACATAAGAAGAGTAGTATAGCTAGTGTCAATTCATTGATTACAGCTAATAACAACGAAGATGCAAGAAAGAGTTCGATTGATATGATCTTGGAGTGATACTATTTCCCCACAACCCTTTGCTAAACTAACCAATTAACATAAACTAAACCAAACCAAACTAAACTAAACTAAACTAAACTGGAGAGATTTCCTTCTCCAGAACATCTTATTAATATTACAAATCCGTTTCAATTCTTGGTGTATTTTTATCAGTGTAATTACAAAAGCTGTGTATTCTATGTATCTATGTATTTATGTAAGTATATGTATTACCAGAGCCAGACCTGGTCAAATAAAGTACTAATAATCAGTCAATCAATCAGTAACTAAACCACCCCCACTAAGACAACACACCCGTGCACCACTAGAACAATAAGCAATTTGAAGTAAACGTACTAAATAAGCAAACAGAAGCCCAGAAATATTTACTTATCATATTGCTCTCTATTTACACAGTATATTTATTTATTTATTTACTTATTTACACAAGCCTGTTCTAAACCTATCCTTTCTTTTATCATATTGGGTTTCTTGTAGAGCCATAAATCCATTTGACGCTCTTGAATACAATGTCTTCCAATACAAAGGATAAGGAAGGGGTTTCTCATCCCACTACTGAGGATCGTCACACTTCTCGTCCTAGCCAAACTCATAATAACAGTAGTACATCAACAACAACAATGAGAGCTTCGTCCGATCTACAATCGCAGTTATCAAGAGAGCCAGAGAACAACAGTACTGCTGGTTTGATCTTACCTCAAAGATCAACAAATTCTCACGGTAAAGTTCAATCATCTCAACTTGTAGCTGCTATCAGTGAGCCGGCTACCGTGGAGGCTTCAGCTTTTAGAATATTACCAATGATCAATAACGCTTTAGATAGTAATACCAACAACAACAACAACAGTTCTGCTACAATACATCATTCCAACTCTAATAACGCAAACAACAACGGTAATAATAATAATACCAATAATCTCAACTCGATTAACTCATCAAGTAGTAGCACGCTATTGCCCAGTGGTGCATCTCAAATAGACGATTCCAATAATTCTTCTATTGCTGCCATCCCTTCAAATGAGATATCCAACACATTATCCCGCCATCCACTTAGATCCAAGAAATCCACCGTCAATAAGCCCATAATATCAAACGATTCTATCAATATTCAACAGGATCAATATATACAGGAGCAACAACAACAACAACAGCACCTTCAGCAACAACAACATCACGAGTCTATAGAAGAAATGCAAAGAGACCCAAGACAGGATTCACAGCGACATAAAGATCAACTTGAGCAGATGTTAACCTCTTCAAAGGATCAATCACTATCTGCCGCTGGTTCCACTGAGGTTCTGAGGTCACATGACGCAAACGATATTGCCAACTCTTTGAGACCTAAAAAGACAACATCAACTTTGCTATCAACTCAAAGTGTCAATAACTTAAGATCTGTATCAAATCATAATGGGAGCATATCATCTGCAACATCATCAAATCCTAATGGAGGTCAAATCAACCAGTCAACTAATAACTCTAACCTATCGACAAATGCAAATACGGTAACCTCATTATCAAGTGTGGCTTCTTCGAGAGCCGAGCATTTTGCAGCTAAAATCCACAGTGCCATCAAAGAAGATGAAAAGACCTCCGACAGTGATGAAAGCTTTGTCTATGAAACAACAACATCGAACCCAAAGACTACAACCCCAGTTCCCAATAATACCGTGAACTCGAACAGCTCTTTGAAAGTTCCTTCTACAACGCCTCCACATCATTCAGTTCATGTTGTTTCGCCTCTAGCCCAACCCATTCTTCCTGAAAGTTACCAGTTGGAGTCGCAGCCCACTTCTTCTGCAATTGAACACCCCACTGAGAATACCTCAACAACCACCGCAAAGAATATCCCCGTTGAGTTTGATTCGGCATCGGATATGGCTATTCAATCGTCTCCTGTCTCACAGACAAAATACGCCGTGGGTAGTACAAATAGCAATACATCAACGGTAATAAATCAAATGAATGGCAGTACATGTACTACTGCTCCTAATCACGATGACTTGAAGATAGATAATAAAAGTGAGCTTGCAAGTCAATCTGATACCTATGTTAACAACTTTGACTCTTCAAACTCTCAAACAGATTTGAACCAATCGTCCTTTTTAAATAAGCCAGTGTTGAAATCGACGAAATCGAATTACGGAATAAACGGTATCACTGGGATGTCTAACATAGATTCTAATATCGATGATGGTTCAAATTATGATGGCAGATCTTCGAGACGATTATCTAAGACTGCAGTTGATCCATTATCCCTGAGTCA
This sequence comes from Wenyingozyma nitratophila, assembly GCA_030567875.1. NCBI lineage: Eukaryota > Fungi > Ascomycota > Pichiomycetes > Pichiales > Pichiaceae > Wenyingozyma > Wenyingozyma nitratophila. The sequence continues at coordinate 77,637 of JAJLSW010000003.1, forward strand.
ATATCAACAGCAGCTGCAACAACAACAACAACAGCAGCAGCACTCTCCAATATTGCATAATACCACTCCGTCTAACGGCACAAATAATAAATTGCGTCAAATTACTAACAAAGTTTTTGACTCAAAGGGTACTTTACCTAGAAGATACTCAGGTTTAGACGTTAATGATTTTTCTGTTGACGACATTGATGATGATTTTGACGAAGAAGGACTGATTGGTTTGAATCAATATCATTATGGTCATAACAGTAATACAGCCACAAGCAATAGTCAACAACTTAATAGCACCATTCCAAGTGAAATAGATTTTAGACATAACTTTGAATACGGATTAAATGAACCTTTGCTGAAGGGCAAACCAGGTTATAACTCTGTTGGTCATCATTATGGATCTATAGGTAATGGTCCTTTGCAAGACGGCGGAGGTCACAGCCCCAACCAACCTTACTTCAACTCTTATAACTCGAATAATGGAAATGTCAATAATGACCAGTTTAATAGTTATGGAACTGCGTTATACAACAACGGAACTATTCCAAACAACCCAAACTTACAGAGTAATGGGAATGGCAATGGAAATCAACAACGATTATTAAGATCGAATAAACACCGTCAAGATTTGTATTTTTCTCCGCATAATTTTACAAGTGCTAGAGCAGCAAGGTTGAAACAGCTGAAGAATTTCTGTTATACAGTTTCTTTAATTTTCTTGTTGGTTTCCATGGGTTTCATAAGTGGATTTATCTTGGCCACAACAAAGGAATTGCAACGTTCTAGAATCGTTGAAATCAATGAGATTTTAATATCTCAAGAAGAATTGGTATTCAATATGGCCGTTGAAAGTTTCAACCCTGGCTTCCTCTCCATTGTGATTCAAGATGTTGAATTAGATGTGTTTGCCAAGAGTAAACACGTCAGTGACGAAGTCTTGTATTCTTCAGAGGAAGAAAAGAATTCATTAGTTGTCATTGATAACAAGAAGAAAGATTTTTCTGATTCTGAGTCTGACTCTGATTCCGATTCTGATAGTAAATACAGTACTGTTTTATTGGGAACATTGACGCATTTAGACATCCCATTGGTATTCCAAGGTGGATTCTTCACAAGGGATGAAGGTTTGAGTATAACTGAAATCAAGATTTTGAATCCATGTAGCAATAAGCCATCTGCAAATGACACAACAATGTCCATCGAACAAGTTCCGGAATCATCATTATCATCCGATTTAAAAGATCTGGACGAGTCTCATGACTTGTTTCCTGCGATTTCGTTGAATGAAGTAGATGATATAGGTAAACGACAATGGCTCAATATATCAAAGAGTAAATTCGACTTGATAATCAGGGGTTCATTGACTTATCAACTACCGATTTCCAATTCAAACAGAACAATCGGGGTAAATAAAGTTGTTCCAATTGATCCCAATAACTTACCTAAACATGGCGAAGGATTGAGCAATTTCTACGATCATGACGAGGACCGCGATGATGATGATGATGATTACCACCATGGTGATTTAGGGTTGGGTAGGTTATACCTTGGTGAACACCGTTTCTTGCACGACATTGATCGTGTGACTTGATTTAAAACGAAATAATGATACGATAATAATACTAATAATACTAATAATAATTGTGTGAACTACAACCACTACAACATACGACAGAAACGACGTCTGAATATCATCAATAGGATGGATTCTAATTCCAATTTTAATTTTATAAACACATAGAATACGTAAATAATTTCACGATACCCTTTAATTTAATACTCTTTATCTTTTTTTGGAATTGACGAAATCAAGTTACATATAGAGAGAACAAAAAAAATGAGAAATAACGGTTTAATACATTTGCTAGACCAAAACATGGGGAGATAAAATTTAATATAGTATAATATAGTATAATTCAAAAACAACAACAAAACATGTTTGCAGAATAGAAAAGTGGGGGAAAGGAAACGATAAGTGATAAGTTATCAAAGACGTGAAATAAATATGACAATAAAATGGGTTGAAACAAAAACAGATAAATAAATAGATATACAAAAGTGCCAAAGGTTTGATTGGGATTTTTTTTTTCTTTTCTCTTTTATTTTTTTTTTCTAGGTATGACCGGTATAAGTACCAGCAACAACAGTCTTCAGAGTTGGAACATCTTTCCATTCTTCAACATTCTCAACACTACCAAATGGATCGACATTTTGATCATCGAGACAAGTCAACTTGAAACTAGAATTCAATCCACAAACGGCATTACCTCCTTGTTCATGATTGATCGTGAATCTGACTTGAACACCAGATGGAGCCTCAGATGCTAAACCGTCCGTAGTGAATCTTGCGATCAATCTTTGTTCGGTATTACTAGAGGTGAATGAGATTGGTGTATTGTACAAATTCCAATTGACTCTATTCTTTTCTCTGTTGAATGAACCGGCTGGTTTTGTAGCTGCGGTACTAGACGATGCTCCAGTAATTGCTACTGAGACTAATAAATTGTTCAAAGTAACAGAAGCACCGGTGTTGGATTCCAAATAACTGAGTAATTCAGGAATTGGCTTCAAGGAAACAATTACAGTAGATTGATTTTGCTCGTGTTTCCAAATTGGATGAATGGCAACTGGACAAATTGGATCATTCAACATATATTTCAAACCACCAGATGTTCTCAAATGAATTTGAGAGGCATCGGTAATTGTATAGTCTGTTGGACTGTTTTGTTGTAAGAAAATAGGGTTAACCAAGAAATTTGGCAAGTCTTCAACAGAACTTGAAGTTGGTTCGATTTTCAAATCAATTCTACTTGGAATCTTGGAGATTTGATCAGATATGATATAACTAAAAGCAACTTCACCGACAGCATTAGAACGAACTAATTCGCCATCTTTGAATGTGGCATTGAATAATTCAACAATACTAGCATTTAAACCTGGTTGGGTCAATGGTGGATGTTGGACTTGGCCGCTTGTTAGACTTCCACCACCGGTAGTGTTTCTTTGTAAAGCATTACCGGCTCCAGTGACTTGTTGTTGTAAGTAACTACTTGATCCAGTGGTCATTGCTGATAATGGTTCAATGGTAGACTGAGATGCAATTCTTTCGGGAACTGGTGTAGATCTCTCTGGTACAGCTTGTGGGATCATTGATTTTCTTTGAGCTGGTACTGGAGGAGCAGCAACGCCATGATGATAAGAGTCTTTGATTGACATATTACTCATTTGAGAAGTAGGGTAAGAAGTTGATTCATCAATTGTAGAGATGTGTTTTCTTGCATTTGGTGGTTGTGGAGCAGCAACTGAACCATATGATTGTTGCTGTACTTGAGGAATTGGAGGTTGAGCAGAGGAAACTTTTGGTTCTGGGATAGAACCTGGAGCTGGATAAGCTGACGAAGAAGTTTGAGTTGGAAGAGGAGCGATACCTGAACCACTTGAATGGCTTGCTGTTGAGTCACCTCTCTTGGTAGGTTGCATACTTGGATAGTAATCAGATGTAACAGAGGATGGAGCAGTTTGTGGTGCTTGTTGACTAATATCTGGAGCGGTGCTAGTTGAAGTGTTGACTTCACTTGGTGATTCTTCTTGAACTATAGATTTTGGCTTTGATGAATTGGCATTCAAAGCAGCATGTGCTTCAGTTGCATTACCAGTCGATAAAGCAGACGAAGAACCATTTTGAGCAGTATAAGATTTACCACCACTACTTGCAACAGAAGCAGAATCAGACTCGGCAATTGAAGCAATACCGGCATGTTTATCCTTCTTCTTTCTACCACCTCTTAAAACAGAGCCAAATCTAGAACGTAATTTACTCTTTTCTTTCTTACCAGAATCAGAGGTAATAGTTGAAGCAGAAGCTTGGGTAGAGACTGACGATTGTCTTCTCTCTGGAGAAGAGGAGGATTCAGCAATAGCAGAAGGAGGGGATAACATCTTGGATTTTCTGTTTGGTAATAATGAGTGATGGTGTTTCTTACTTGGAGAAGTATGAGAAGTGGAGGTGAAATCAGCAGGTGATGATTTTGGTTTGATCTCCTGAACACTCTTAATATTTTCAATTGGTAAAGACTTAGTCATAACATCCTTGGAATATCTTTCAATTTCATCTGTAGGATTGAAATTCAAAGCATGTTCTAAAGCTGTTTCATTATCTTTTCTAAAACTAGTCAATAAATTGCTCTTATCGGTCTCTAATTTGATGAAAACATCCTTGAGTAATAACAATCTTTTGTAATCATAATCTTCAAAGATTTCAAAGAAATAAGGGGCACGTTCACTCCATTCAGTTTTCAATACAGAAGCATCTTTACCCGATTTCTCGGCATTTTCGATATTTCCGGCCAAAGTACATAAATCATCCATTTCTACTAAATTGGAGTCATTGTTTCTGAAAAAGGTCTTCAATGGAGCAATAACTTCTGCACCCATTCTTCTGACACTTCCATCACCTAATTGAGCTTCAGTTGCCATGGATTTATAAAGTTCGTGCCATAAAGGAGCAGTCAAACCTAATGCGTCGACCTTTGAGTTTTGTAATTTCGGATTTTGTAAGCTTGAAAAGAGAGTTTCATTAGATTCTACTAAACTCTTTACAGAATTCAAGTATTTGAGTTTTAAATGACCATATTCGGTTAAGAATTTAGCCAATTCTAAATTGACTGTTCTCATCTGACTTTGTCTAATCTTTAAAGCTTCCATTGCTTCCAATGGAGACTTTCCAAAGAGCAATGAAGAGGAGTAGATAACCCTTTGTTCTTCTTCGGCCATTTTGATATGTTTACTACCTGTTAATATTTGAATCAATTGATACTTTAGAATATCTAATTTTTTATTTATCAATCTTTTTCTTCAATCAAATTGGAGTAAGATTCTTATCCTTCTTTGACTTCGGTTACGGATGGGAAGAGAGTTGTCTTGAGGATCCGTTTGTAAGTATACAGACACAATTGCAATCAATTGAATTCAAACCGGGATATAAAAGAGAGATTTACCAGAGGTAGATAAGATTAGTATCAAAACACGCAATCTGATGATCAATGCAACAATAGGAAGGCACAACACGGGGAATACACCAATAAAATTGAAAGCCCTACATATACATCTGACTTTCCGATTTTCCAATCCAGGTAAATTATTGCAGCGAGGATGGCTGGGTCGATTTCAGTGGAATTTGCCTCTTTGCTCGCAAGTGATTGGACGGCGGGGCTGGTGAGCGTCGCGTCGCGTCGGTCTTGTTTTCTCCTTTCCATCTGTATATATATATTTTTTACATATATGGTGTACATCACCAGCTTTTACATTTGTCATCTATACTCTACTTATCTATCTACTGGGGATGTGTGTTTTTTCCTCTGATGCTCAGGGTTACATGAAACTTCCTGGGTTCAATGGCTATTGAATCGGGGTGGGCATTGAGTTGCAATGGATCACATTCCATCACCATCTGGGGATCGGTTGGTTTCTCGATCTTAAATTTGAGTAAATACTTGCACGTAAGGGCATACAACTCTTTAAATGCCAAGTGATTACCCAAACACATCCTGGATCCAATACCAAACGATAAATGCTTCAAATTCGTTACTAGTTTCCCCTCCTCATTCAAATATCTCTCTGGTATAAATTCATTAGGCTTAAAAAACACCTTGGGATCATGATTACCCGCCCAGCTATTCATAAACAAAACCGTTCCTTTAGGAATAGCGATATCATTCTTATAAACAATATCTCGTGTTGTTTCTCTGGGTAATGACATCGGTAATACACTAAAGTATCTCAGGGTCTCTTTAACTACAGCAGAAACGTAATCGCACTTCGTCTCATGTGCACAACCATTCCATGCCTTTTTGGGATCCTGATCGTAACAGCCTAATAATGACCTGTATGCATAATTCTGGATATGTGGGGATGCAGCCAGTTGACCTGCTAGATATCCAAAATTCAAAGCTGTATTATCTAAACCGGCACTGACCATTGTAAGACAAACACTTCCCATTTGATCTGCAGTCAACTGGTTTCTATTGGGATTGAAATAATCATACATGATACAATTTCTCATAGATTCGTTATCATTATTATTCACATTCTCCTTTGCATATTGGTAAAACTTATCCAAGTATGCGCTTCTTCTCTTGAATAAATTAATAGCAACCTTCTCTTTGCTATTGGCAGATCCAATAAGATAACGTATCCATCTGGGAAGATAGTCTTCAATATTCGAGACATGGGATCTCATTCTTGTAATCATATTCTCAACATAAATGATTTCTTCAGCTAGTTCTCTCTCATGATTTTTGCTGCTGCTCAAATCAATATCATATCCATAAGTAAGTAATAATGCAAGCCTCAAATGAAACAATTGAGTCCACTTTATGAGATCCACGTCTATCGATGTTGTATCTTTCAAACACGCAAGGTGGTCGTCGCTGATCATTGAACTACACACTTGGTCTATTATTGATGAAATATATATCTTAATGTTAGAATCGTTAAACAAATATCTAGAAACAAACTTCCTCTCTTTCAAATATGAAGTACCAAATGGTGTTGTTCCTATTGTGAAAACTCCAGTTTGTGATAAAACATTATGGAATGTATGCCCCTTAGGTCGTGAGTTATTTCCCTGTGCATTTTTGGAACACCACAATTTTATGATAGCATCATAACTGTTAACAACAACAATTTGCCTCTTACCAAACCTTAGCTGATAAATCTCTCCGTGTATATGAGAGAGATTCTCAAATAAAACACAGGGAGACCTAAGATAGTTTCCTGCGGGTGGGATGATGAGACTAAGATGACCAAGTAAAGGAAAAGGTGATGGAACAGATGGTAAATTTTTGATCTTCCTGGGGCACAAAAACAACAGATCTATTATAAATAGTATAACAAAGATTAATGTACAGATTTCTACAAATTGGATAAAGTATTGCAACGATCCCCAGAGGCTGTTACCAATGATGGCAGATGAAATCACCATATTGTGTAATATATTGAAAACAAGGTCAAATGAGTTAAATCTGAGATGAATGTATTTCTGGTGCTAAAGCTTTATGGTATTAAATGGTTATAATTTATCCTCCAGTTTTATGCTGGTTCGTGCTATTGTCAATTGAAGTAAAATAGAAGTAATACAAGTAACAGTTATACAAATAGAAGAATCCACAAAGAAATAACAATAACCATACACGAGAAATGAGCCGCATGACTCCAGACTTTTTTGTAGATTTAGCCGCTTCCCCTGGTTATTATATATCTAGCAAACGGTAATTGTTGTTAATAATATTAGTACCTTATTTCACGCTATTATATATCAGACACTTTCCCAGATCAGTGTAACAAGTAAACCACTGTAGAACCGGTGTAGATATGCCTTTTACAGAAAATAGACATCCCGAATACGACGGAGAAAATCTGCCTATCCCAAATGACCATGGACAAGAACATAACCTCAATATATGGAAAGTAGTACTAGGTTCAAGTTTTGAATTATTACCAGTATTTGGTATACTATCAAATTTGGAAATAATTTATAATCCTCTTGGTTGAAGATGAGGTATATCAACCTTCAAGAGGGTATCAGATACTGGAGGAGATGAAAAGCATGAAACAAGCTCTGAAAAAATTTGAGATACTGAGGTTTTCAACAAGACATATTCAATTTTGGTACTCAGCCTTCTATTGAACCAAGCTTCCATGATCTTAGTGATCACATACATTGTGTCACATGGCGTGAAACTAGGATTAGACGAATCTACAAGTTATGCATTGATTAATTTCTTCAATATATCTGGTATCTTTGGTAGGATATTAAGCGCAATCGCCGATAAATACGGCGAGTTCAATAAAATGTTTATTTGTTCCTTGAGTATGACATTTGCCAATTTATTGATATTGTTGCCTTCTTTCTCAAGAAAGTTTAAGAATAAACAAGTCGCTTTGACTACATATATATATCGTAATCTATGGGGTTCTTCTGCAATGCAACATATTCTTTAAACCCCGTTTTGATTGGGAAGGTATCAGATGTTGAAGATATAGGTAAGCGAATTGGTATTTCCATCGGGACAATTGGCAGTTACAACCTTGTCAATTTGCCCATTGCCGGTATAATTGGGCTAAATTTCCATGATCTGCTTTACTTCTCTATAATGTCACTAGTGTCAACCTGTCTTCTCTATATTACCAGAGTACTGGCGAGATGACGAAAGCCGCTCATTCCCATTTTGTCAAGAGCCGCCGGTAAAGATTAGCGCAATCACTGCATGTAGAAGCCGAGATCCTCGATAAGGGGTGCTTTCTGGAGCGGAACTTTATATCCATCGCAGACTAACAATACATTTGACTTACTTTTAATTTTCAAGGCGTGAACTTATAGGAGTATAGTAGTTTCATCGGTACATATATACATGTACATATAAATACAAATACAAATATACAGAAACGTATATAACGCAATGTACCCTAGTAGAGTGAGCCCAGTAGCACAGATCATAGATACACAATTGGACGATATTGGTCATTCAAAGAAAGATATAGAACTAGATGATCGAGCTTCAAAAGGTGACTCATTGGATCTAGCCAATGGCCTATTGGACGATCGTTTTGACAAGTCCAATGTTACAGAGAAGACCAGAGCTGTACGACTTGGGAATCAAGGAACTTCAAGTGGTTACAATTTCAACAACCAGAGAAATAGCAGAGATGATTTTTCATCCAATGATAATATTCATTCGATTATATCTGCCGAGGAAGGAAGTATAGAAGGTGAAGAATTAGATGAAGATGAGGATGATTCTGTTGTATACCCAGATGGAGGATGGAAGGCATGGTCAGTTGTCCTTGGATCGTTTTTAGGTTCTATGATAGTATTTGGTATAATGAATACTATTGGTGCCATAGAAACAGAATTGGAGACGAATATCTTGAAAGATTCATCAATCAGCAGTGTTTCCTGGGTTTTTTCAATTTATATGTTTTTTTCACTGTTTGGTGGAATAATAGTTGGTGCATCATTTGATACAATTGGTGGTAAACCTTTATTGATAGCGGGAACATTGGTTCAATTTGCAGGTATGTTTGCATGTGGTAGTTGTACAGAACTATGGCAATTCATCATATCATTTGGGGTGGTTGTTGGATCAGGTACTGCTTTATCACTGACTCCTGTAATCGCCTGTGTTTCCCATTATTTCAAGAAGAAAAGAGGATTTGCCATTGGTATTGCTCAGAGTGGAGGTAATGTTGGTGGTATTATTTTCCCCATTATGTTACGTTCTTTATATCCAGATATTGGATTTGTTTGGTCTATGAGAATCTTTGCATTTATGGTATTGGTATTGAGTGGATCTAGTGTCTTTTTATGCAGTGATAGATTAGACGAGCTAACCAAAAAACATACTACTTCCTCTTCTTCTTCTTCTACTGCTGCTGCTACCACAGTGACACAATCCAAATGGAAGATAATCTTAATCAAAGTTAGATCTTCAATAGATTTGAACTCATTCAAAGATAGATCTTTCTTATTGTTAGTTGCAGGTTTATTCATCAATGAGTTTAGTCTACTATTGGTACTAACATACTTGAGTTCATATGCTGTAGTAAGAGGCTGGTCGATCTCGACTTCATACGTTATGATCACTGTTTTGAATTCATGTGGTACAGTGGGGAAATGGGTAGCAGCTAAATTTGCCGATCTTTTCGGTCCATTCAATGTAATGCTCTGTATGTCTGCAATCATGTCACTTTTGATCTTTGCTGTTTGGGGTCCATTAGGTGGTACTTCGGCCTTATGGGCTTTTGTTACAATCTTTGGATTTTGTTGTTCGGCAACGTATAGTCTATCAGGTGCTTGTGTTGCCCATATTTCGAAGACAAGCGATTTTGGTAGAAGGTACGGTACCGCTTATTCATTTGTTTCATTTGGTAATTTGATTTCATTGCCTTTAGGTGGTGCTTTGATCAAACAAGGCTCTGTTGCAGACTATAATAGTATGGTTTGGTTTGCTGGAGCCACTTGTTTACTTGGAACCATACTGTTTTTACTCTCAAGAATATCAGTAGGCGGGTATAGAATTCGTGCTTACGTTTAATTGAATCCATATATATATATAAATATATATATATATATAATGAAGTAATATAATGAATGACATTTTAATCATAAATGCTAGGAGTATTATATGAAGATGAGTAAACGAAAGTTTTGTTTTGTTTCTAATATACATGACAACCCAGTTGTCTAAACGCATTTCATCAATAATTTGTTTTTTGTACTATTCACAGAATCTCAAGTACCCTTTTCTTCAACGATATCGGCGTCTAATTTTTTCTGAATAGGGATCGAGTTTGAAGAACGTCTAATACCCATATTACTCCTTGATTTTCTTCTACCACCTCTATTTGAACCCTTCTGACGTTTATTGATAATAATAGGCGCATCTGAGGATTCATCATCTATGGATTCGGAGGCTTTTCTTTTTTGTAATGCCATTTTCAAATATTCATCAACGTTTAAGTTCAATTTTTTAGCTTCCATTAAAATATTCTGAGTCTTTTTAACCTTTTCTCTAAACTCATCCGTTTCTTTAACAATTTCATTATTGGCGGTAGTAGTAGTGGCATTATCGTCAATTATAACATTTTCATCGATTTGAATATTGTTGGAAGTAGACGAAGCTAAACCTCTTGTAGATGAAGTATTACGTCCGGGTGCTTCTTTTTTATTTATTCTCATTTCCAGTTCCGAAATTAACGAATCTGTTGATTCTTCCTCTCCTTCGAATAAGTGAGATTTTATAACTTTTGTGGTAACATCGGTAACTAGTTCTTGGAAATCATCGTTTGTTGAATCCTCTGTATTTTTCATTGCTTCAACTCTAGCCTTAAGATGATCAGTTCTACGAACCACTGGAGTCAATGAAATTCCAACCCCACTAGAAGTAGATTTCCTCTTTTCGAATGAGACCGATTTTGTGGATGGAGTAGTTTTATCAGATCCAGTGGCTGGAGTGACAGTTGCTGTCCCCACAGGGGCATTTGTCGTGGTTGATGTGCTGCTTTCATTAGCCATTGCCGTAGCGGGAGCTGGTGATTCATTTGTAGATATCGAGCTTTTGTTACTGCTGATGAAACCATGTGGATTTGAATATACGGATTTACCACCAATAATTTGATTTCTCGTTAAGTTCTTATTTGGGTCAACGCCTTCTTGTCTCATAATTTTTAAAGATTCCATACCTTCGTATTCTTGTTCTTCGTCTGGTAAGACTTCACCACAAGTTAAAGCTGCATTATCTTGGGATGTGTACTCTTTACCATGTGCTATACGGGCATGATTCAAAAACCCCTGACAACTTGAGAAATTAGAACGTTGACAATTGACACATGTTATCTTCACGTAGATCCCATCGGAACGTTTATATATACATTGTTGAGCATATTTAGCAGGTCTTAAAGATGAAGTTTGAGATCTTGTACGGTAAGAAGCATCATTAGCAGAGTGTGTAAAATTTGAGTTGTTAAAATCATCGTGTAATAAATAAGGATTTGAATTACCACCGGCAAATGTAAATGAACTTGAAAAAGAAGGCATTGATTGCCTTTGTTCTTCGATTCTTTTGGCCTCATCTAATTCTTTTCTTATATCATCGAATTGAGTCAGTAATTTTGCATATGTTTCAGTTAATTCACTTGGTTCATTCATCAGTCTATCAGTTGGTTTTATAGCATAATGATTTCGAAGTGCCAATATATGGGCCTCACATTTGCTTATTTCGGTTTCAATTGTGAATAACTCCCTTTGTTTCAGTATTATTTCGAAACTGAATTCATCTTCAATCAAATCTTGTAATTGTTTGATTACTTCCTCCTTTGTCATTGCCTTGCTCTGGAATCGATCTATACCTAATATATTATTATTTTGATTACTATTAGCTTTATTGCTGTTAGCGATATTGGTATTGATGGTAGTCTCAGCGATGGATGTTCTCTTACTCGAGACATCTTCAGGGAAAAAGTTCTCTACTTCAGCTCTAGGCGACTCTGAAACTGCATTTGAATTCGCAATTAAGCCTGAAGTATTATTAGTCTTATTACCTCGTTGTTCTCCTTGTTGTTGTTGTTGTTGTTGTTGATCATCGATGCTTGTTGTGGATAAGGGGGACTTTGCATCGTCTGAATTGTTGTGATTGGTTATAGAGGATGAAGACATGATACTATGATTCTCTGTATCTGTATCTGTATCTGAACTGTTATGATTACTCAGATGAGTTATGAAGTAAATGAGGATGACGGTTGAAATAGATATGGGAATGGAAATGGAATTGGGAATGGGGATGTTTAACAAGGAGATTAAACTAGGAAGGCTATCTGGGTCAGATAAGTGTGATATGGCGAAAAGGGAGGAGGAGGTGATAGAGGTCTCTAGTCAATAGAGACTTTTCTTTGAACGTTGTGAAGAAAAGAAAGGGGCCTTACCAAAAATAGATCAAAAGAAATAGAAATGCAAGATGAATGAATGATAAATCTACCAGATGTCACTTGTCCCGATCAGCCAGCCATATGGGGAAGATCGGCTTCCATTTTGCTCTTTGGCGGCGGCGATCGCCCTCTTGGTAGACGGGCATGCGCCACGTGTGTGTATATGGGGGCGCAGGCAGGGTAATACCAAAGTGTAGTGTGGCGCAGATATATTGGCTATTAGTTATATATATATATATATATGTATTATTTATCTAGGGCTGGATGACTTTTGGGGTTTATAATTAGGTCGTTGGAACAGGTTCGGATAACTGTGTTAGTATACCTGTATCTGGATACCAGGTATCTCTTGTACTGCAACATTCTATAACCTTCAGGTGTCATGAATCGACTCATTGCAATAAGGTATGATTTCTTGTTTCCAGTAGTTGCAAAACTCCTTTTATGTATTTCTGATAAAGTCAACAATGGTATGGAATTGACACTTATAAACTTGTTGCTTCTAGCATCAAGAAGACTATCATCTGATAATTGCATGGAACCCTGGGGCGAGGGTACTTCAGCTATTGGACATCCACGAACATGTTTGACTAGTACAGGTTTGCTTCTTTTAATTTTCAATCTCGGAAGTCTACATCCTCCGTAACCTTGGAGGTTATTACCACGATTGACATTATACTCATCAGGTATAATGAGAGGATCTAGATCAAACTGAACTTTTTTCTTTGGTTTCTTCGCATTTCCTTCAAGTTTACACGCCAACACTTTCAAGAAATCTTCAAACGAAGCCAAACTCGCCATACGAGGAGGTTTCTCTGGTTTTTCAGGTGTTGATGTAACACCGATACCATCCAAGCCCTCGGCATATAATTGTTTCAAATCAAATCCATCATCGTCAATTTTGACCAGGGGTAATGGGGATATAGTTCCAGGTAGGGTAGTCAATGTGGAGTCTCCGATCACATCGTCAAAGTCTTCATCTGAACAATGTGTTACCGAAGATGGTTCACATGTATCCAATGAAGAATCCTCAACGTGTGACAAAGTACTTCTGGCATCAGAATGATCAATCGTATCCTTTACTTTCCCTAACCTCTTGACGTTCCACTGTTGATCCAGTTTCACACCTGTACCACATGATGATACAGGGGAGATTTTGAACAATGCATCTTTGCGAATGAGTGGCGACGTATTAATCGACGGCAACTTGGTATCACTATTCTTTTTCTTGTAGTAATCTATAAATCATAAATCATGTTAGAAATAAGCTCATATCTCACAGTAAACCTGAGTAAGTGCTGGGAACGGTACAACCATACATCTAGAAACAGCTCTATTGACTCTCCACCTCCTCATTATGTGCAATACACAGAGGTATAAGTCCAATTGAATTGAAAAGAAATCAGTGAATGACTAAACAGATGACTTAAAAACCACAACATACAAAAAGTGCCAAAAAAGAACACACTCTCACACTTCTAAGACATTTTTGTTTGTCTTAGCGAATATGTCTGATTTGTTCTCTTCTAACTACTTTGTCACTGAATTTGATAACGAATACTGTTCTTAACGGATAATTATCAATGGGGACCGTATGCGCAGTAACATTTGCTGAAAAATAACTAGCATCCAATATACCTTCGATGATTCCCGCAACAAATGAGGAAACGTTCAATTGATCGAATTCCTTGGGGATGCTTATAAATCTTGACATCATTGGATCATTATCGATGATCATATATTGTGATGCATCTTCTTGCGATCTTTCTAAATTATCTGCCGCTTTACCAAACAGATTCTTCCATATTATACCATGAATAAATTGTAATATTCCCAAAATCTTAATCTCTCTTTTAGAACTATTGGATTTACCAGACGATGATAAATTCCCATTGGCGAAATTTTCACGTAATGAAGCCAATTCCAAATATTTTAAACCAATTGTATAGCCTAAATTACTCAATTTCTTCTCCAATTGACCAATACTCTTAGAATTTGCTTGACTCCAAGAAACGGTTTCACAGAATAAGAAACTCAAAGACGATAGAGAGATTTCATGTTTCGATCTATGTAAATTTCTATCGTACATTGCAGAACTTGAAGAAGCTAAGATTGAACTATGAGATTTCTTCATTGAATTATTTGACGCATTGATTGGAGATGAAGTATGAGATACAGCTGTATTTGGTGGATTGGAGGAATTGACAGCCGATTGGGAAACTGCTTGAGAACCTGTTGATCTTGGACCAATTACTGGATCATAACCGACACCAGCGATTAATATCTTGGATGAGGATAACAGATTATGGGTAGACATTGTATATATTTGGGATATGAATGATACGATGAAGATAAATGAGTGAGTTAGTTGGAATAGGAAGTATAAAACAACTCTAATTGATAAGGTTCCCTGGTTAGTGGATAAAACATCAAGCCCGTCGCGTACCTAATCAATATATTCAAATCAAATGAACCACACACTCTGCAGTACAAAAGTGTCAATAAGAAGCCAAAAAGGAGAGCACAGGCAAAAATGTTTCTCGATTTGGTTATTCGATATAAGAGAGTTGAAAGACCGGGTTCGTAGTTGGGTTGAGCTGAAGTTTGATGATAAAACATTATAATTCCAAGGCATAAAGATGGCAATTACTATAAGAAAGGCAACTGCGGAGGATGCCCAGGCCATGCAGAATGCAAACCTGCATAATTTACCCGAGAATTATACTCTAAAATACTATTTATATCATCTTATGACATGGCCTGAAACTTCATTTGTAGCTGTTACCACCGGTGATGAATTAATCGAAGACGATGATATAGTTGAACTTGATACAAACGTAGAAACCTCAGCAAAGAATTCACAAGACTCGAGAGACTCGGCACATGGTATAAGTCAAATCAAATCTGATTGTCAATACGTTGGTAAAGGTGAAAAGATCGTGGGGTACGTACTGGGTAAGATGGATGATGATCCTGAAGCTGAAGATAAGACACCACATGGTCATGTTACATCTTTAAGTGTTATGAGAACCTATAGAAGAATGGGATTAGCTGATAAATTAATGAGACAATGTCTTTATTCACTCTGTGAGAATTTCAAAGCTGAATATGTTTCATTACACGTTAGAGAATCAAATAGAGCTGCATTACATTTATACAGAGATACTTTGCAATTTACAGTGTTGAGTGTTGAAAAATCGTACTACCAAGATGGTGAAGATGCTTATTATATGAAGAAAGAACTTGTATTGGATGAACTAGTACCTAGTAAATCGCAAAAGGCTAAAGAAGTTGACGATTTAGAGACTGATTTGTTAGAAGGTATAGTCGAACAAAATATAGAAGAATTGAGAGTTTGATTGAATTATCCATCACTATTATAATCACAGACACCACAAACAAAAGAATATAGATTTTAAATTTTTTTTTTATTGAGAGAAATAGATAGTTTATTGATTTTTTTCTAACTAATTTATGTACATATAGTTTTTATAAAAGTAAGACATATTTATTCATTCGAACAAACTAATGAGTTAGAAAGAGTTAGTAAAAAAAGTTATAACAACATTGATTTGTGAAAACCAAACGTTGATTCCCCCCTAAAACCTAAATTTTCTAATTAATTCTCTCCAAGGTATCAATGATACTAAAATAATAATAATAATAATAATATTATCAATACAATGGAATGAATTTGATTTTTTTTTTCAGCAAAATTTTAAAGGTAGCGTGGTTTTTTCCACATCGACAGAAACGTCTCGAGCCAAATGCACTCAGGTCATCATTTAAAAAAAAATCAAATCATTGGAATAAATTATGAACATAGGTTTGTAAAGTAAAAGAAATCATCATCTTTTGAAAAATAATATAAACATACCTTTTGTGTCTGAAAACAGATCGATCAATTAACCAATCGACTAACTGATAAACCCATCGATCTGCTTTTAAACTCACAATTATCAAGTGATTGAAATTGTGATTGTCATATCCATAGCCATAGCTTAGAAATAGAGGGAGAAGAAAGAAAGAAGGAAAGGGAAGAAGAAGATGAGCATAAAGAAGTTTAAGTAAGAGGGAAGAAGGAAAATTTTTTATAGCGCTGAGAAAGAAAATGTGAGATTTGATATTTGATATTTGATGCACTACTTTCTGGTACATGTATTGTACTTTATTGTATTGCATATGGTATTGATTATACAGGGGGATGGTATTAGTTGGGTATTGTATATACACTCTTTACTTACTTTCATCCTTACGGTAGGTTATCTTATCAACTTTCACTTCTCCATCGATCAATGTATATAAGAACAAAGTGCAGACAGATCCCTGAATGTCTAATAGTACAAAACTTGGAACTGGGTCAAGATAATCTTCTACTTCGTCTGGGTAATCTTCATCTTCATCTAAAGGTTGTATTTCTTTTATTGATGCGTCTATATCTGTTACAGTGTCTGTTGTTGTCCCCTCTGTCTGCTCCTTCACTTCTGACTTGGTTGTCGTTGCTGTCGTTGTCGTTGTTGCAGCTGTGGCTTCTTCCGGTTTCACCTCTTTATTATTACTCTCGGCATCTAATTTATCTTCTTTGACAGGTACTTCTTCTTCCTTCTTTGAGTTCTTTTCCTGTATCTCCTTGAGCAAATCTTTTTTTTCATTCAGCATTGAATCTATGATTGACAATTCTTCCTTATCCATTGGATTTGTGGAAAATGCACCAGTTGCAGAACCTGGATTGACAAAGAATTTGCCATCAATGGTATACGCCTCGACTTTGTGAGTTGCTCCACTGATCAGGATGTCAACATCCATCATCCTTGCCTGCGTTAATAAACTTAAAGGATCTGCTTTTGGTATCACTGAGAATCCATTTATAATTCCAATTTTCAGTTTATCGTAGGTAAATACAAGACTTAATGGTAATTTCATATCTCTATCGAGTTCTCCCTTAACTATCTGAAAATCACTTGAGATAGATTTGAAAAAATCCAAAGTAGATTGACTTCCTGTAGAGTTACCAAGGCATAATACCTGCTGTATCTTACCGCTTGGTGATAGGAGTTTCTTGAACTTTGGAGGTATATCCATTGCTCTATCGGGTATATGTAAATCACCTATGGCAAGTACGAGCATCTTGTTTGATCAATTGTGTATATTCTATCGTAATGCAAGGAAACCTATTGTAATGTATTGGAAATAACCACAGACAGGCCGCAAGGCTACCTTATAGATTAAGAGATAATAAACCAGGCGAGAAGAGAGAAGCCACTTTTGGCTCACCAAAACAATCGTCGCGTCGCTGGGACTGCTGGTAGGTGTTCGTTCATATATTGTATGGGATCTCCGATATCTTATTTACTATTCAAAAAGTCTACACGCAATTTTCATAAGTATGGTTCATATTTATCTGTATATAGAGTAACTAAAACAAGGGTGAAATATAAAAAAGTAGTAACATAACATAACATAACCAATTATAAGGATTCATAAATAAATTTCAATTGTTTTTGTTCCAACCACCGATCCACCATAAAATCTATTGCTATATGAGGAGGGTTAGAATTTAAAAATGAATCAAACAAAGGTAACAGGTTACCACCTGATTCATCAATAAACCATGGAACATGTTTTCATAATCTATTCTTTTTTATCATCGGAAGCAAGAAAATCACTAAAGTAAAAATGGGTTAGTACATCAATAAAGCAGAGAAAGAGAGACAAAGTTGAGTGGATGATCATTGGATATCCAGACCAACACAAGCGGATACGTACTTGATTGCCTTTTCGATATCAATTTCACCATCAGAAGATGGGGCAGCAGCAACTGGAGCAGCGGCCTTTGGGTCAGATGGTAAAAGTTTTGGTACGACGATAGCACCTACAACGGTAGAGATAGTACCAATGGCAAGCTAAAATAAATATATTAGTATATTATTAGGAATTGAGTTGATTTGAATTGTTTTCCTAGAACTTAACAAAAACTCAGGAATACCCCTATCTTCAAAAGATTCACGTATATACAAAACAAACAAATATTAAACCCATTATTATTCATTGATCAATCTTGAGGTAGAGTGAGTGAAGAAGAAGTGAACATACCCAGTGGGAACCAATTGATTTTCCAAAGATGTGATAAGCAGCAACCATTGTGATATGTATATGAGATTCCTGAAGTGTGATATTAGATTGAAATAAGAATACCAAATGTCCCATACATACATATATATATATTATACACTGCTGTAATGAATAGTATCAACACCCTCTCTACACTTTACACTTTTTCTCATTGGCTCTCGCAGTCCCCACCGTCGCGTCTATTTTGAAAAGATACAAAAGACTAAACACACGCCACTAACACACCACTCCTCGCACCTCTACCTTCCCCCATCTCCCCCGTCGGAGCCAGAAGAATTGCAAAATTCTGTGAGCTTCTTTGGGGTTCCCATGGTGAAATATATCAAATCGATCGATACCACCGTTGTATTAATCTGATCTAGAACATATCTGTTAACTATATATTAACCCAATTTAGAATCAGCTATAATGGTATGTCCTCGCTACTATATAAGATGTCCATCCCTTCAATACACTCGTCTCGATATGATTGAACCAATATACTAACTGTTTCTCCAGTCTTTTGTCAAATCCGTTAAATCAATCTTTCCAACTCTCGATAGAGTCTTAGTTCAAAGAGCTAAAGTAGCCAGTCAAACCGCTTCAGGTATTTACATCCCTGAAAAGAATCAAGAGAAATTAAACCTTGCTTCAGTCATTGCCGTTGGTCCAGGTTTTACCGATGTCAATGGTGATTTAGTCACTCCATCTTTAAAAGCTGGTGATAAGGTCTTAATTCCTGCTTTTGGTGGTTCCACCATTAGTGTTGATAAAGAAGAATTCTTACTATTCCGTGATTCCGAAATCTTAGCCAAGGTTGAAGAATAGATTTTTTTATTACCCTTACATATAATATTTAAATTCTCTTTACATGTAAATAGAAAAAAACTGTACAAATAATCAATAAATATATCCACATATACTTAAATACAAAGACAAACACATATTATTCCAAAGATGCTGCTTGTCTCCAATAATTATCCAATCTATACTTACCAAGAAGGTTTAATGCTTCTTCATCGTTAACATCATAAGCAGTCCATTTCTGGAAATGTAAATCTTTCAACTGACCATCCCATAATATTGTACATTTATTACTTGACAGATCTTCTAATTCGATATTTTCATTTTCTCTATCAACTTTCATGTTATCGTCATCATCATCATACTTCAACCTTCTCTGCTTTGGAGGTACATTTTCTGTCCAGTTAATTCTTCTCTCAAGTAACTTTCTGTATTGTTTTATAGATTTGCTTCCACCTTCAGTGATAACTAAACTAAACCCATTCCCATCTTTTGGTCTTAATAGCATTCCTTTCAATTCCAATTGTTTTGCATTCATATCAACTTTGAAATAATGTTGAGGATTCACCAATCTATCAATCTTATAAACAACAGAGTAATACCCCTTTTGTAAATCGTTTTCCTTTTTCAAATGATCCTTTTCATGCCTTTGCTCAGAAGTTAACTTTCTATCTTCGTTAATCTTCTCATGTTCAACTCTTCGTTCATCAATCTCCTTACGAACTCTCATTTCAACCTCAGTTGGATTCTTAATGGCATCATTAGTTAACACATTCATCAAATTCTTGAGTTTTACCTTTGGTGGAGGTGGAGGATCTAAACCAACACTTATCCTATCCTGTTTTTCCCTATGCTTAACCGATCTTTCATTCTTTCTTATCCTCTTCAATTCCTTCTTCGTAAGGTATAAAGGTTGTAATGGTGGTAAATGCTTCTCCCAAGGAGCTCGAATTGGAACTGGGTGTTGAATGTATATACTAATTGGATTCTCTTCATCATTTGGATCCATATATGTGATTCTTTCGGGCTCATCTAGATGGTTGTAATTTTTGTCTTTGATAAGATTTTTATCCCACCATTCAATAAGAGGAGGTTGACTAGGTCTATAATACTGTTCACCTAAGATGGAATCAGGTGCTAACCCTTTGGATTTCAGAAATTCTGTCTTGGCTTTCAATTCATTCTCTTCTTTCAATTTGGCCCTCAATTCATTACCTCTTTCGATATATTTACCTTGTTCAACCAATGCCAGGGCTCGCTTAGGTCTTTGATAGTTCAAACCTAAATCCATTGGATCTAAATATGGATTGACTACAAGACCAGAACGAATCTTGTTCTTCTGTTGTTTCAAAGGGTTGAAAGATTTAGGTATCACTGCTATTGGCGCAGAGTCTCTCAACAAAGGATGCAACTCGCCTTGCTTGTTGGTGTTATCTGAACTAGATTCATTCTTGGGCTTTTTCGAATCTTCATTACCATTATTCGTTTCAGACTGTGTCCCCAATGTCCTCTTGGGAGTAATATCTCTTCTTTCCCATGAACGCTTCATTGTGAGGGATACTGCAATTTAAGATTAAGCAAATCACTTGACTGACTAATGTAAGAAGAGTAACTCAGTTAAAAATATATGTATGAACTTTTATTTTTATTTTTTGTATCTCGCATATTCGTTTTCTAGCGAAATTTCCCAAATCTCATCCTTGAAAAGGTGTTTATTTTACTTTTTCACTTTTAAAACGTATTAAATCGATTTTCAAATATATACATATATATGACTAGCAACAAACTCATAGAAATCATGATAAAGACATACAAGAACAAAAATCATGCAAATCCAAAACCTTCGTGACCTTCTCTAACGGCAATAGTCAAAGCATTACGCAATTTCTCATAGGTTTCATAATCCGGTAAATCAATTTGATTGAAACATGTGTGGGAAGAAGGTAGTTTATCGGTGGATCCGTAAACTCTATGGATGTTAAATTTAGCACCTCCTGAACTTCCTCTCAATTCTTTAAACCCATTCAATGGAACTTTACTCGTACCAGTGGCAAATTGTAACAATTTGGCCCTTTCTTCCAAATCCATGGTTCTAACGGCTCTCCAAAACCATTGAATTTGAGGCGATGATCCAGAATAACCCGTGTAAATCGTATTGTTTTTCCAGTCATCAACGTCAATATCGGGCAATCCAGATATTAACAATTCTAATTCCTTTTCATCAAAGATCTTCACAGCTTCGGGTGGAATAATCGAATGGAATCCTTGTAATAGGTTTTCCATTTGATCCTTAATAGAGTGTAACAACTTATATTCAACAATAAGACGAACGTAATCTTGTTTATTTTCCTCCGTAACGGCAATGTTACGACCATTCTCAATTAAATCAATAGTATTATGCTCCCCGAAATCATCAGATTCAACAGAGAAATCTTCAACTATAATATCGGTGATATCATTCTCAAGCATCCACAGTAATGACTTATAGTAGTCTAAATCAAGTGACTCCATATCTTTCATAGAAACATTGAGTCCCAAGAATCTCTTATAAACAGCACGACTGAAATGGCAATCTAATAGACGACCATCATAAACAGCCTTACCGATAATTGTACCAACAAACTTGAAATATGATAAATGTTCAGGGTTGATATACGATGCTCTATTAGGATGGAAGGTAGTCATATCCGAATTAGCAGGTATGAACAATCCATAATCTGGATTGAACATTTGTCTCGATAACACCTGGAACCATTCTCTTGTAAGTCCACCAGCATCAACACCATCTTCACCTTGGAAAGTGATGTCCAATTTAGCCTTACGTAATTCAGCAGGAGGCTTGAAAAACAATGAACGATAAGAATCCAAAAATACTTGATCACGACGAACACTAACTGCCATCTTGGTCTTTGCATCTCCTTCTTTATGTAAATGATTTTCAAAATAAACTCTCTTGTTATCAAAGTCTAAAATTTTTGGATTCTTGATAAGAACTGCAAAGGGACCAAGTAATAACTTGTGGTTATTCTTCACCATTTCATTTAATATTCTCTTGTGTTCTTCGGTAAAGCTGTAGAATAAGTTTTCCAAAGGCTCTTTACTGAAATCAACATTCTTATCTTCATAGTTCAAGACATCTTTTTGATTGGAGGCAGATGATTTGCTATGCTTACATACCACCATTAATGATTCAATCGAAGGTGACAATGCAGCACTAACATGATTCAAATCTGATCTTTCCTTCAATAATAAAAGACAATCACTCAAAGCCGCCCATAATGGACCCAACGAGGCAGATTTATACAACTCTAATAATACTCGAATGTTTTCCTCATTATCCCCTTTCTTTTGATAAAGGAAATCAAGAGCAGTCAAGATTCTCAACAGTTTGGCCTGATCTGATGAATGAGTAGAGAATTTTTCAAGTCTCTTTTCGGTATCACCAGCTGGATCCTTCATATTGGCAGTCAATTTCTTCAAGTCTTTGATGATAGATCTACTAAGCCATAAAGCCTTTTTGGACAATTCATTGGAGAATAATTTATTGGCATTGTTTAAAACAGACAAGTTCTGAATTGTAGATATTGTCTGTTGGAAAATTTTACCAACCATATCATCTACAGTTAGTACAGATATAACCATCTTTAATTTCTTTTCTGAAATCTCTGGTAGTTGAGGATGAGTCTTATTCAATATGGTACCTTCATTCTTCATCTTTTCCAACTTTGTAATGATAGCAGGAAGTGGAGCCGTCGCAACTTGTAAAGTACGAGTCAAAGTATCCATCAAATTGACATCTTTAGTGATAAGTCTATTCGATAACAATTTGAATAAAATATTGATAGGATATTTGGAGCTCGAGTCGATATTCTTGTGTCTCTTTGATAACTTCTTAATCAATGGATTGTTCTCTTGATCACTCAAAAAGTGGGATCTCATATGAGATTCGTGCTCAAGTAAATATTGAATCACTTCCAAAGCTTGAGTAGCCACGGTCAATGTTGTCGTGGTAGATGGGAAAGAAGAATAAGCAGGAGTGCTAGGAGCGTCCGATTTGGAGTCCTGGGTAGCCATTGGCGTTTCATCCTCCAAGTCTTTTGAAACCGAAGATCTAGCAGCAGAACATATTTGATTGTATACAGTCTTCAAACAAGCTTCGTCTCTCAGCCCTTCTTGAAGTATAAACAAAAGGAATCCAACCAAGTCCGATCTATTTTGCTTGTTGTGACATAGGTACTCCAAGGACTTGAAATAGTAATCTTTATGAGCAATACCATGAGGAACAAAAATAAATTTAAGAAACGCAGCTACACCAGATTTGTCCAACATAGCAGAAAAGTGTAATTTCTTATCAACTTTTGGTTTTTCCTTATGTGAGTCGGTAGTATTACCAGCCATACGGCTCGTGTTAGCCGATATATCTTCGTCGTCATCATCATCTTCATCAGCACCATCGTCATCATCATCATCATCATTATCGACATCATCTTCATCGTCATTATCATCATCATCTTCATCATCATCGTCATCCTCAATATCTGAAGAGCTATATCCATTATCGTTACCTAAATGACGCATTCTACTTCCTCTGTTTTGTAGTCTATCTTGATATTCTTGATCCAAAAGGCGATCGTGAATAATGGAAGGCAAACTTTCCAAAAACTCATCTGTATTTTCGGAGATTATGGCACCTGTTCTATTTGCCTCTGCTCTTCTTTCACGGACATGTTGAATGAAGACATCTTCTCTCATATCTTCAGGCAAAGTTTCTAAAAATTCCGGATCGATATCTGTTCCACTTATATCAATAGGTTCGTCTGCAATGGTGACATATACAGGCTCTCTTTGTGGAACCAATGGAACAGCAACATCCTCTGGAATCGATAAGCGACGTGCTTCTTCTCTTTCTCTTTTCTTCTCTTGAGATTCTTTCTTCTTCTTTTCTCTTTCTTCTCTTTTCTTGGCCTTTGCTTCAGTGACTTTTTGTTCGATGATACGACTACTTTCACACAAAGCAGCATGCATAGCAGGAACGACCCTTGTAGAGTACGTATAGAACAATGATCTTCCAAACAAAACACCTTCCAATTCAGTCCATCTTGCTAATGTAGACTTGATGATCATATTTGGAATTTGTGAGTCTACTCTTGGTTTAGGAGCGGCGAAATTTTCCAAATTGTTGGAAGAGTGGTGGGAATTGATAACAAAATTAGGGAAAAATGCATTTTGATCATCACCAGTTTCAAAACCACGTACAACGGATTCACCTGCTCTGAAGTCTGTACTTGATGGAGCATCCAAATTGATCGTGGAACGTCTTCTAGTACGGGATTGAGATTCGTGTTCAGCCATCCAATCATCTAAGATATCGCTGTCGTCATCTTCCAAGATATCGTCGATATCATTTGCATCATTCTCTGTTTCACGGGAGAATAGGCCTACTGCTTCACTATCATCAATATCTTCATCTTCACCAGAATAATCGTCTTCTGAATCTTCGTATAGTTCAATGTGTCCCATCTCAATGACATCATCGTCGCTTTCGGAGTCATATCCAAGTTCGTCATTTGAATCAGAAGCAAAACCAAAACCATCGGAGTCACTTCCATTATCCTCACTGTAAGACCCGGATTCGACCCCAGAGTCATCATATTCGTATGGTCCTTCGATTATTTCAATATCAGGGTGTGAGTTATCCTCATCCTCCTCCATATCATAATCATCACTTCCGGAAGAACCATCAGAGGATGGAGAATCACCATCATCGTCATCACGTTCATTCTCCTCGTCATCACCTTCAACTTCAGACAGTTCCAGGATTTCACCATCAGAATAGACAAATTCAATGTCTCCACCTAGAAAGTCGCCTTCTTCATCGAAATCATCGTCAAAGTCATCCTCATCATCGACATCATAAACAGCCAGTGTAGAATTCTTGAGAAGATCTGGGACTTCTTCATTCTCATCTAAATCATCAGCAACATCTTCATCGTCACCTTCTCCATCATCTTTCTTGAATTGTTCCTGGTATTTCACCTTGACTATACCAAGGTTGGCGATAACACCAGACACTTGATTGGCAACCTTTTCGGTAAATGGGAAATTGATATCCATATCAGCAACAACAGAAAGAACAACAGAAGTAAATTTCTTTTCAAGAAGTTCCTTGACAAAGTAATAAATATCATGCGTTATACTTGACGAATCCATTGATTTCCTAAAAAATGGATCGGTTTCCTTTGGTGGAGATGTGATATCCCTGACAAGTGAGATAATCTCCGAAATCTTACCGTATCTTTTCATCGATGACAAATTTGATGAATTCAAATCTTTCATTGCCTTGATTAATATATCTGCGGTGAATTTCCTTACGATAATCATATCTGGATCAACTACAGATACTTGACTGAAATCAACACCTTTTATAGGAACGGTGGACAGTAAGGCAACGATGACGTTCTTGGCTAGTGTTGCCACTGTGCTTCTTCTCAAACTGCCAAGTTCAGTTTCCTCCGCAAATGGTTTATCCGATAAGAATTGATGGATGATAATATTCAAACCTGTAGAACGTGGCTTTTGAACATCTTTAGAATTAGTAACTGCTTGGTTCTTAGAGAACTTGGTAAACGTTAAAAATTCCGTCTTTGCTCTCTTATATGACACCAATAATTCTGTAAGTGATTGAAGTAAAAACAATGCATATGCAAAGTTCTTATTCGCCAAAAGTGGACCAACACGGGCAGTCGGTCTACCTGGCAGTTCGAGCTCCAATTCTTCTTCTGTGATAAAAAGCTCCGACTTGCTGACAAGCATTAACTCTTGCAACAATGTAGACACAATACCAGTAGTGTATTCTTGAGTTTCTGGATCAATAGCAGCGTCAACGTCTTTCATGGATATATCAGAACTATTACCAGCTAAAGTTACATTTTCCTCCAACATCTTCTTCTGCTGATCTGTCAACAAAGCAATGGTACAACGTGATTTGTCTGGACCAAACTCTTCAAAATATGCCATTTCAGAAAGAGTACTGACAAATGTCTTATCAGATCTCATAATGCAAGGAGCAGCTTCTCTCAGGAACGAAGTTAATTCACGTGTATGTGGTTTCTTATGCTTA
Source organism: Wenyingozyma nitratophila (assembly GCA_030567875.1). Classification (NCBI taxonomy): domain Eukaryota; kingdom Fungi; phylum Ascomycota; class Pichiomycetes; order Pichiales; family Pichiaceae; genus Wenyingozyma; species Wenyingozyma nitratophila. The sequence goes on from JAJLSW010000003.1 coordinate 104,146, forward strand.
TTCAAAAGTGATGATTCAATGGCTCTTGTCATATAGGCTTCAACAACATCTTTTGTTTCCATACAACGTCTAAGTAAACTAATGACGGTTTTCTGATAATCAATCAATTTATAGGGAACGTTCTTCATATAGGAAATCAATAGACCTAAGATACCAGATTGGCAAACTTGTCTAACGTGGAAGGGCTTGTAACAGGCAACCAACAAGAAACAAGCCAATGAGTTAGCCATTTCAGGGGTTTCGATAGTAGTAATCTTCAATACCAGATTTAGTATTGACTCAAGATCACTAAGGTAAAGCGGTACACTGACGTTTATTGGAGCTGGTAATCTCATCTTTAGGTCGTAATATGCAAATTCTCCCTTACCTACATCATTTGATGGGACAGTACTAACTGCTAATATTCTGGATATAATGTGGAGAACAAAGGCAAACCAAGGTTTATTCAAGTGCTCTTCTTTGACCTGAGTTAATATGGACTCCAAAGTATGATCTAGGAAATCTCTTGGTGTCTGTTCCTGCTCCATTAGAACATCTGCTAAATTGAGCAAGTTTGAGAGCCGAGAAGTATCTTCAAGGTCATCTATGCTATAACTTTCAATCGAGGAAGCAATGAAACCGGTAACGTTGGAGGCAAGTTCTTTGTTCTTTAGTAAGAAGGTTTCTTTGATTGCAGTTGCTATTGTCAAAGTTGCGCCTGGATATAATTCAACAATACTCAAAAAGATGCCAAGGACTTCTTGGTACCCATCGATTTTCAGAAATTTGAGTTGAGTTGCATTGACATAATATTTGAACTGTGGGTTGATATAGACGTTTGGAGTCTCTGGTCTAACAAGCTGATCTGCGTACATCCTCTGTATCATATCTACAGTAACAGTACCACTATCATCTTCAATCACCGACAGAGCTTCGTTTATTGTGTGATGATCCCAAGGCCTATTTTCATCACGCATAACATCTAGCATGTGTTGTGTTTCAGCTTCATTCATCAACAATGTATTTTTCATATAATTAAGTACTGCATTATCCGGCATCACGTTTTCCCAAGTGATTACCCTAAGTTGACCATCAAGAGGAGGTGTAGTACTAATTCCAAGATCATCCTGACCTGAAAAGGCAGTATAAATCCTCTTCAAGAATGTGACTAAAAGATTCAAAATACCTTCAGGGATATGACGATTTTCTTTGAACCCGGTCGAAATTGTTCGATCATATACAAGTTCATTCAAAACGCCAAACCCATAAATGGAGAAATTGATCAAGGTGGCATTTAACAGGTTCATCAAGTTACGTCTAGCACCAATTGGACTGTCAAAGTAGTACTTTTGAGCTTCGAAAAAGTTTGGAGTACCGCTGAAATTAACAATGCTGTACAACTTCAGGATATTTCTCACCGTTTGGTATTGAATCCAGTTTTTCTTAACTGGAATTTGAGTTTGAGGCTTCAATTCCTTAAGTTCATCTTCGGATAATTGAACAAACTCTCTTAAAGATTCTGTCAGCAATCCTTTGAAAGTGAGCCATGTGTTGTTCTGTAAGAAAAATACATTTTGTAAATCCGTCATGAAATCACCAGAGGGACCTTTTGATAATTCGACCAATTGTCCTAAAAGAAGAGCATTATAAACAGGAGCAAATTCTTTGCTATACGATTTTGCAGAATCGAAATTCTCAGCGAGGTATTCAAAATAAGTCTGTGCAATTCGAATGGAATTCTTTGTGGTATATGTATCCTGTGCGTTTTGCTTCTTGTGAGAATGCAAATGTGATAAAGAAGTAAACAAATCCTGCAACCAACCAGAACTAACTGTAAACTGATACCAAAGCATTACAGAATTTTTAAATTTAGCACTGTTTCCCTCCCATTTCTTGGCCAATTCCGTGGAATTTGCCAATATAGTGAATCCCTTTGCAACATCAATGACAACTTTATTCATAACTTCTTCAGGAATACTGAGGTGCATATGAATCTCCTCAATATTGAGTCTCTTGTTTAATATAAGAAGTCTTTTCAATAGAAGAATACCATCATCAGAACCAAATACATCTGCTAAGAACATAATTACTTTTGCTTTGTTGGGATAGAAAGTGTATGTGATGCTGAAATAATCACAACAAACATATAACATACAATTGAGTTTGACCAATTTACTCAATAAAACCTCAGCAGCAGCGGTGTTATGTAGACATAGGTTTTGAGTGTATGAGCTTCCAACATCTGAACAAACAAATTCCTCTAGTTCCCCAACTAGTAGATTAATGTATTTCAAAATAGTAGGGAAGTGTTTTGTGTCTGGGTTGGCAATTGTCTTGATTATGGAACTAATGTTTGCCATGGTTTCAGAAAGTGCAAAATCAAAAGGTAGATTCTCCATTGTGATATATCTCAAACAATCTTCCAAAGTTATCTTACCTAAGAATGATTGAGATGCGGCATTCTTTTCAACGTAAACCGCACCAATAAGAGCAGCAAATTCTAAAGTTGAGATATCTTTTATAGTATCGGACTTGACAAGTTCTCCCTGTGACTCTTCGTGTAATACTACATCTTCGTTCTTATTGAGGTAGAAATCACCTTTTTCTTCGGAGTGATAGAATTTTAATGGTTGTAAAGTAACCTTGGTTGGAGCAGACTTGAAGAGTTTAACAACCCCATCGGAAATGAAAGGGGCCAAATCGGGCTGATGCCTGGACAACTCTTCCAAGAAAGAGATGGTGGAATAAGCACTTTCTGATGATCCCAAAAGTTTAGAGCAAACTATTTTGTCGCTGAATACTTCGAAATACTTTTGAATTATTTCATTTTTGATGACTTTTTGTAAGCCATCTTTGTTTAAGGAGATGGCACCAATGGTATTTGGTAAAAACTCCAACAAATCACCTTCATATTTCAAGAAACTGGTGAAATTCTCGATAAAGGTATCTATGAGTCCAGCTTCATCCAATATTGAATATGCAGTCGGTTCATTATTGAGTATATCTGCTATAACATTGATCGTTTCAGTTAATATACCTGTTCCAAAAACATTTGGATTTTGTAGAATCTTACTGAATGAGAATAAAATTGGAGAATCATACAGGTTTCTCATTTCATCCCCTTGGAAATCCCTAATTAAAAATGCAACCAATTTCAAAGTCCATGCAATTGTTTTCACTTGTCTACCTGTAATACAATGTGAATAAACGGTCTTGTCAGGTACACCACCGTCAAAGTCTGGGTTTGCAATGGCAAAATCAACTTCATAACCTAGCATTTCAATGATTGCCTGGAAACCTTTAAGTTCAACGAAATCCTCTATAAGATCTGGAAGAGATTTGATGAATATATTAATCAATTGAAGAGGCCCCGATCTTGTCATACGGAAGTTTGTTCTCAATTTCAAAAATTCAATGAGGATGTCAAGTAAACCTGCACTTTTCAAATGGGTAGCAATAGACTTAATATCTACCAAGTTGGCAATCAAATTGAAGAAATAGTTAAGGTATGATGGATTGATATCAACAGAATCACTTTTGGCAAGTTTTAAAACATGTCTCAAGATGTGGAACAGTAAACCATGGCTTAAATTACCACCAATGATTCTAACGATATCACTAGAACCACCTTTTGTACCTGCGTATGCAACAAAGACTCTCAATGCGGCAAACGAGGGTTGAAAAGCCACTTTATTTTCGGGGTTGATAAGATCGGCGATATAACTGAAAACATATGGTTCCTCATTCAAGATGCTATCACTTATAGCATTGAGAGGTGATAGAGCAATTGTACAAGTGAGTGAAAGACATTTGAGCGTTACCAGTTGGTTTCTCAATTCGATACACTCTTCGGTTTTGCCATTGAAAGCCTTGGCCGTATAAACAGCTAAAACGAAATCAGCCTGTTTATCCTTCGGAATATAGTGCTGAGCTTTTTCAAATATTTGTTTATACGAAAAAGTTCTTATAGACTCTTCATTCAAGTGAACCACTTGTAAAGACTCTCTAAGATTTTTAGAATCGACAGAATCGTTAGTCTTTCTGTTGGAAGATTGTGTGTTCAAGATTGGTTGAGCAGAAAGCGATGAGTTGATCTTATTCGGCAGTGATGACTGTGTTTCTAGTTGAGTTTCTCCAGATTCAGATTTGGTTTGCAACTGTGATGCCGATTGTGAAAGAATTAATGCAGGTTTCTTGATTAGTTGGGGCCCATAGTATTTGAAATACAAGGCCTTGTGTTTCGGAGGTACATTGAATTTAGGGGACAATACTTCGAGTAACGATGTGAGATGAATATCCTTAGCACTTGACTTTGTATTCTCTTGTGTAAGGGAAACAGATTTTTTGTTTTTGACAGGGGATTCTTTATCGTTATTATGCTTGTCTTTCTTATTCTTGATTACTTCAAAAGGTGGCATGACTTTCGAATACCTTCCAATAAGTTCGATGAAATGATGATCATCCAAGACAGATTGGATCAAAGAGTAGTCAAATCTTTCAAATATAGTGCAAGCCAACATCAATGCCAAGTTTCTGACCTGTAATGATGTTGATTTGATAAGTAAACAAACCAAGTCGATGTTATCGTATACATCCGAGTTGACAGAATGCTCCAACAGATAACATGTGTAGTCTAAGATATTGGAGACTTGATGAGAGTCAACTTGATCAACTTCCAACATCTCAGGATATACTGCATCTAAATCATATTTCTTGATGAATTCTTGTAAGATGGATTCACATCTAGTTAATACCGGTATCCAATGGAATAGATCAACGTTCATTCCATTCCATGGTTTCTTCTTTTCAACGTTTATAATTTCTATGAATTCACTCAAATCCGCATTTGTCAAGTTTTCAATAAGCTCTTTCGTTGGAAAAGGCTATAATAAGGGAATATAAAAGTTAGTAACCACGAGTCTAAAAAGCCAGGTATATACAAATGAAAGCGATAAAAATGATAAAGTGAAGTTGTACTTACGCATTTGAGCTTTTCAGAGAAGCCCTTTGCCGTAACCATTTTGATCTGACTAATATAAGAATATAGATCGATAGACAGTCAATATAATCTCAGAGCAAAATAGATTATTTTGTAGTAATAATACAAGGATGTCTATTAAAGTCAATTGAATTATCGAATCCGCTATATCTATTAGTATACCAAATTACAAAGATAATAGTACAGAAAGTCAGTTATAGTTACACAATGATTTCATACAAGTCTCTAACCTTTACCTAAATTTACCTAAAAAAAACATTTTGCTGAGGGTAACTTATGGCACCCCCAGAGAAAGAAATATGTATATGTAGAGGTGCACGGGCGTATCCTTTATTACCGCTAATAAGAGGCAGCAAAGACGGATGGAAACCCCGCTGTGTGGGTTGCCCCTTGCACGCTAGTGTGGTGTTCATTATATGCGTATATATTTTATAGTGCATTGCAGTGTAAATGCTATAAATATGGTGGATGTGCGCCACTTCTTCTCCTCTTTTTCCAACTTTTGCACCTCTTTAATTTTATCTTCACAACACTGTATAGCTCAATTGACTTTTAAATGTCTTCCATTCCTAAAATCACTGCTTTAAATATCCCAGCCGTTGGTTACGGTACAGGTACCAAGTGGTTCAAATACGGTAACGATGAAATCGATCAAAACTTGGTCTCCTATCTGAAGACCGCTTTATCCAAGGGGTTCGCCCATATTGACGCTGCTGAAGTCTACAACACAGATTTAGAAGTCGGTGCCGCCGTTAAAGGTGTACCAAAGGACTCGTATTGGCTTACCGATAAATTCTTCTGTGGAGATACTACCCACCCTCTCAAATCGAAGTGGGAAACCCCATATTTGCGTGCAAAGGCTGCTCTTGAATTATATGGCGTTCCATACATTGATTTATACTTATTACATTCTCCTTTCATTACCAAGGAAGTCAATGGTATTACTTTGAAAGAAGCTTGGCAATCTATGGAAAAGGCTCTTGAAGATGGATTAGTTAAACACATCGGTGTTTCTAACTTTGCCGTTGAACATTTAGAGGAAATTCTAAGTTATGCCAAGGTCAAACCAGAAGCAAATCAAATTGAGTACAATGTATTCTTACAAGCCCAAACACCGGGAATTGTTGAATTCTGCCAGAAGCACGATATTGTTGTTGAAGCCTACTCTCCATTAGGTCCATTGCATAGAAAGATTACCGATAACAAGAATGCTGACAAGTTATACGCTTACCTTGCCGAGTTAGCAAAAAAGTATGGCAAGACCGATACTCAAATCTTGTTAAGATGGACCGAACAAAAGGGAATTGTCCCAGTCACCACCACCACTAAGGAGGAAAGAATGGAGGAAATTTTATCGTCGTTTGATTTTAAACTAACAGAAAGTGAAGTTGAAGAATTGACCAATATTGGTAAGGCATTTGGTAATACCAGATACTACTGGAACCCAGACTTCCCACCTGTCCACGTAAATTAGAGGTACAAACATAAACATAAGTATATAAATACTATATATATATATACATGATACGTATATAGCCTATCTACAACAACACGACGGACGATCGACCCCATCTACACACCCACCACAACCAAAAATTGAACAGAAAACGTCGCGGGTCGCTGGCTGGCGAGTCTCGAAGAAAGAATTTGAGTCATCGATTGTGACTCCACTGGCATTTTTCAGTGCCACTGCGATCTTTTATTTATCCTTATTTGTAGCTGATTTGCCTACTGTTTATTAGTTATATCCCCCACAGAAAATATGGTTAGAAAAGCTGGTGTTTTAGGTGCCACAGGTTCTGTTGGTCAACGTTTCATCCTCTTATTATCAGAGCACCCAGATTTCGAACTAAGTGTCTTGGGTGCTTCTTCAAGATCCGCTGGTAAAAAATATATCGACGCCGTTACTTGGAAACAAACATCTTTATTACCAGATTCAGCTGCTGAAATCCCAGTTTCAGAATGTACCGTTGAAGCCTTCAAAGATTGTGATGTGGTCTTCTCAGGCTTAGATGCCGAATATGCTGGTCCAATCGAAAAGGAATTTAAAGAAGCTGGCTTATCTGTCATCTCCAACGCTAAGAACTACAGAAGAGATGTCGATGTTCCATTGATCGTCCCTATTGTCAATACTGAACATTTATCAGTTATCGAAAAGAAAGTCAAAGATGCTACCACCAAAGGTGAAAAGAAACCAGGTTTTATAGTCTGTATCTCAAATTGTTCTACTGCAGGTTTAGTTGCTCCATTAAAACCATTAGTAGACGCTTTTGGTCCAATTGATTTGTTAACTACTACTACATTACAAGCCATTTCAGGTGCCGGTTTTTCCCCAGGTTTCCCAGGTATTGATATCTTAGATAATATTGTTCCATTCATCTCTGGTGAAGAAGAAAAAATCGAATGGGAAACCAGAAAGATCTTAGGTAACTTGAACAAAGAAGGTACCGAATTCACTCCTTTGGCATTAGAAGAAATGAAAGTATCTGCTCAATGTAACAGAGTTGCCGTTTCAGATGGACATACCGAATGTATATCTTTGCATTTTAAGAATAGACCAGCTCCAAAACTTGAAGAACTTAAACAAGTATTAAGAGATTACACATGTGAAGCCACCAGATTGGGTTGTCACTCTGCTCCAAAACATGCTATTCATGTCTTAGAAGCCGATGATAGACCACAACCAAGATTAGACCGTGACCGTGATAATGGTTTCGGTGTCTCTGTTGGTAGAGTTAGAGAAGACCCAGTCCTCGATTTCAAGATGGTTGTTCTCTCCCATAATACCGTCATTGGTGCTGCCGGTGCCGGTGTCTTGATTGCTGAAATCCTTGCTTCGAAGAACATTATCTAGATGTATGTATAATGAACGTTTATATATATATATATATATATATATATATATATACACCTATGCCATAACCCAATAATAAATCATAAAAACATCCCCATTCACCCTTCAAGGGAGTGAAAGCCGCACACCAAGTCACCCGCAAAGTTTTTCCGTAGCATTTGTTTTTCCCCCTGCAAGCAAAGCGTAAGGAGAAGAAAGAGAGCGAGTGAGCTGCTGTGTGAAGCGCCATTTGGGGTAGTAGGGACTTGGGAGGGAACATTATTATTATATTATTATTAGTATATACACCTTCCGTCTACAGACCGTGCAACTGGTAGCCTAAATTTACACGCCACTCGTTATTTTACTTCTTCACCATACCGCTTCCGGGTGCATACTGTAGTCTACACTCCTCTCAATACCCACGCATATAGGCAGTTGCCCTTTTCTCTCACTCTTCGTTAGTTAGTTAGTCATCTGTATAACAAAAGTGGGATGCCTTACACACCACCGAGTAGGACTCCTAAAGGCGGCTCCAGAGATGGTAGTGACAACTCTTCAATAGCTGCATTTCGTGCTCTAATGACCAGTGAATCACAACCCTTCTCAACTGCCTCAACTATAGCAGATCCCTCACGAATTAGTGAAATAAATGTAGAAAACATAGAGACCACCAAAGAGATGTCACCAACATCTACAGATACAGATGTTGTCACATTGAATAACCATGAACAAAGTATGGGCTCACCAGTGAAGGAAGAAGTTAAAGATAAATCAGGGATACAGAATTCTTCACCAAGTACACAGATACCCAGCTCCTCATCAAAATTTTATTTCAACGATGAAGAAGATGATGACGATGATGAAGATGGGGTTATAGAGAGCAAAATATATACGAAAGAATTAGAAGATGAAAAGGCACAATTACAAAAAGACATTGCTATGACAAATGGTGCATTCCATCTAATACCAAGCAAATCTCCAAATGGCGCTAGTCTAGAGAATAGTACCAATATCAATTTACCAGCCGATGCCAAAAGATCTCTCAAGAAACCTACGATGTTACAAAGATCTACCGTTAACCTTTTGGCAACAGAGGCTAGGAAACCACCTACATCTAGAAACTCGTCAATAGAGTTGATGGCATCATCAGTCACTTCGTCATTGGTTCCTCAGTTGAAACAAGAATCCACTTCAAGGGAAGAGGTTTTTGAATTTACAAATGCATCTCCGCAATCATATTCGTATACATTACTATCCCCAAATTCGTTAGCATTGAGGGTTAATGTCCTCAAGAGATCATTACAAATCTTGGTTGAAAGACCGGAACTCTTAAGCTCTATGCAACCTGACTCGTCATTACCAATAGACCTCTCGAGGGTGAATAATATGGAAAGTCAATTTCGTATGCAAAGAAATGCTTCAAGTGTCACGCTGTCGACTTTACTAAAAAACACACAGCAGTCTAGAAGAGATCCCTCATTCTCTACCACCTCGATCACTCCTATGGTTGGTACTAATCAAAACTATTTAACGGAGCTTCACAATAATAAGATTAACAATAACATCAACAATAACATCAAAACTAACACTAATACGGACAATATACAAGCATCCACTAATAAAGATTTAATAAAAGATTTGAAGAAAGTCATTCAATTGATCGAAAATGGTATATCAGGTTCGGATCTTACATCGGATAAGATGGACAAGGCGGATATAGTTGAGAATATACAGAATTTGACATTATCTAGTATCACACAGATGTCTCAAAGTAGAGCAATGAGAATAAACCTACTACATGCGCTCTCCACCCCTTTCATAGAAAATGGTGGCAAGAATCAACAATCTTTGGCTGGTATGCCATATTTCAAGCCCGCACCATCATCTATTGCATTATCTTCGTTGAATAAACAAGTGCAATCTAAACCTTTAGAAAACTCGGACAGTAACAGCAGTGGTAGTGGTAACGGTAGTAACAACAGTTACAACGGACCAACTTCGAAGGGATTTCAATACCACTCTGTATCTACTAAAAGAGCGGCGCCAAAGGCAATTCTGACTTGTAGTTTGGATAATCCTTGGGCAATCAAAAATGCAAATGATTTAGGATTATTGATGTTTGGTATTTCTAAAAATTCCATGAATTCGCTTACTCTAATGGATTTGATTGCCCCAAGGTCTAGAAGTTTCGTATTAAACAAACTATTAGACCACAAGGAGCTGATCTTCTCTGGTGAAATTCTCGCAATTTCAAGAACGGGAGGACAAGGTATTGCTTGGACATCCCTTTGGGCTAAGAGAAAGGAGAACATCTTGATTTTGATCTTTGAACAAATACCCTGTGATGCCATAGATTTAATCATAGAAAAGAGCGATTTATTAGAGGATAATGGTTCATATGCAGTTAAATCATATGTCGAAACTAGTTCATCTTTATTCCGTGATTTGACCTTATCCGGTCTGCCATTATCGACTTTCATACCAACTATGAATAATTTATTAGAATCACACAGTTTCTCAGAAGATCCAAATCATTCAAGTTATAAACTGAGCCAGAAACATTCATTGTTAATCAATGAACAACGCTATTTCACGTTGAACATCAAAAACACTTTTATACCATGTGCTGTTACATCAGAACCTTTAGATTTTGATGAGAATAGTAAGTCGTCAATTGTTAGGTTGAACATACACTGTCTCCATTACATTGCTGGTACTTTTGTCATTTCTGCAAAGACTTTCAATATTATGGCTTTCAATGAAGCTATTGCTAAGAATCTATTCGGAAATGCAAACATTAGAAATCAATCGATCAACTTCATATTGCCATCATTTATAGACTTATTGAAAGCAGCCACAAAAGAGATCCCAGATATGGAGAAGAAAGTTGGTTTAGTTTTGCCCGAACATTATTTTAGAAAACTCGATGCTAATAGACTCGGCAAAACACCAGATGAGAAAGAATTATTGTTTTTGAACTCTTCAGGTATAGAAGGTTTACACTTGGATGGTAACACTATTCATGTTGACGTCCAACTGAGGGTAATCGAAGATGATTTGTTTGTATTATGGATTACATACTCGAGGAATTCTTCTGCAATTGGTTCCAATACAAAAGCACAGACTAGAAACCCAAGTGTCTCTTCAATACAAAGTTTAGCCACTTTACCCAAGGATACAGGGGATAAAGGTTACTCGGATTTGGGAATCTCTTTGAATAGAGAGGAGAATTTCTCGGAAAATGAATTCAACAATCTACCTTCACAATTGAAATTGATCTCAAATGATCCAGGTGAATTCTCAAGTGCACCTTCATCGGAATCAAGTTTGAGCAGAGAAGGTTCATTGCGTCATTCATCAAGATCAAATGATGCATTGAGGTCGCCTGAATCTGAGACTCTTATGCCTAAGAGAAGAAGTGACAATGAGCTGAATAGAAGGTCTTCAGTCTCATCATTGTCGAGTTCGAGTTCATTGTTGTACTTGAACAAGGAATCATTCACATCGCAAGACTCAGTAAATGGACATTCATCTTCATCGTCTGTTCCAAATGTCGATTCTTATAAACTACCAGAAATCGTTTCAGAAGCGGAGTTATTGGCGCGTGAAAAGAAATTGCTCGATAGTAAGATCAAAAAATCTACATATTGGCCTAAGAAAGTTGGTCTTCTGAAAAGAGAAAAGAAGATTACCGATTTTGATATGATTAAAAGCATGGGAGAAGGTGCATATGGAAAAGTTACCCTATGCGTTTACAAAAAAGATCCATTGTATCAAGTTGTCATCAAGGCTATTATTAAAGAAAGAATTTTGGTAGATACATGGGTAAGAGATCGAAACCTTGGGTTTATCCCAAGTGAAATTCAAATAATGAATTTTATGAATAATTATCCGCATCCCAATCTTATGCAAATAGTCGATTACTTCGAAGACGAAACTTATTATTACCTGGAAACACCAGAACATGGTGACCCACCAGCAATTGATCTATTTGATCTTATCGAAGTCAAATCAGACATGACTGAATTAGAATGTAAATACATTTTTTTCCAGTGTGCTTCTGGTTTAGCTCATCTACATTCTCATGGAGTGGTTCATAGAGATATCAAAGATGATAACATCATAGTCGATAAGAATTACATTGCAAAGATAATCGATTTTGGATCTGCTGCTCATGTTACCAAAGGACCTTTTGGGGTATTTGTTGGTACAATAGATTATGCAGCACCGGAAGTTATCAGCGGTAAACCATATACTGGGAAACCGCAGGATGTCTGGGCAATGGGTGTCTTATTATATACATTGGTTTTCAAGGAAAATCCATTTTACACAGTTGATGATATAATGGATGGTGGATTTACACTGCCAAATTATCATAACATCAGTGATGATTGTATAAATTTGATCAATATGATTTTGATCAAGGATTATAACTTAAGACCTACTATGGGTGATATATTAAAGCATAAATGGCTTTCTGGTTTCAAATAACTATTTTCCTGAAACTAACTAAAACAAAAACAAAAACAAAGCAAAACAAAACAAAACAATAAAACAAACAAAAAACAATAAAAATCGCAAATCGTTCATTTGATTATAATAATGATATTTTTCGTTAATTTGTTTCATTCGTATCATATCTGGTTTATTAGACTTACTACCGTGTTTATATATATAAATCACATGTTTTTTAGACTCACAAATTGGAGTCAAAACGCTCTTTTTGGTTTAAGCTGGTTGTTTCCATATTCAACTTGTAGACTTACGTTTATTCTGTCTAACTATTCATCTACTTATTTATTAATTTATTTATTCTATCAATCTATATCATGCTATACTATAATATACTTTGAAATGCTATATTTTGTCTGTACGTGCTTTATTTTCTCAAATCTGGACTAGTAAATGCTCAACGTTGATACCCAAGGAGTTAAGTTGTTCAGCTTGTCTTGTAGTAACCCGAAGGCATTCTTGGTATGTCTTTGATTTAGGATCGACATCGAGTAATTGTCTCTTGAACAAATCGATATACGTCTGGACCTCCTCGGTAACCCAATCTATAAGGTATATCTTATTTTGTAAACACCTTTCAAATAACGAAGCAGTCTTGGATATCATACTGAAGAAAATAATAGAAAGTTGATCTATATATGCTTTGATATCACCTTGAAATTCAACTTTACTTATAACATCGTTAATTTCAATACTTTTTGAAGATAAAAACACCTCACGTGCTTTGTTTTCAATTTCCAATATCTGAAACAATTGAATTATCTTTTCCAATTTGGAATCTTCAATCTTAGGATTTGATATCTCATAAGATAATTTCTTTATTAATAAACCATTTAAATAATCGGTTTCTAATCTCTTCACGTGTAATAATATCTTTAAAGAATCATCAGTGGTTGGCTTAGACATTAATTCGTCTATAAGGTCATAAAGCCTCTTGACAAACCCAACAGATTGCTCGTATTTGCTATACCCTATCATAATGTTAAGATTCATGAGATCTTCCTCAATGGTCTCTATTTTACCACTAAGGTTTTGTTCTTTGAAGTCTCTACTTATAGACCTACTATGGTATTTATTAGTTAATCCTTGGATGATATCAGAATTTCTATTCAAACCATCCTGCACAGATAATCTATTGATGGAATCTCTAAATTCTCTCTGTTGATGTTTCTCGTTTTCTATTGTATTGTTGAACTCATTCTTAGCCTGTAAAAATGCACCTTGGATTTTCTTAAATTCAGCAAGAGAATCCGTTTGGTATAAGAAATTCAAATCACCTTTTGTACGAATGCTAATCGTATATGAATTCTCTTCGATTTTGGCCTCACTTAGGCTTATATCTCTAATTGGATGACATTGTGTTGCTATAGTTCTCTTTGATTCAACATTCCCAACTTTGACTTTAGTCCTGTTTGCTAGGAGTACATGATCATTGAGAATAACTATATGGGCAGGTCTAATAGGTTTCCAAGTTATTGCATTTAACTCGTACCAACGACGACTCTGTTCTATTACATGTCTTCCAGGGGCTGCGCTTATATATTTTTGAGAGTTTTGAATCTCTTTGAATATGGAACTTAAACCAGAAGCCCATTTTTTCTCCAATAACATGACACTTGTTCTATTGGCTGCTTTTCTCTTCGAACCTGGGATTGATTGTTGTTTCTTCTCATTCTCATATTCCAATACTTCTTGCGCTTCTTCAATTTGTTGAGTTAAAACATCAGTTAGCTTATTTACAGATACTTTCAGTACTTTCAATGTACTCTCTGTATTTATGATTTCATTTGAAACTTGGAGAACTTGTTTGTAAGATTGGTTGATGGCCTTTTTGACCTGTAGATTGTTGTTATTACTCATATCTTGTAATTCATTGGCAAATTTATCAATGGCCGTAGCATTGGCAGACCCCAATTGACTCTTCACATATTTAGGAGCATCGTAGTTCTCACGAGTCAACTGTATACTAAAAGGTTCCTCTTCTTCGTCTTCTTCTGCAATCACACTCGAATCATTGGCCGTCATGGAGGCATCTTTGATCAATGAAGTAGCATTGTACGGAAGAGATGGAGCACCTGAACCTTGTTTACCAATGACATTCATTGCCTCCTGGTGATTCAATTTTACAGAGAATCGTCTCTGTGCCCTCCCAGTAGGAGGAGCAGGAATAGGAAGATCAGAAGCATTCCCATTTCCATCTCCCCTAAGATTAGGAATTGAGTTTTGTCTAGCTTGATTTATCCTCTGTTGACCTGATGATCCATCAAAAGGAGATGGTAGATGAGAAGCCGGTGGTCTAGTGTTGTTCGATTGAGCAGAAAATGATGATTTTTGACCGGGGAATGGTTGTGGTTTAGGTTGAAACGAAGAACCAGGTTTGCCCTTTGTGGCCCAATTGGCTCTACTTTTTCTCTTTTGCAAATCAGCCATATTACCTTGTAGTTTTGCTAGTTTTGTGTGTCCTTGATAAGAGTTCTACAAGATGGGTATTAACTTATAATGTTACAAGAATAACTAGTAACAGATCATCATTTCGGTTACAAACAGTACGCCAGATCAAGTAGGAACTCGATCTTTCCATTTTGCACGCGAAATGTTTGGCAGAAATTCACTTTTCGTCACACTGTATTAGTCTTTTGGCTTAGTTTCACAAATGACATAGGTCAATTTGGTAATTATTTAAGACTAAGTGGGTGGAAGATGAGTACGGATCGTTGATGTGATTGAGTCTGTATATGTGTATGTATATATGTAGGTGTATGTAATTATTGAAGATTTCGGAGTGTAACTATGCGTGAGTTATGAGGTTATATCTATTTCTATGGATTAGTATGAGGCTTGTTCCATCTTCAATCTCTTTTCTTCCTTTCTACGTTCTTTCTTGAGTCTCTTACGTTCTTCTTTGTCTATTCCTGACTTTCCTTCGGCGTTCTCATCTTCATCAGCTTCTTCGGTGGCCTTGGCCTCTATTTCTACTACAACAGGCTCTTCAACTTGTTCTGGCTCTTCTGGGATTGAAGAGATTTCTTCAAATACAATCTTCTTGTTTGGCTTAGCAGCACTACTACTATCATCGCCGAATACAATCTTCTTGTTGACGTTGTTGGTTGGAGCAGCAGATGCAGGTCTAGTGCTGTTGTTGCTACTGGATTCAGTCAAGAGAGGTGGTAAACCTCTTAAATCTCTCTGTACTCTCTTCAACTGGTTCAATATCGAGCTATCGATTCCGGTGTATTTGCTTTGGTTGGAGATGATCATATCTTCTGAAGATTCGGCTGGGTTGAAACCATCAAACCCGTGGGCAACATTTTCCAATTCAGTGATGAAAGAGTCTAGTTGAGACTGAGCTTGATCTGCAGTCAGTGGTGTGGAACTTATCACTCTTGAGGCGACAGGGGTGTTGAGAGGGGACTGATTAGGTCTTCTGGAGCGAAATGAGGATGACATGGTGTGGATCTTGTGAAAAATGTATACTCTATTAGTGCAAAAGATTTGACTATATATATATATATATATATATATCTACTCTCCTCTGATAAATAGTCAAATAGCTAAGAAGAAGATAAAAAAATATTTTTAAAAAAAATCCGAGAATTACCCGCACACGGCTCGATTTTCGCTCGAGATTTTTCACTGAGCATGGAGTCTCTCCTTAATATATCAATAGAGTGTTTGCAAGTAATTTCATGGGAATACTCTATTGGCTTTGATTGTGCAAGATATACCCATAATCCTTCATAACACAGTCTACAGAATGTTCGGTCTATTATCAAGATCCATGATGAGACCTCTCCAGGCGACTCAAATGAGATCATTCTCATTTGTCTCCATGAACGCATCAATCCCAAGAATCACATCAACAAAGACAAATAGCATATTGACTTCATCCAATTTACAATCCATACAAAACGTCATGGAAAGTAAAACCACACAATTCAACACCTCCACTATATCATCCTTGGCTAATTTCGTCCAAAGACGTTGGGCAAGTCGTGGTGGTTTCCGTGGTGGTTCAAGAGGTAATACCTACCAACCAAACATGCTGAAACGTAAGAGAAGATTAGGTTTCTTATCTAGAATGAGATCCAGAACTGGTAGAAGAATAGTGAAGGATAGAAAGGAAAAAGGTAGATGGTTTTTAACTTACTAGGGAGATAAAGAAAAAAATATTACATTTCGAAAAAATAAAGACCATAGAAGCTTTTATTAACATTGATAAATTAAATCAACACAACCTGTATATAGATCCATATATTCTAATAATACAATCTGCAAATATTGACGAAACGAAGACTTGTCTCCAGCAAGATACAATAATAATCATTCCGATCTAGTTAAATAATAAATAACATACCCGTGTTGCAACTCTTCACTCAACATATAATCAGGAACGCAAAAGCAATTGAATTGGAAATCAATCAATACAGCTTCCAAGAATCTTTTCATAACATCCGAATCTCGTAATTGTAAAGCAACAATTATTCCAGTCTCATCAACCTTGCTGAGGCTCTTCACCGTTTCTAAGAAATGCGGAATCAAAAACTCATTATAAATGGTATCGCATGCTATGATGAGATCTGGATATTTATGATCCTCAAAGTTCTCTAGGAATACTTCTGGATCAGACAGTTCCCAGTCATATTCCAGAACCTCCAATCTTGGTATATGTGAACTACCCTGCCCATGCCTCTTTCTTTGATTTTTCTTAGAAGAAGAACTGGATGAAGTCAGAGTATTGGATTCAAAATATTGATCGACGTTGTTTTCAATATTGGCCTTGAGAACTTTCAATAGGTTTGTCTGGTCGGTAGCTATATATTTCTTACATTTCCATCCAATTGAAGAAGCTAGAACTCCTGATACTCCCGTACCTAGCTCGACTACATCCAACTGACTCAGCTGATCACAAGTGATCAGTTTTCTTGTACCTTGCAAGGCACTCTGATCTATGCCTAAGATCCATTTGGCGAATAGTGGCGAGACGGACCAAGTGACGAACCCTGTAGTGCCACTTTTGGTCTTATTGGAGTCATTGAAAGAAGATATAGACTGCTGAATACGCAATATTCTGTTGTCTCCAAGGTCTACATCTAACTCATCGTTTCTGGAGATATAGCCCAATCCCAATGAGGAATTTTTGGGGATTCTAGTAGAGTATAATTCTGTTATATGCTCATAAATATCATCTTCCCGAATCTCCTCCAAGTTGCTTGTATCTATCACTAGCATAACTCAGCAGTAAGAGAAGGGAAGTACAATCGAAAACACCCCACAACCTTGATGTCTATCTATCTATCTATCTATCTCCCCTTAAACCGCTCATCTAAAAAGTCTCATGATTCATGCTAAAAGGTCTCGTGCTTTTTTCTCTTATCAGCTCACTTTTCTCGCCTCGGGGAAAAAGAAAAGTTCACAGAAGTACGTCGCTTTGAAAGACTTGAAAGGATTTGACACAATTTTTGATACTTGTGTAAGAATAACCAAAGTGATTGGATTTCATAGGGAATGAAACACTTGGAGGAGATTCAAATAATATCCGAATGTAGTAACAGGTGTTTATGCACCTTTTAGGGGAACTCTCGAAGAGTAGGCGTCTAAAATGAATGTTTTTACTGATTAACAGTTCAGTTTTGAAGCACGGAACCCCCAAATTGCCCCAATATGGCACAAATCCGCATCAATATGCATGTGCTTGATAGCCTTCGTTATTGTATAGGACACCTCATAGATATTAGAGTTTACAAAGGTTTTGGTCCACAAAAACAGTCTCTTCACTGGGTAGGCTTGGCTTACTCTTTACGCGCGGAGTTTACCTGTAGAATAGCGAGCTGTGGACGTGTACTTTCTTCACCTACACCCTACTAAAGGTACGGACAGCCTTTATCAACGACTTATGATGATGAACAACTGCCAGGTATACCATTGGTGGGATGATACGCAAGTAGATCAAAGGAAGTCCACAATATGCAAGTCACTGCCCACTCAGATGTAACATGTCTAAGATCTGAACCATCTCCCCATACTTAACAAAATCACACCACAAAAATTGTGTGAGAAAAACAGCGCTACACCAAAAAAATGAAAAAAAAGTCAGCTAATTTTTGGAATAGTGAGCTTTGTCTTGAAAGCAGTTTTGAGAATATAAATACCCACTCCGTTCCTCGTGTTTACAGTATTATCCCTTTTCCTTATGACTTTGTTATCTCTATCACTATCAATCTTTATCAATTCTATTTGATTAAACTTCCCTTTCACAAAACACAACTACCAATCAATTAATTAAAAATGTCAGCCATCGCCGCCCAAGCAGTTAGACAAGCAGTTAGATCCGCTCCAAGACTCGGTCCAAACCCAATCTTCAAAGAAGTTGGTAGAGCCGTCCCAAGAGTTATTACATGGGGTGTTTTATTAGGTTCATTCTTAGCATGGCCATCTGCTATTGCCGATGCCAACAAGAAAGGTTACTGGTACGTATAAAGTCCAAGTGGTCCAATCGATATTCAAGACCAGCTGATCTTTATACCACATTACGCGCCTGAGTGTAGCTCAGATATATAATAGATAGCATATATCACTTTATACATATTCCATATATTTACGACAATTCTAATGCATATAATTCAAGATAAAAGAATCAATCACCGATTAAGTAAAAACTAGTAAATTGGGTCAAAAATGAGATGAAGTAAAAGTATACCCACTTCTACTAAAAACGAGGCACTGAAACCCGGAGTCGCTAAATTTAAAATCGCGTGTGATTCTTTAGGCGGTGAGGAAAGGGAGCAAAATGGTGCGGATCGTTCAAAGTACTGTGCTCTCTTGATCTTCTGATTGTTTATAGGGTATAAGAGAGCAACTCAACTAGTTTCAAGCTATCTGTGCTTTGTTTAGTGCAAACTGTAATCGTGAAGTATATCTTCTTGCCACACTCAAACCCCTTTTTGGAACACAAGTCCTAAATAGGTAATATAACACCCACGAGTCTTCTTACACGCAATCCAACCACTCGCTCTATCAAGTGATTATCACAGGCATTTTAGGTTATCTGCAAGACAACAACTTCCCCACCTTTTCAAAATTAGACGAGCTTTTTCCCCTTCCAGGTTTGTTGATATATATTAAACACATTGCTTTCTTAATTTTTGCTTCAGTTATCCAATATCCATCTAATCATTTTAACTTTTACAATGGAGTTAATCAATAAGATCGCAGACTCAATGACCGATTTATCAGCAAAGGTAAGACTAGAGGAAGATTTATATCTTGCTCCAAACACTTTCTATCAATTTGGAAGGTTGGCATACCTTATGAAGAAAAAGAGAACTCATCTTTGGTTTGATTTAGAGACTGTATTTAAAAAAAATAAGAACAAGATTGCAGTGGTGTTTCCTCGTGCATTACCAAGTAAATCGTTCGCCAAAGATGGAGAAGCCAGCTTTAGCGTTGAAAGATATACATATGGAGAATTACACCAAATTGTATTGAGATTATCTTACATCTTGGTTAATGACTGTCATATTGAACCAAAGGATATAGTTGCCATGGACTTTCCTAATTCTCCTATGTTTATTTTCCTATTCTTGGCAATTTGGAACGTTGGTGCTATACCAGCAATGTTAAACTATAACTTGGTAAATGAACCATTGCAACATTGTATTGACGTTGTCAAGGCTACTAAAGTTATTGTTGATGAAACGGAATTAGGTGATAAAGTAAGAGCTACTTTGATCAACGGTACTAAGACTGTCTCAAAAGAAGATATAATTTATTTCAATGAGTATGAAATGATGCAAAGGTTGACAGATGCTTCCCATCCAATCTTTGTTGCACCCGTTGAATATAGAATTGCTGAACACTATGATCCTGCTGTTATTCTATTCACTTCTGGTACTACTGGTTTACCAAAGGGTGCCGTCAATTCATGGAAAAAGGTTTATTATGCTACACATATGTTCCCCCATGCAATGAGAATAAATCACAATTCTTCCATATATACAGCAATGCCATTGTATCATGGTACCGCTGCTATCTTGGGTATGTTACCTGCATTGACAGTTGGTGGTACTATTTGCATTGGTGCCAAGTTTTCTGTGTCGTCATACTGGACTCAAGTGAAACTATGTGAGGCTAATACCATTCAATACGTTGGAGAAGTTTGTAGATATCTTGTTGGCTCTGATACTATTCAACCCAATGAAAGAAACCATAAGGTTAAAACGGCATATGGTAATGGTCTGAGAGCAGATATTTGGGTTGAATTCAAGAAGAGATTTGGTATAGATGCCATTGGAGAGTTTTACTCATCATCAGAAGCCCCTTTTGCTACAACTTGTTTTCAAAAGGGTAATGACCAATCTGTTGGTGCTATTAGAAATTGTGGTTACTTGGCTGGTATATTTTTATCGTTACAGTATTGTCTATTAAAATTAGATCCAGAGGATGAATCGACAATTTACAGAGATCCAAAGACTGGGTTTTGTAAACAGCCAGAGGCTAATGAGAAGGGTGAAATGGTGATGAAGATTTCCAACCCCAAAAACATCAAGACTTCATTTTCTGGGTACATCAATAACGATAAAGCTACTTATTCCAAAGTCATACGCGATGTTTTCAGGAAAGGAGATGCATACGCGAGATCTGATGATATAATGAAGTATGATTCGAGAGGTTACCTTTACTTTGTTGATAGACTAGGCGATACATATAGATGGAAGTCCGAAAATGTTTCCACTTCAGAAGTGGAAAATCAAGTAATGTCTTTCAAATTCATCGATCTTTGTATCGTTGTAGGTGCTCGTGTGGACAATCATGAAGGTAGAGCTGGGTTTGCGTATATCAAACCGCATCCTGGTTTCGAATTCTCAGATGAGGAAAGTGAAGATAAATCTATTTTCTTCCAGCAATTAGCTAGACATGTCACTAACAATCTGCCGCATTATGCACGTCCTGTGTTTATCAAGTTCAAATATGATATGCATCTCACAGAGAACCACAAGATGGTCAAGAAGCCGCTCCGTGACCCCGTATTACCCGGGGATGGTGTGTATTACTTTGACCAGAAGAACTTGACATACAGGTTCTTGGATGAAGCAAGCTACAACAAGATCAGAAGAGGTGAAACCAGACTCTAGTATATAAATATGTACCCCGGGAACAAAACAGGCCTCGCCGAGTGAAATAATATAAGTGAACCCTCGAGCCTCTCCGAGGAAAATAAGACTCTGAGGCGAGTGGAAAATTTTTAATTAGTCACCTGCTCTGCTACATAGTTAAGTCTAGTTAGTGTAAATAACTATACTCTCTTCTTCTTCTTCTTCTTCTGCTTCTCTGTAGCCTTTGTTCTTATTCCTTATATATCATACCATTTGTTATACATTGCAAAATATAAATATAGTCCGCCATGCCAGTACGTATACTCATCCCATCTCCACTATTGACCCTGCCAACACACCCGGATAAATCACGGAAGAATACATCGTGAAACCCTTATTGATGCTCATTTTACCGGAGTATATCACTATTCAACAGGTACAAATCACCTTGATCCTAACCTTGGAAGGTTTGTTATATATCATGATCAGTTAAGTATGCGCTATGATACCCCACGCCCATATATCTATCATATGCTTCTTCAATATGGACATATATCAGCAACTACCCCTGCTCCCTTATGTCCTAAACCTCTCTGTCACCGCCCTGCTTGAAAAGAGTCACACAAGAAAAAAATCAAAAAAAAAAAATAGAATAGTTGGCATGTGGGTTAAGCAATTAAAATAGCCAGCCACAAAGGCACCACTAGTATCTGTTGTTTTGATTGGTTGAATACATACCTTTGGTTGTTATTCGCCTGATCTTATTGGTGAACTCTACTCTACACGGGTTAGCTGATTTGATCTTCCTTTGCTCATAATTTTACTTCAAGTACGTGATCTCACCCGCATATACTCATATTTACCCTATCCCTGTGTTGATTGGTCAATCTAAAAAGAGGAACTCTATTCGAATAGGGACAAAGTTTACTAACTATTTCTTATGTTTTTTGCACTAATTTAGGCCCCAGAACACACACAACATAAAATGTTTATGGAAAATCCAAACGTTGGTGACCGTTCAAGATTAGAAGATTGGAGAATCAAAGGTTACAATCCATTAACTCCACCTGATTTATTACAACATGAATTCCCATTGACTTTAAAGTCAGAAAAGAATATCTTCGAAGGTAGAGAACAAGCATGTGATATTTTAACCGGTAAAGACGATAGATTATTGATCGTTATTGGTCCATGTTCCATTCATGATCCAGTTGCTGCTTTAGATTACTGTAACAGATTAGCTGAATTAAAAGAACAAGTTAAAGGTGAATTACATATTGTTATGAGAGCTTATTTGGAAAAACCAAGAACCACAGTTGGTTGGAAAGGTTTAATTAACGATCCAGATATCGATGGTTCATTCAACATTAACAAAGGTCTTAGAATTTCAAGAGAATTATTCGTTAAATTGACAGAAAAATTACCAATTGCTGGTGAAATGTTAGATACTATTTCTCCACAATTCCTTAGCGATTTATTCTCCGTTGGTGCTATTGGTGCAAGAACCACCGAATCCCAATTACATAGAGAATTAGCATCTGGTTTATCATTCCCAGTTGGTTTCAAGAATGGTACCGATGGTTCATTAGGTGTTGCCATCGATGCCATGAGAGCCGCTTCTCACCCACATCATTTCTTAAGCGTCACAAAACCAGGTGTCGTTGCAATTGTTGGTACCGAAGGTAATGAAGATTGTTTCGTTATCCTTAGAGGTGGTAAATCAGGTACTAATTTCGATGTCGAATCTGTACTTAAAGCCAGAGAAAACTTAGTTGCTGCTAAAATGATCAAAGAAAATGAAAATAGAATCATGGTTGATTGTTCTCATGGTAATTCTAACAAAGATCACAGAAATCAACCAAAGGTTGCTGCTGAAATCGCAAGACAAATTAGATCTGGTGTTCAAGGTATCTGTGGTTTAATGATTGAATCAAATATCGAAGAAGGAAGACAAGATGTTCCACCTTTAGAACAAGGTGGTAAAGACGCCTTAAAATACGGTTGTTCTATCACTGATGCATGTATCGATTGGGAATCTACCATTTCTGTGCTTCATGATTTATCCGATGCCGTTAAATCAAGAAGAGCAGCAAACAAAGCTTAAGTTTTGTTGTTGTTGTTACTATCTATCATACTACTTAAAAAAATTCCATCTATTCTCTTTACTTACATACGTTGTTCCATTCTCTTATAAGACATTTAAAAATTGAAAAGTTTCTCCATTTCTAAAAACAGAAAAGGTCCTTGTATTGTTGTTTTTTTGCTATCTGTTCATAGTCATAGCCACGTTTCGTTTTGTTTCGTTCCTGCTTTTTCTTCTATTATTATTCTGCACTATTTCGTTTTATTTACTCCTTTACTTTTATCCATTCGATTATTTTGATTCTTCTTCTTTGTTCTACTTGTTCCTTTCACACGGGTAGGTCATTTATGTACATGATTTATCAAATAATCACAGAAAGAAATATATTCGACAAGATTATCTAACCTAACTGATTTTAAAAGAAACCTCCGACATTCATTAACTTTAGTATTCATATAATTTTGGCATTCATCTATATTTATTTTATTTAACTTTATTTTTTTTCAATTTCATTATTTACAGAATGGTAGATCAAATCCAGTCGATTGGTGTCTTCAAAACTTGAATTAATTCAGCTTCTTTGGTATTCTCCTCCGGATGGAAATCGTATAACCAAGAAGCGGTCATTGGTAAACTCATCAATATAGATTCTATTCTAGATCCAGGAGTTTGTAAACCAAATTTAGTACCTCTATCATAGACTAAATTGAATTCAACATATCTACCTCTTCTAACCTGTTGCCATTTTTTCTCTTCTTCTGTATATGTAAGATCTTTTCTTCTCTTAACAATTTCAGTGTATGATTTAGTGAAGGAATCGAATAAATGGCTAATCATCTTCAACATCTTATGAGGTTCAATCTCATCAAAATCATCAAAGAAAATACCACCAATACCTCTAGTTTCATCTCTATGTGTGATGTAGAAATATTTATCACACCATTTCTTCCATTTAGGATATAGACTTGTATCATATTTATCCAGGACATCTTTATGTGCCGAATGGAATGATTTACAATCTTCGGGATAAAGATAAGATGGAGTTAAATCAGCACCACCACCAAACCACCAGGTTTGAGTTGATCCATCATCATTTATGATCTCAAAATAACGATAGTTCAAATGAGTAGTTGGAGCATGTGGATTCCAAGGATGAATGACCATACTTAAGCCACAGGCAAAGAATTTTACCGATCCATCTTCATTACTGGATTTGATATTCTTATGATTAACTCTCATCTTTTCAATAGCAGCTGGAGGTAAGACACCATGGACAACAGAGATATTAACACCACCTTTCTCATATGTGGTACCGTCTTGCAATACCATAGATTTTCCTCCTCCACCTTCACCAAATTCACCTCTTTTCCATTCATCGATATGGAAACTCTTGGAATCGATAGAGGATAATGCATCTGTAATCTCGATTTGTTTCTGTCTAACGAGCTTCTCCATGAGAACCCTGATTGGCTCTTCTTGTGATTCACTCATCTTGTCTTTCAATATGTAAATATTGATGTCTGTATGTGAATATGTGTGTGTGTTTGTGGATCAAATTACCTATAGATCAGCAACAAATCGAAATAGGGCGAACAAATACATGTATATAAATATTCTATTCAACCGTATAATGCTTCTTTTTCCATTTCCAGCGATCATGAGAAAAGTTGGAGGAACGAGGCCGTGAGTGGGCTCACTTTGAGATCTTTCCATATGAGTTTGAATCAGGTTACTTTTGATCGTATGGCTTCATCTGCAACGGTTGAGAGTTGAGAGGTGATGATATAGTAATAGTTACCTGACTCTACTCCTTATTTTATCTCTCAACTGTCGTATAAGCGTCCATCAAAAAACGGCTTTTGAAACGGAGGAGGGGGCACAGGCAGACGAAGATGTGCAAAAGAAATGGCACGAGGGAAATCGGATGAGATTCCGATTCTTGCCCTAGTGTATATACGATTGCCCATTTTAGTTATGGCTTTAGGTTAGTTATTCCGTGAAATTAACATTATAATTATATAGGTAATGAGACTCTCTTGACACCCAAGTCAAAAGAGGTTATATAATAAGATATGAAAAGCAAAAAAAGCAAAAGATAGATAAAAGTAGATTAAAAAAGCAGTCGGTTTGGGGTATATTTGACGATAGAAAATTGGTTTGCTCTTCTTATATGAAACAAACAATTAAATGAAGAAGAGAAAGGGCAAAGAGAGTAGTGTTTGTTTTATTTCTTTGGAACTCTGTCTCAAGAGTAAATTCTGATTCTCTTTCTCTTCTTATTCAAATTTAAATGGGTCTTGTAATGTTGCATACAATTATCCTGTCTCGAAAACCTAGCCACACATCCTTCATATGGGCAAATATGGTTTCTTTCCCCGGTATGGATTCTTGAATGTCTAGCCAGATGACCAGACGTAGTAAATGACTTATCACATACTTTACAGGCATATTTTCTCAGTTTTTTCGTCAGTTTTTCAGGACTTAAAGGTTCACCCAGAGTAATATCTAATTCCATAGAATTCGATTGAACTGGAGGTGGAGTCTCCAATTCCAAACTGGAATCACTTCTATTCAAAGCCATGTAATTGGAATGATTATTGTTTCTCCTATCCATGGTAGACTCATCGAAATTTGTGCTTAAAGGTGAGACTTTACGATTCACAATAGCGGCGCTCGGATTTGTAATAAGTACAGGACCGGCATAGTCTGGAATTCTGTGTGAAGTTGTAGTGTTTGACGAGTTTTCCTGAGCATTGGAAGTAACATAACCGTTGTAACTGGGGTAGTAACGATTGTTCTGTTCTTGGAGATAATTCTGATGTTCTTGTCGTTGCTGCTGCTGTTGATAAAAGTAATCCTGAGAAAGGAAAGGAATTGGTGGATGCTTATGAGTCGAGGTGGGGAAACTCACCGTTGAAGAATTAGAAGACGCAGAATTATATGAACTTGAAGATATTGAATCGGATGATTTATTGGAGCTGGAACTTTGATACGATGAAGCATATAACTTTGGATTTGGTGGGTTGTCAATTTGCGATAAAATTGAGGATAATGGTGGCAGCGACTGTTTAGAGGAACTGAAATTCGTGGTTGAGGTAGCACTCGCAGTGCTCCCACCGTTGGAGTTATTCTGTTCGCTGTTGAACCTACCAGGTGTGTTATTGTTGAAGACGTTGTTTACATTAGATATCGCATAATGAATGGGGTCACTCAGCCTAAGTTGGTTATTATTATTCATTATCGGAGTATGTGTGAAATTGGAACCAACTTGATAGGAAGAGGTATTGGTAATGGATTTGTCAGAAAGTTGTTTTAGTACATCAGCCATTAGTCTCTAAGGTTGGTATATGCGATGTATTGGGAGAAAAAATCGTTTATCGAAAGAAAGAAAGAGATTTTTGGATGTCTGTTTTCTAATGAAAGAAAGAGGGAAGAATAATAAAAATGGTGGAAATGTAATGACAATGAAAACCGGATAAACCTTAAAGGGGAAAAAGTAGATCTTGAGCGTTTAAAAGTCAATCAGCGGGAGAAGATTTAAAAAAAACCGGGGTTTTGAAAAGGAAGCGTATATATAGAATTAAAGAAAAGGAATGTAAAGAGGGGAAAGGAGAGATGTACTAATTATGATTGCAAAGAGAGAAGTGCAAGAGGTAGGAATACCGTGAACTAAATTAATGATCATCGTTAGGGGAATTAAAAATATACCAAAATTCGATAAAACGGGTCCAGCGTCTGCTAATTATGCATCTGTCGGAGTTGACCCGACTGCATTTTGTGGAATTTGCCTCATAGTGAGTAATCTTTTAAAGTTTATTCGTCCTGGATTGCCTCTTTTTTTGCTAGGACTCCCGTTTAGTGCACTCACAGACCGGCGCTGAGATCTGAGCCAATTTAGTAAGAGAGGGTTCCAGTGCAGTTATCGGGGGGAGGAGTAATTTACAATTTTACAGTTTCCCCTCTTTCAATATATATATATATATACATTTGCGTAGAAATTACTTATTTAAATGGTGATACTTCACTAGATCATTATGAAACTGTAGAGGGCCGAGTTCCGAAGTACCTTTATAAGAATTTTGACATGTTTAATAAAAGGGCCCTTGACCGGGGGAGATAACGAAAAGCAGGCTTGGCAAAACGTTTACAAGCTTAGTCTCAGCGAAGAGAGGCTGATGCTATTCTATACAATTTCATTTCCTTCGTCGAACAAATGATTCAAAATGATGGATTTGTGCGTGCTTTTGGGAATTTCTAATTCCTTACAATGCGCGGCAAGGATTCGTCCCTAAGCAGATAGCGCGGGTACACTAACTGGCCAAAGGTTTTATTAACCAATAATGATTTGTCAAGTAGCCATTAAAAAGCTCGAGTCTATATATAGATATATATGTATTCATAGGAGTCTAAGCCTGCGCTACCGAAATAAAACCGAAGGGATCCTTTGTGAATCTTATATATATATATATATATATGAACTGAACTCACCTATATATATATTTACATATAGATATATAAATTTAGATGATCAGAGTATTGATAGGCATATAAATATATATATGATATCACTATACCGCCATGGCCTACTTACTAGCGAGAGGGCCATAAATCTCAAGCTAAGAAAATATCGTAGTGCCCGTTGGATTTAATGTAAGGGTTACCTCATGTGTGAAATGCCAAGCCCTCCCTGCCGCGTAGATAGTATGGATCACTTTGTTCGCCCTTTTAACCCCGCTGGTTATATTCTCCTCCGTGCACGCTCCTTTTCCCAAGCCACTGCCACCGCCACCGCCACTGCCACTGCCACTGCCCCTCCGAAACCCGTTGCTCTCTACAACAGTGCGCAGTGTTGTCACGATGTTGTCTCTTTTTGGTAACCCGTACACCTCTATGGACCCTGTGAGATCTTTCTTTCTTTCTTTCTTCCTTTCTTTGGCGAGTACAAAAAATTTTCTTACTCTTCTTTCTTAACGATTCTTTTTTCCTTCTCTTTCTTTATCAAAAAAATACAATTGAATCGTTGACAGCAATCAACTGTCAATGATAGTTGACTAATGAGTATGTATTACTATCCATTCATATGAATTGCATTGGTACATATCTAAATCACGCTTATATGATGATTAAATTTTTACACAACTATTGAATTTCTTCGACTGAACTCCCGTGTAGATAAAAAATTACAGAGCTTTTTAACCCTGATTTACGTGATTTTAGATTGTATTTATTGTGCCGAATATCCTTATTTGTATTCCAAACAAATATACTAACAGTTAATCCCAAAAATAGATTTATCTTAATATATTCATTAGTTAATTATGTACTCTTTATGTAAAATAGAATAGAAAATACCCTTTTTCATTAAAAATCAGTTTTAAATGTTCCGTGTACGGATGTAAACTTTATTTATATATAAAAAAAATAATATATGGAGAATGGCTTTTTATTTGAAAATAGTATTAGTATTGAAGCTTTTACGATAATAAGTGTTTGTAATATACATATTTCGAAGGCGTTAGGTCATAGGACACTGTGAAATATATAAACCATCCAATAGAAGCCATGTCACAATATAATGAGACTTCTACCCCTGCGGTATGTGACTCGTGTCTTGGTTCCAATCCATATATCCAAATGTCAAGAGAGATAAATGGTTTACAGTGTAAGACATGTACAAGACCTTTCACGGTATTTAGATGGAAATCAGAGACAAAAGGTAAAGGTTCGTTCAAGAGAACTAACATTTGTCTTACTTGTGCAAGGGCAAGAAACTGTTGTCAATGTTGTATGCTTGATTTAGCTCTTGGTATAGATTTAGTTACGAGAGATCAATTGCATAAATTAGCAAAGGCAAAAACGTCTAGAAATGAACTTGAATTGGATTCAAAACAACTTGTCTCTGCCGTCAATGAAACTTCTAAGATTTATTATGCCGATCAGTTGGAAAAGAAATTCTCTAGACAAGAATCAGAGGATATGACTGACGACTTACAATCAAGAGAAAGTGAAGCTAAAGATTTACTTCTGAGGATAGACCAGCAGACAAACATAAAACAGTCAGATAGTGATAGTAGTCACAGTAGGAAAAGAAAGAACGATAATGATAAATCAAGAGACGAAATGAAGCTTTCTGCTGCTGAGATACTGAAATTATGTAAAGGTTTACCCTTCAACGGATCATTGGTAAAACTACCCACTTCCAAATCGCTCAAATCATTTTTCATCTTTGGTGTGACGGAGAAACTTTCCGATTTTATGGTAAAGGATTTTTTCAAAGATCTTGGTGGGGTAGTTGACTCGATGTACTTGAACCATAAGGCAAGATTTGGGTTTGTCAACTTCAGTACAAGATCAAATGCTGAAAAATTGTCTAATATAATAATAGACTCCCAAAAATCGAGGCTGAAATTGTCAGAAACTGATACTTATGACATGCCATCTTTGATAATGGTGAATAATATACCGTTGAGGGTATGTTGGGGTAAGACCGTAAGTGTTTCCTTTTCCAACATAGAGATGTTCAAGATTTCACAGATTGTCAACAAACAACTCACAAAATTCTCTACAAAAGATCAACAATTGAAATCCGCATTAATCGATGGCTCCAATGAAGCATCCAAAAAGAAATCTAAGACAAACAAGAGTAAATCGAAATCAGATGCTTCATCCCTACCACTACCATCATTTGGAAGCACTGATTCCAAAATACGTTACAAATCACTAACCAATTTAGAACTCTAATTATTTCTTAATTCGCCTATTTATTTATAAATCAATATATAAAAAAACATACATATGTATATATTTATGATATCACATTCAATAGCAACTCCATTATTTGTGCTGCATAGATCAGACTAATATCCCATAATACTCGCATCTTCTATGTGCTTTTGATAGCTTCTCCCATTGAACTATGAATCTATTGGCAATAGGCATGATCAAATATCCCGTCATACTTAATCTATTGACTCGAGCTAATGACTCGACATAGATAATTTTACAATTCGTCAATCCAAAGTATTTGAATATGAAAATAAGGTATGACAAAGGTATTGATGTTCCTGGTCCATTGAGCAACAATACATCGGGTAATTTACCCTCTTTCCATACTTTAATAAGTTTGAAAAACGTTATTATTATCGATTTTAGAGTATGATAGATTGCCTTTTGGTGGCTCTCTCCGATGTTTCTAGCTCGTGGGATCACAAAATAGTCAATCTTTTTAGCATTGTTGGTACTGTCCTTGTCGTTTGTGTCCTCAAATTGTTTGATCTTGGATATTGAAGTTGAGTCACCAGAAGAAATAACGTATGATCTCTTGGAGAAACTGGTGTTTAGACTCTGAAATTGTTCTAGGATTCTTAGCATCTCTCCAGTATGACCACCTGACCCAAATAGTACCATTAGTCTGCCATTGGCCTCACTTAACCCCAGTTTTTGTTTGGCACCAGGTAAATCTTCCTGCTTACCATTCGATAGTAGTGGTGATGAACACGCAGGCAAGACGTAAATTAGTCTTAGAATCGCCAGTATAGCTACCAACGATACAACAATTGCATAACGTGCAAACTTAGTCTCGGCGTCCATATGCTTTGTTAATTTGTTAATTCCAATGTTCAATTGTTTTTGGAAATAAAGAGAATAGAAGTAATTATTATAGTAGTGATAGACTATATAATCTAATCAAAATTAAATTTGTAAAGATAGCTTTTGATTTTCAACCTCGCTGATTCTATTCAATCTGAGATAAGCTTCCCCCGAGACACTTTATTGATGGCAAACTTCTAATTGTTCATTGAACATTGGTCTCTTTTTGCCAGTCGCTTCATATAGAACCGGGTGAGATCAATAATAACATGTCGAACCAACAGACGCAGCGTAAGTACTCCTTTCATGTATACATCGTTAAAAGATCCAGAATAATAAACTAACTTTTCTGAAAACTGCCAATCAGAATCAGGAAATGCGAATCCCAATTCAAATGGTCATAGAAGGCCAAGATTGCAAGAACAATTGACCTCTTTCTTTGCAGTGAATGAAGAAAGGCCAGCTGGACCTAATGCACAAGTACGAGAACTGCTTCAATCTGCAAATGTACCTTTGGGAAGCACAGATTTAAATGATTCGATATTAAGATTAGCTTCAATTTCTCCAGAGATGACTCAAACAATGGCAAATTTAAGCTTCTTGACAAACCCTGATATGACTTTCAATATTGAAGATTATCAGAATAACAAAGGTATCCCAGAATCAGACCTTCAAATCTTTTTAGATGCCCTAGATAGAATAGACAAAAAAAAGTTGAAGAAAGACGATTGTTGTCCTATTTGCACCAATGACTATTTATCAGATGATTACCCTTTAGTGGTAACTTTACCATGCAATGCAAAACACCATTTTGATTTAGATTGTATTGCTCCATGGTTAAAGGCGAATAAATCTTGTCCTATATGTCGTGCTGATGTTACTGCTAGAAAGGATAAGAAACTCGATATCCCCATTGACGATGAAGAAGAAGAGGAAGACTGGGAACTTTACGGTTGATATAAAAATATATACATTTAAATGTGGTTGGTTATTTCCATTAGAGATAATGATATGTGAAATGTTATTTATATTGAGTATAAGTATATGTATATGTACATGATAAAATGTTATCCATAATTGATTGAATTATTTCCTAAGATATGATGCGTTTATCTTCTGACATCTTTTTTTGAGATCGTTTCAAAGATTTACACATCTGGAACGACTTCAACTACAACATCTGATTTCTTGATTTGAGCTTTTGTTTCTTCCTTAGGTGATTCATTCATATATTGAGCAAAGATAGGATTGCTCAATAATTCTTGAACCTTAGCAGAGACAGGAGAATCGGCTGATCTTTCCACCAATTGTTTATATTGATAGTTATTTTTCAATTCAGGAATATCAATACCCTTCTTAGTTGAGTTTGATAAGAATTTGAAAGTCTGTTGTAATTCACCAAGGGTTTTATCAGTCTTGGATTTCTTTTGAATAGTATTGGTGAAACTTAATGGTTCGCTTGAGTAAATATGGGACTTAACACCAACACCCCAGACTGAATGCTCACTTATGAATGCAAGGAAATAATCAATGACTTCATTATTTGTATCCCAAACTTTGATCAGACGTGATTTGGTATGTCTTTCGAAATTTTCCTTTGTCTTAGCATGAACGAATGGAGCTTTAATAACTGTCCATCTTTCCTTTCTAACAGGCAATGGCTTTGGACCTGTTACAGGCATACCTAAATAATAAGCAGCTCTTAAGGCGAAATCACAAAAGAAATCCAAGTTTCTTTGATCATAACATCTCAATGTGATTTCTGCTTTCAAATGACCATGCTTAACTTCATGTCTTAATGGGGCATAATAATTTAATTCGGTAGAGATTGGTAAAGGTTTACTCAAGACGGGAAGTGGAGCCTCAAAACCTAATTGCTGTGGTTTATACTTCTTCATGGAGTCTATCAAACTGAAATGTTTGGCAATCTTCTCATCTGTACTTATTAAATTTGCTGTATCCTCCGTTATAGTAATTTTCTTCTTGTTCAACATGATCGAGCCACTTGAAATGGTTCTCCTGAGAACCATAGGATTCTTAGCCAGTATTTGACTGGCCTCTTGACCTGCTGATATTCTGATCATCACGAGTCAATAATGTATAATGGACAACTGTTGCAAAGAAGGTAACA
Organism: Wenyingozyma nitratophila; assembly: GCA_030567875.1. NCBI lineage: Eukaryota > Fungi > Ascomycota > Pichiomycetes > Pichiales > Pichiaceae > Wenyingozyma > Wenyingozyma nitratophila. The sequence goes on from JAJLSW010000003.1 coordinate 137,368, forward strand.
GACTAAATAAATCAGATCAATCGGCTTCCCCTTCTATTAAACTGTACTCCTCCATATACTCTCTCTCACTCCCTCTCTCATCTCATCTCATCTCATCTCATCCAGTTCGTTGGTGAAAAAAAATCCCACGAAAATGAAAATTCGCTGCCAAATATCAACAGTGCCAATAGCTCCAAAATATCCCAAAAAATATTTTTTATTATATGAACATGCAAGTATAGATGTCTTGTTAGTAGGGGTTTGATAGTATACTACTGGCATCTAATATCGACAGGAATAATACCATGGGTAAGAGCAGTAAGGACAAAAGAGATCTATACTACAGAAAGGCCAAAGAAGAGGGTTACAGGGCCAGATCAGCCTATAAGCTACTCCAATTGAACGACCAATTTCAGCTTTTCAAAGATGTTACAAGAGTTGTCGATCTTTGTGCTGCTCCAGGTTCTTGGTCTCAGGTGCTAAGTAAAGAGATATTTGAAAATAACAAGACCACAGATGCCAAGATTGTTGCTGTGGATTTACAACCTATGTCACCTATAGATAACGTCATTACTTTGCAAGCTGATATTACACATCCAAAAACCTTGAGTAAGATACTTGAAATCTTTGGTGGTGAACCAGCCGATTTTGTTTGTAGTGATGGTGCTCCAGATGTCACAGGTTTACATGACTTGGATGAATATATTCAAGCTCAGTTGATTCTTTCTGCTCTACAATTAGCCACGTGTATCTTGAAACCAGGTGGATCATTTGTCGCCAAGATCTTTAGAGGTAGAGATATCGATTTATTGTATTCTCAATTGGGTTATCTCTTTGAAAAAGTGATCTGTGCAAAGCCAAGATCGAGTAGAAGTACGTCATTAGAAAGTTTCATAGTATGTCTTGGATATAAACCAAGACCAGGTTGGACACCAGAGTTGAAACCAGATATGTCAACCGAAGATTTCTTTAAAGGTTCTGGAATCGGTAGAGCTCAATTAAACGAAGATTTAACCGTCGATATCGAAGAAAGAATAATAGCACCTTTTATTGCATGTGGTGATTTGAGTAGTTATGATTCAGATGCAACTTATACTTTGGAAAAGAATGTTGCAAGTATAAGTCTGGATCCTGTACAATCCCCAACTGCCCCACCATATAAGAGAGCCCTTGAATTAAAAAGAAAAGGTGAACTTAAAATCGTAAGATAGAGATATCACAGCACAATGATATGTAGTTGATTATACATATATTTATAAAACCATACCGAATAAAACTTGTACATTATAGACTTCAAAGCTTTTTTTTTATTTAAATTAGTTTTCATAATTTTTTTTTATTTTATTAAAAGTTTTGTTTATTAATATAGTCTTTGATAAATAAATACACAAATAAATAGAAAGATGTTACGATTGATCACCAATTTAAATATCTAAACCCTTTTTAGTACCGATGGTTTTGATAAGTTCACATTGACCAGTAACTTCCAAATCATTACAGTAGTTATCTATTAAACTTGAGTTAATCAAACTGTAATATCTTGAAGGATGTTGTGGTAATTTGAATTGTTTTGACCATTCTTTTTCTTCGGTTGATGCTAATTCACTTTCGTTTAAGTTTGGATTTTCCTTTAATTTTTGAGCATTTTCGGATTTTATTGTTTGTTTCCATTGATTTATCTTTGTCATTTCTCTTGATAATGATCTTTGGTAATAATGGAAGTTACCTAAGTTGTAGTTAAAGTTATCTATTGAGTCAAATAATTGTTCTAAAGTCTGGCTTGAAGAATGGAAAGTTTGGTTGGTTAATTTTAAGTTATCAAAATCATCTAATTTACCTGCAAACTCTTGTTGGATTTTCAAATTGATTAAATGGTTGTTCAAAAGGTTAACTTTGACTTCTTGTAAAATATTTTTATAGGTTAATTCATTTTCAATGATGTTTTTGTATACGAATTTTTCTTCTGTTTCAAAAGTCTTGATGAAACTCTCACTTAAAGTGAAACATCTTAAACTTAAGTTACCTTCTAATGATTTAGATGGATCATGAACTAATAAAACTGGAGCTATATCATCTCTGTTTTCCTTCTTGTTGTGAATGGCTAAGTTGACCATGGCGTCAACTACACCTGGACTTATGAATTTACCACCAGTTGAGGTTAAAAACCAACCAACTAATTTGGCACCAACTTTACTGGCTCTTAATTTTGTCAATAAATCATTTTGGAAGTTGATATTGGAGTTACGTAAGACAAAGAAATGTTCTTCTCTGTTTTGGTTGTTATTTTGGTTTGAATGTGGGAATGGGAAAACATGAGAAACGTTAATAGATGAAGGTTTTGATTCATCTAATACACGCTCATCTAAACCGTAGATTGGACCGTATTCCAATGATGGATAGTTATCAGCGGCGTGCTTGACAATCTTTAATGCGACGGAGGCGTTGACGTTGACTTCGGTTAAAAGCATTGTTGTGATATGTAGGATATATGGGATCAACTAACCTTTTCTAAATATATCTAACCTAATAAAGTATCGTCAAATCAGTTGTATATCGTGTCTGTCCAGTCACCCTTCTCTGATGTATCGAATCCCGTTGCTCTCCCATAATTTTTCACTAAATTTTTCTTTGATTTTTGGTCGTGCGCGAATTGCCAAAATCTGCCAAAACGTCAAGCGGGCACGAATTCCCTAAAATGGATCTCTATACTGGAAGGTCCCTGGGAGTCATGAACTTTTCAGCGTTTTTTTTACAGCATAAGCTAAGAATTGATTAGGGAGCCATCGTTGATTTAGACGGATTTCAAGAGTTTCCACCACTTAAACTAACGAAATCAAGATGTCTGACAACGTTGAACAAGTCGCTGAGACTTTACAAAAAACTTACTTAGATGATGTCACTGGTGAACAAATCTCCAAGACTGAATTAAAGAAGAGACAAAAGGCTAGAGCTTTAGAAGCTAAGAGAGCTGAAAAGGCCGCCAAAGCTGCTGAAACCGCTCCAAAGGTTGCTAAGAAGACCGATGAATTGGCCAACTTAAACCCAAACCAATACTTTGAAATCAGATCTAGACAAATTAACGAACTTAGATCCCCACACTCTGCTGGTAACCCTTATCCACATAAATTCAACGTCTCTACCAGACTAGATGAATTTAGAGATAAATATTCCAGTTTGACTAAAGGTGAAACTTTACCAGACGTTAGAGTTACCATTGCTGGTAGAATCATGGTTAAAAGAGAATCTGGTTCCAAGTTAAAGTTTTACAACTTAGCTGGTGAAGGTGTTACCGTTCAAGTTATGGCTCAAGCTCAAGATGCCGAAGGTGATTTCCAAGAAATGCATGAATTATTAAGAAGAGGTGATATCATTGGTGTTGAAGGTTACCCAGGTAAGACCAACCCAGCTAAAGGTGGTGAAGGTGAGTTATCTGTCTTTGCTACTAAAGTCAAGTTATTAACCCCTTGTTTACACATGTTACCAACTGAACATTATGGTTTCAAAGATCAAGAAGCTAGATACAGAAAGAGATACTTAGATCTTATCATGAACAAGAATACCAGAGATACTTTCAAAGTTAGATCTAAGATCATTACTTACATCAGAAGTTTCTTGGATAAGAGAGATTTCATTGAAGTTGAAACTCCAATGATGAATGTTATTGCTGGTGGTGCTACCGCTAAACCATTCATTACTCATCATAATGATTTAGATATGGATATGTTTATGCGTATTGCTCCAGAATTATTCTTAAAGGAATTAGTCGTTGGTGGTTTAAACAGAGTCTATGAAATTGGAAGACAATTCAGAAACGAAGGTATCGATATGACCCATAACCCAGAATTCACCACTTGTGAATTTTATGAAGCTTATGCCGATGTCTATGATTTAATGGATATGACCGAATTATTATTCTCCGAAATGGTCAAAGAACTTACCGGTGATTACAAAGTTACCTACCACCCAGAAGGTAAAGATGGTAAGGAATTAACTTTAGATTTCACCAGACCATGGAAGAGAATCAATATGATTGAAGAATTAGAAAAAGTCTTTGATGTTAAATTCCCACCAGGAGATCAATTACATACCGCTGAAACCGGTGAATTCTTGAAATCTGTCTTGATCAAGAACAAGTTAGATTGTACTCCACCATTAACCAACGCTAGAATGTTAGACAAATTAGTTGGTGAATTAGAAGATATGTGTATTAACCCAACTTTCATCTTTGGCCACCCTCAAATGATGTCCCCATTAGCTAAATACCACAGAGATATTCCAGGTTTATGTGAAAGATTCGAAGTTTTCGTTGCTACCAAGGAAATCTGTAACGCTTATACCGAATTGAACGATCCATTCGATCAACGTGCTAGATTCGAAGAACAAGCCAGACAAAAGGATCAAGGTGATGATGAAGCTCAATTAGTCGATGAAACTTTCTGTAATGCTTTAGAATACGGTTTACCACCAACTGGTGGTTGGGGTTGTGGTATTGATAGATTAGCTATGTTCTTAACCGATTCCAACACCATTAGAGAAGTTCTATTATTCCCAACTTTAAAGCCAGATGGTCTTGTTAAAGGTGAAGAAAAAGCCTAATCACATTCAACCAACAATAATTTAATATATACATATATATATGACGTCAATACTACTTGATTTTACTTTTATATCACATCAAGTATGGGTATTTACTTATTGATATATGTATATATATATACATATATATATAAACATACAACTCATCAATACATATAACTAATTAATAATACAGACAAGGTAGCCCTATGTGAAAAAGAATTAGACCCTGATACGAATGAGGCAATTTGGTAGATCTGACTGACAATAAGGATATAAAATCTAGGACACCGTCCGATAAATTATCGATTCAGTTAGGTACGTACAGTAGTCCGAGAGACGAGTGCCAGTGCACCTATCGGGGTGCCCACTTAAAGGGTGGTCTCATTGCAGCTGCTACCAAAGCATGAAAAGTACACCCCAAGCTCTGGACAACATGCGGCCACCCAACGGCCCCACGCATAAAGGAGAAAAAACCATCCCACCCTGGCAAGTGCGCATAGTTAACGGGTTGATCCGCGAGGGTGTCAGATAAATTGTTCCGAGACTTTTTGGCAGCGTGCGCGGCCTGCCATCCCACTTTTGCCCAGGACACCCCCACCCTTGCAGAATAACCTTCTGATCACTTAATATATACCTCACCGGGTGGTGTGGAACCATGGGAGTGATTGAAGTTCACTTGATGGCTATCTGGTATATAAGCAGCATGTTAGCACCTTATTCTATCCGATATAATTTCAATCATGCCTTGCTATTGTCTCTCATTAATTATACTAATTAACAAAAGGTTATAAACGAACAAAAGATAATCGCTTACACTTAATTATATTAAATTTTTAAAACAAAACAAAAAAAAATGACTATCCAATACGATACTGAAATTACATTAGGTCGTTATGTCTTTGAAAGATTAAAGCAACTTGGTATCGGTACCATCTTTGGTCTTCCAGGTGATTTCAACTTGGCTTTATTAGATCATATCTACGAAGTTGAAGGTTTGAGATGGGCCGGTAATGCAAATGAATTAAATGCCGCTTACGCCGCAGATGGTTACTCAAGAGTCAATGGTATCTCTTGTCTTATCACCACTTTTGGTGTTGGTGAGTTAAGTGCATTGAACGGTGTTGCTGGTGCTTATGCTGAACATGTTGGTCTTATTCACATTGTCGGTGTTCCATCAATTAAAGCTACTACCGATAAATTATTACTACATCACACTTTAGGTAACGGTGACTTCAAGGCTTTCAAAGAAATGTCAAAGAAAATTAGTTATTCATCCGCTGTACTTGACGATATCCATTCTGCTCCAGCTGAGTTTGATAGATTAATCAAAGATGCATATATTCAAAAGAGACCAGTCTATATTGGTATCCCAACAAATTTCGTTGAAATGACTGTTCCTGCCTCATTGTTACAAAATCAACTTCAATTGAGATTACCAAAGAATGAACCAGTTGCTGAAGATGAAGTCGTCTCAAGAATTACCAAATTAGTCAAGGACGCTAAGAACCCAGTTATCCTAGTCGATGCCTGTGCTTTGAGACATGATTCTCAAGCCATTGTTGAAAAATTGGCTGATATTACCCAATTCCCTATATTTGCCACTCCAATGGGTAAGTCTGGTATCGATGAGACACATCCAAGATTTGGTGGTATCTACGTCGGTGTCTTATCAGCTCCAGATGTTAAAGAAGCTGTTGAGAACTCTGATTTAATCTTGTCTATTGGTGGCTTGTTATCCGATTTCAATACCGGTTCATTCTCATATCAATACCATACCAGAAACGTCGTTGAATTCCATTCAGATCATTGTAAGATTAGAACCGCTACCTATCCAGGTATACAAATGCAATTTGTGTTGGAAAAATTATTGAAGACATTACCAACAGTTTTGACTTCTTATCAACCAACTTCATTGCCAACCTCTCCATTTGATTATAAGACTCTTTCTCATGATCCATCTTTACCATTAACTCAACAATGGTTATGGCAAAGATTATCGACTTTCTTAAGAGAAGGTGATATTATCATCAGTGAAACCGGTACTTCTGCCTTCGGTATAATTCAAGCTCATTTCCCAAAGAATGCAATTGGTATTTCACAAGTTTTGTGGGGTTCAATTGGTTATACCGTTGGTTCTTGTCTTGGTGCCGTTATGGCAGCTCAAGAAAAGTATCCAGATAGAAGAGTCTTGTTATTTATTGGTGATGGTTCATTACAATTAACCGTTCAAGAAATCTCTACAATGTGTAGATGGGGTTGTAACCCATACTTATTTGTCTTGAACAACAATGGTTATACTATCGAGAGATTAATCCATGGTCCTGTTGCCCAATATAATGAAATTCAACCTTGGGATCATTCATTATTATTACCATTGTTTGCCGGTTCCCATAAATGGGAAAACAAGAGAATAGCCACCGTTGCTGAAGCCGATGCTACGTTTAATGATCCAGAGTTCCAAACTCCTGATAAGATTAGAATGGTTGAAATCATGTTGCCAGTTATGGATGCTCCATCCAATTTGGTCAAGCAAGCCGAAATCACAGCTAAGACTAATGCCGCTGCTTAATGATTAAACACGAACATAATTACTGCATTAATTTTTTCTCTATTTATTTATTTATTTCATGATGATTCATCTCATCAAATGCCTTATGTATATACGTCTATCTATATAATAATAACTATAAACTCATTTCTCCATTAATTGGCCCAACCAAATTTTGCATTCACTATAAATAGTAATTGATGGGGAACACAACAAAAAAACTGACTAGTCTCCAGGGACATCTCTACCCCAGGCTGGATCGAGCTAAAAAAACCCACATGCGCCAAAAGCTGTTTGCCGTTTCCTCGTTTATGTGAGATGGTCTTTTGTTTCTTGACACCATCTTTGGCATCGATGTATCTCCTCTTTACCATCTAGTTCATTAGTTATTCATTTCGGTTAGCCTTTTTCAAACATCAACTCTGACTTCTCGCCTAGGAACTAATTACACCTTTCATTTTTCTTTCATAACTGATAACGAATATGCAGTATTTGGGTAGAGCCATTGGATCGGTCTCGAAAACATGGAGTTCGATAAATCCAGCCACTCTTTCCGGTGCAATTGATGTTATCGTGGTTGAACAAGAAGATGGGGAATTAGCCTGCTCTCCATTCCATGTCAGATTCGGTAAATTTCAATTACTAAGACCTTCGCAGAACAAAGTTACATTTACGGTCAATGATGAAGTGACAGATTTGCCCATGAAATTGGGCGATGGAGGTGAAGCTTTCTTCGTCTTTCAGACAGAAGGTTATATTCCACCAGATTTACAAACATCCCCTGTGTTAAGTCCTGCTTCATCGCCATCGGCCAGTCCAAGAAGTACCGAAGAGCTAGAATCTCCTTTACAAGAGCCGGAATATTTAGATATTAGTGGGTATTCGAATGATAAGACCGAAGCTATTTACTCAATAGATTCTCCTCCTTTACCACGAAGTTATGAAGGCGTATTGGATGATCAAGATATATCATCGAAGAGATCACCTACAGCAAACTCTACTTCGTCAATTGCTAGAGCACAGGCAATTTCCAAAAAACTCATCAAGAAAAATATACCCTCAAAAGTAGATGTCAACGGTGACGTGTTACTGGATATGCAGGGTTACAAGAGTAATTCGAAAGATGTCAAAGATACGAATGATGTGTTGAAACAATTATTGAAAGATGAATTTGGCGAAGACGCTGATCTTGATACCTTAATCAATACTGATTTGGATGGTACCATTAGAATATCCGCTGAAGATTCTATGCCAATCGATCCAGAGACCGCAATTATACAACCAGAATCACCAGGTTCAATGTCGTCTACTTCTTCCTCTCTTGTGTCTGACATCAAGACGGATACAGAGTATTCAAGCACAGACTCCCCAAATAATTATTTCAAGACATTAAGATTGACATCTGAACAGTTGAAATGTTTATCATTGAACTACGGAGAGAATGATATTAAGTTCAGTGTCAATAACGGTAAGGCTTTGATTGTTGCCAAGTTATTTTTATGGAAGTACGATACACCCATTGTTATATCAGATATCGATGGTACAATCACAAAATCAGATGCATTAGGCCATGTTTTAACAATGCTAGGCAGAGATTGGACGCATATTGGAGTTGCTAAGCTTTTCAGCGACATAGAGGCAAATGGGTATAATATAATGTATCTTACTGCTAGATCTGTAGGGCTGGCTGATACAACGAGATCATACCTTGCTGGTGTAGAACAAGATGGCTTGAAACTACCTGCAGGACCCGTGATATTATCACCTGATAGAACAATAGCTGCTTTGAAGAGAGAGATTGTTTTGAAAAAACCAGAAGTATTCAAAATGGCTTGTTTGACAGATATCAAGGCCTTATACGATGGTTCCATAAATCATCCAATGAAGGATGATCTTCCTGAGAATATAGCAGAGCAGTCATCAACTGAACCAACAAAAATAAGAGAACATCATGTCGGAATTAAATCTGCATTGTCTGCAAATAATCCAAATACACCATTTTATGCTGGATTTGGTAATAGAATAACAGATGCATTATCTTACCGTACAGTAAGTATTCCGGCCTCAAGAATCTTTACTATCAACCCTGATGGTGAAGTTCATATGGAACTTTTAGAGATGACAGGATATAAATCATCGTATGTCTCCATTGGTGAATTGGTCGATCAATTCTTCCCACCAACCACCAAGACTCTCAATGGACAATCTGATGGACGTAACTATACTGATGCAACATTTTGGCGTGAACCTGTTTTGAATATCGATGATTTGAGTGAAGATGATAGTGAAGAAGAAGAATTAAGAAGACAAAAAGCCATTGCTACACCAGGCTCACCGGCAACTTCTCCATCCAGTCCAAGATTGTCGTTTTTCAGTAGATCGCCACCACCATCATCCCCAAAATCTGAAATCAGTCCAATAAAAGATACCCAAAAGAATAAGGATATCAGTAAGATTGCAAATAGCAATACCATATTTGATGATGACGAAGATTATAATGAGGATTTGGATCCAGATTTTATAGACGATAATGAATATTATGAGGATGATTATGAGGATGATGACGAATATGACGATGACGAAGACTTTTATGAGAATGATGAAGATGAATTAGATGATGACTTGCTGAATGATTTGGACGAGTCATATGCCGATGATAATACTGCCAATGGAAATACCCCTATTTCCAAGAAGAGTGAAAATGGGAGTAGCTTTCCGTTGCCAGATACACCATCCAAGTCGCCTTCTGGAGGTATGGGTTTAGGATTAACGGGTGCTGGTAGAAGTCGTAGTAGCACATCTGGAATCGATCAACATCAGGTCAATGGTACTTTCATAAAGGCTAGAGATATGTTGAATGCTTTGAGTTTGGAGGATAAGCAATAGGTTTTCCAATAAGAATATATACATAGATAGATATATATGTCTTTATACAAAAAAAAGTTACTAATGTGTGTGTTTTTTTTCAGTTCGGGCTTTTGGTAAAAATATGTAGGTATATATATGCAAAACTAAGGAAATGAAAGCAAAGTAAAAGAGAAAAGGAATCTAGTTATCTGGGAAAATCAATAAGGACATAATATCAACTTTTTTGTCTGAATATAGATCAAGTAAATTAACTTTGGAATTCGGTCTCAACAGCCTTGGCGAATCTTTTTAATCCGATATCCATGGACTTAACATCTGCTTGAGCATAAGTACCCCTGAAGAAAAACGTGGTATCTGACTCCTTAGGTCCACGTTCAGCGACTCTAAAGATCCCACTCTTGAGCATCAAGATTTTGTTATCGATCAATGAATCAAATAATCTATCCTCAACTTTTTGAACATCTCCGTTGAATTCGGTATGGAATTTAGGATGTTTTGCGGCGTCTAATTTCAAGATGAAGAACATACCTGCACTAGGTGGGTTATATTGGACTAATTTAGGGTTCAAATTTTCAGAAATAGCCTTTGTGGTTATGTTTCTCTTGTTTGTGTATTCTCTTCTTAAACCCATTAACCATTTAGTGTAACCATCGTGGCCCCAACGGCTTAATAAACCGTATACTAAAGTTTGGGTGAAACCTGAAACGTTCAAGAATGTATATTCATGAAGTCTTAAAAGATGTTCACAGATGTTGTTTTGTGCGACAATCCAACCTAATCTTGAACCTGGGGCTAAAACTTTTGAAAATGATTCTAATCTAATGACACGACCATCGGTATCCATAGACAAGAATGTTCTTACCAATGATCTCTTGAACTCATCATTAGTCATCTCTTCATCTGAATCATCCTTTGACAATTGTAAGAAATAGTATGGATCATCTTCAACGATTAAGAAATCATGTTGTTGGGCAAGTTTATAGATTTTTTCCTTTCTTGAAGATGGTAAATTTGAACCAGTTGGATTTTGACCAGTTGGGATGGTATATAAAAATTTTGGTTTGGGGCCATTGATAGATAAATCCCATTGGTTTAACAAAGTTTCCAATTTTTCTGGGACGATACCTTCACTGTCACTTACGACTGGGACAACGTTGGCTCCAGCACCTTTAATGGCGTTTAGAGAAGCACCAAAGGTATATTCTTCGATCAATACTGAATCACCTTTGTTGATGAAGGTTCTTAAACAAGCATCGATACCTTGAGTGTTACCTGTATTTAAGATGACATCCCATTCACCGTATGGAACATTGTGGAATCTTTGGGTACTTTCCTTTAAAAAGTTGACCAATTCAGGTTGACCTTTAACAGAACCATACTGTAAGGCCTTGTTGATTGGAATATCGGTAGTAGATGTTCTTAAGATCTCGGTAACGACTTCACTACCTGGCTCAGAAGGTTTCCCTATATTTTGGGGAAGAGGAGAGTGTACTTCGATCTTATCCCATGGGAAGTAACAAGTCTCTGGTAATCCACCACCTAATGATACGAACTCAGGGTCGGCTAAGTACTTGAAAGAAGCTGCAAGCGAAAGTGTTGGACGGTTTATAGCTTCCTCGGATAAGAGGTGCGAGAAGTTTCTTGGTCCTGTCATTTTTGTCTCAATGAAATTTGAAGCTATTGCCAAAAAGGTTGAATGAAAATAATAATAATGAGGAATTTGAAAAAAGACAGTACTAAACTGAGAATTACAAGAATCAGTTAAAGAGAGATATCCAACACACTTTATGTTAGAACAAAAGCACTAAGAGCCACAAGGCGGTATTACACGGTTATTGAAATCTTGCGGAGAAAAAAAAAGGGCAAAAAAAAAAAGTTAATGCCGCACATCTATCAAAATATGCAGAAATGTCTCCGTTCTCCTCCACGTAGCATTCTTCAGCGGATACACATAAATATATATATGCGTGCGAATTTCACTAGAACCAACCAAGTTTTTCTAACCACCCTGGTGGTTACAGCTGGGTATTTGGGCTGTTCGCATATTCGATTACATTAGTTACCTTTTACTGAGACCCAAGTACACTGTAAACCTATCGTAAATATCATTTCAAGCCCTGTCCACGTCCTGTCAAAAGCGGCCCGCAGAATTTTAAGAGAGCCCTCGCTCGTTAAAAAGATTCGCTATTTTAAGTAAAGGAACGATCGACGCGGTACGCGTCAAAAGCCTTGAGCCGGCGCGTCTGCTAGCGGCCGTGAACCATACCATGGGGATCATATTTCTTGTGCCTGTGTCGTTATACTTTTATCCACAGAGACCCAATGGACTTGGGTTCTCTCCCTTCTCTGTGTTTCCACACCCAGATTCGAGATATTCCTCAGAGAAAGTGTAGATCTACCAAGTGTAGCTTTGAAAGCTTGTTGGTGGACCCGTTAGATCTCCTAATTTCCGTATGATCCAGTCCAATGACATGATTATCGAGCCAATATTTTATAGATTAATCGCAATATCGTTAACTTCTGAAAAGAAAGATTAGCGGTATTAATGTTCCAATGTCACATCACTGCAAGACACCCACATCGTCTTATAGCCTCTTCGAAGAAGTTTCTCTTCCAAGGCTATTTAGGCGGCTATCCACACCCTCAATTAATTTTATTTTCACATTTGTTGAAGGAAATCATTAGTGATTTCGCAATTTTGGCAAAACATGAGCAACTTTAACATCATATTCAACCGACTATTGGCCCTTTGAGACTTGCCCTTGGGTTTGGAATAACGGTAAGATTTTCAAAAGGACGAAATAGCGCCATATTTGTCGTTGGTTGCCCATTTTCTCATATCTATTTAATTTTAACCAAAGTTCCAAATCCATATTCTTGTGCACGATCTTAGGTCACTAGCTTAGAGTCGATTCATATGAAGAATGCGGTATCGAGAAGAATCACATGTAAATATATTATTCTTACTTGTCTGGGGCTATCATGTAGCTCTTTGAAAGCCTTCAAAGGAAGTTCGATCTTGAATACATTTCAAAGATCTTGAATTTCAAATATGCTTATACTGCCGTATTCCGAGATAGTATGAATCGAACGAATTGAGATATAAATCTGGTTGATACAGTTTCAATCCCTTGAATATTTCGATTTACAGCAGTGTCCATATAACGGCTGAAATCTATCAAAAGTTGTGATGACTGTATTTGACCGTGTGAATCGGAATTCACCATTTATGAATTTTCTTAGAAACTACTCTTGTTTTTTCCCCCGATTTGCTGTTTTTTATGTCTAAGTATCTTTGAATATTCGGTGAGTTCATTAACGATTTGCAATCAACAGACAAAAAAAGGCAATTTCTCTGATGTGACTTAAAGGGCAGATCATCTATTAAAAAGATGGAGGATAATCATCAGGTAGTTCGTAGGGAGTCACTAATCCATATTGATTTGAACTTTAGTGTTATCGGGTTATCTTCAATAATTTTCAAAAGGGGATTTCCTCTCAAGGAAAATTCCAATAGGTCTATTTTCGGTCTATGTCCTTTTGATCACTCACAAGATGATTTGATACTCTTTTTTATTTTCAAATCCGTCGCTATATTTTTTTCGGAGATAAAAGCGTAGATTTGGAGAATTGACTCCGTGACTTTACTGGTCTTTCTTGTGTCGCCACAGCACATTTGGGCTCTTTAACATGTGATCAAAGTTTCATTTTGGTGTGTCTATATCTGTAGTGAATACCGGTCTGTTTTTTTTTTTTTATCATTTTGTGAGTATACCTGATTTTATTTTACCCCATGTTTCTCGCTTACCATTCATTATACTAACTAAAAACCTACTTTTATCTCAACCCCCGCCGGGGAGACAAGGATTCCATCCTATAGGTATACAGTCCCACATGGTGTTCATATCAGTAGACTCGTGTAATCCAATAGAACTACCATGAACGAACTATGCAATAATGTAAAATAGGAGTAAAAAAGAAGGGAATCAAACCCCGGTCAGAGAGCCGATGTCGATCGACGCACGATTACGCTGCGTAACTGAGTCATTTTCTCGATCGATCGATACCCAATTTCCATTATTAATCTGGGTATTTTCCAATAGTGGACAAGTTACTTCTTTTGTTTCTTGTTCCATATATTCAAGGGTTCTTAATTGTATCATACAAAAACATTCAACGTACAATGTCTCAAGTCAAGAATTTAGAACATTTACTATCTGAAGAATCAAAGGGCCGTCGTCCTTCTCCACTTAAATCGGCTTTCAAATACTTTGGTAATGATGATATCGTCTTTTTAGGGGGTGGATTACCTTTGAGTTCTTATTTCCCATTCGACAAAGCTACCTTCCACTGTCCAAAGCCACCTTTTACCAATGGTATTGGTGAAAAGCCAAGTCACGATGGTAACACTTTACTCGTCGATGTTGCCAAGGAGAAATTAGAAGATTTTGATATTCCATTAGCCAGATCATTACAATACGGTTATACCGAAGGTCAACCAGAGCTTCTTAAATTCTTGAGAGAACATACTGAAATCATCCATACTATTCCAAACAAAGACTGGGATGTTATCGCATCTGTTGGTAACACTCAATCTTGGGAAGCTACTTTAAGAACTTTCTGTAACAAAGGTGAATATATCTTAGTTGAAGAATACACTTTCTCATCGGCTATTGAAACCGCTAGAGCCATCGATATCAACTTCGCTCCAATTCCAATGGATGCATTCGGTATTATTCCAGAGAAATTGGATGAACTACTAAACAACTGGGATGCATCAAAAGGTCCAAAACCAAAACTTTTGTACACCATTTCTACCGGTCAAAACCCAACTGGTTCTTCTCTTTCAAATGAAAGAAGACAAGCCATTTACAAGATTGCCTGTAAACATGATTTCATCATTGTTGAAGATGAGCCATATTATTTCTTACAAATGGATCCATATTCTTCTGATTCCGAAGGTCCAAAGGACCCAACCCATGAAGAATTTATATCAGCTTTAGTTAAATCATTCTCTCATTACGATGTGGAAGGACGTGTAATTAGATTAGATTCATTCTCCAAGATCTTGGCTCCTGGTGTTAGATTAGGTTGGATTGTTGGTCAAAAGACTCTTTTAGAAAGATACGTTAGATTACACGAAGTTTCTATTCAAACTGCTTCTGGTTTCTCCTCAACTATTATTACTGGTTTATTAGGTCGTTGGGGTCAATCTGGTTACATCGATTGGTTGATTGGTTTACGTAAAGAATATACCACCAAGAGAGATTTCACCCAGAGATCAATTGAAAAACATTGTCCATTGAATGTCTGTGTTTCCAACCCACCAATTGCTGGTATGTTTTTTACCGTTGTTATTGATACTGCCAAACATCCAAAATTCGAGGAATTCGGTAAGGATCCAACTAAAGTTGAGGAAGCCATCTATGAAAGATCCCTAAAAGAAGGTTGTTTAATGATCCCAGGTTCTTGGTTCAAGTCTCCAAACTTCCACGAAACCGGTTCTACAGAAATCTTTTTTAGAGGTACCTTTGCCGCTGTTCCATTGGAGCAATTAGATATTGGTATTGAAAGATTCGGTAAGGCTTTACGTATCGAATTTGGCTTATAGATAGTATCCAAAAATTGTACTTAGATTAGAACTAGATTATACATATAGATATATATTAATTTTTAGATTTAATTAGACTCGATAATCAAATCGGATAATTCTCCACGAAATTTAATTCAGTAATTACCATTAAAGTAAAGTATCGCGACTGTAGCTAACTAAAAACATTTTGTAATTTTAAATCAGTTGGCTTAATAACAGTACGCTTTATCGATCTGCTCACTAATCAGATCAATTCCAAACTTAAGGGAGGATAACTATCAAAGATGCGTATGCTAAAGTTCCCCTGGTTAGTGCATCAGGAAGAGGGCAAGAAATTCGAAATCTATTCGGTCACTGTGTCCCCCGATGGGAGTCGAATTGCATCTGGAGGTCTCGATGGTAAAGTGAAAATATGGTTAGTTGATACATTAAGAGACTATGAAAGACAGATAGAAGAATTGGAAAAACAAGGTAAAGACAAAAGTACGGATCAAAATGGAAAGCCATCTTCATCATCATCGAAGAGTGATCTGACTAAATCGTTGGGAGCGGCAGATCAATCAATTTGGGATCCAACTTCAAATATAGAAATAGATAACAGGGTGTGTAGACCTTTGTGCTCAATGGGTCGTCACACTGGTGCTGTTACATGTGTTCAATTCTCTCCCAATGGAAGGTTTCTAGCATCAGGCTCAGATGATAAGATCTTGCTGATTTGGGAAAAAGACGAAGAGACATCAAGAAATATGGCAGCAAATATGGATCAAAGATTAGCATTTGCATCAAATGGATTTGGTGGTAGTGGGAATGATGGTGGCGTTGAAACCACTGATTTAGAACATTGGGTTGTAAGAAAAAGGCTTGTGGCTCATGATAACGATATTCAAGATTTAGCATGGTCTCCTGATTCTAGTATATTGGTCAGTGTTGGTTTAGATAGATCTATTATAGTCTGGAGTGGTACAACTTTTGAAAAAATCAAGAGATTCGATATTCACCAATCGCATGTAAAAGGTGTTGTGTTTGATCCTGCAAATAAGTATTTTGTCACATCGAGTGATGATAGAACTTTAAGAATTTTCAGATACCATAGGAATTCACCAACTGATATCACATTTTCTGTGGAATCTATCGTTATGGACCCATTCAAGAGATCACCATTGACTACGTATTTTAGAAGGTGTTCGTGGTCACCTGATGGTCATCATATAGCTGCTCCAAATGCAATGAATGGACACTTATCATCGGTTGCTATCATTAATAGAGGTACATGGGATAGTGATATTAGTCTCTTGGGTCATGAATTACCATGTGAAGTAACTTCGTTTTCACCAAGGTTATACGAGGTATCGAACGATAATCAAAAGAAATACAAGAAGGAAAGCAACAATCAAGACGTTTCTACGGTCTTGGCTACATCGGGTCAAGATAGGATATTGGCTATCTGGAATACGTCAACAGCAACGCCACTTGTAGTGGCCTTCGATATATGTCTTAAGACTATCACCGATATGACATGGAGTCCTGTGGGTGATATCTTATTTATAAGCTCATTGGATGGAAGTATTACCAC
The DNA here is from genome assembly GCA_030567875.1 of Wenyingozyma nitratophila. NCBI lineage: Eukaryota > Fungi > Ascomycota > Pichiomycetes > Pichiales > Pichiaceae > Wenyingozyma > Wenyingozyma nitratophila. The sequence goes on from JAJLSW010000003.1 coordinate 154,507, forward strand.
AGTGTTTTTCAAAGATGGCGAATTGGGTAAAGTTATTCCAATAGAAGAAAATGATTCTCAATTGCACAGATATGGTGCTGATAGAGAGAACATGGTTTTCCCCGAAAGTGTAGAGCAGTTGGTTCTTGAAGAGAAAGCTGATCGTAATCTATTTGATGATTATGTTGTTTCTACGAAACTGGATAAACTCATGAAGGGAGGAGATGCTGATTCACAATTGAATAATGGACGTCTACCGGTCACCAATATACCTAGTCAGTCTGCTTCTAAAGAGAAATCACCCTTTGGGTCAATTGCTAATTCTAGCAAAAACAATAGTAATATAAGCTCCGGTAATTTGTCTGCTCCGGCAGCCTCTACCTCTAGCGCAACAAATATTAATGTACTAACTGCTGCCTCCCAAAAGATAACAATAACGAAGAATGGTAAGAAAAGGGTGGCACCAATGTTAATATCTTCCACTTCTTCTGCTCCTTCTACAAACACACAAAACTTAGTCATCAAATCGAAATCAACTCCTTCGTCAACAGATATGAAAAAGCGTCAAGACATGATTAAGAACCTTATGTCTACTACACCGTATAGACTACCTAGGTATGGTTTACAAACTTTAGTTTCGTCGATAAGAGATTCCTTAGTTATTGAGAAGGAAGAAGATGAAAATAAGGATCTGGAGAATCAAATAGATGCAATTCAAGAACATATGAATAATGTGAAAAGGCCGACTAATAGTAGATCTTACAATCGTCGTAAGAAGGAAGTCGATATTCCTGGCTTTATATCCGATGCTACAGTTACACCAACTACAGTTTATCCAGATATGAGGGTTCAACCAACCGTTATTGTTGAAATGTCGGATTTCAATGACCATATGGAGATTAGAAACAGTGATAACAATACTACGACTAACAACTCTATGGATATCGATGAGGATAATATAAGTACCTTGAGGGTTTTCGATTCTTTTAAGACCGATTTAAAATTTGATTTCTTTGCCAATGAGAAGTTTAACAATGTTAAGAGTTCGAGTTTCGATGTGAAGAGCACTAATAGCTCAGTTTCTGATGGTGAAAAGGACCCTTTACAGATCGACTATTGGTGCTTGACCACAGAAAATGGGGGTATTTACTTCTTGACTAAAGAAGGCAGAGCTTTGATGCCAACTATTGATCTTGGAATCTCTATAAGTCATTTGTCCACACTCAATGAGTACGTGTTATTGGTGACTAGAAATGGTGTATTATACATCTGGGATGTTAAACTACGTAAGAAAATACTATCACAAGTCTCACTGGCCCCAATTTTGAATCAAAACAATGAACTGAAGACAGATAAGCTGCAAATTTCTTTGGTTCCCAAAATCATCAAATGTGAAGTTACAACCAATGGATTGCCCGTTATCATGTTGAACACTAAAGAGGTGTTTATTTACGATCTCTCCCTCAGTTGTTGGATAAGTATCCTAGATCCTTGGACCTTAGATAAATTGGAAACGGATTCATTGGCAAGTCAAGGATCCAAGATCTCATCCAAATCAAAAGTGTTGAGGTCTATCTTCAATAGATTATTACTGGACCGTGAAGAGTACTCTACTGATGTCGACCCTGTAGAGGATGGTAATGATAAGGATAAGAATGAGATTAAGACCGCTGCTCATGTGGCATTTACCGCTGCCAATGATTACACGGAGAGGCTACTTTGTTAGTTGTATCGATAAATAATTAGTTCATAAAAGTCATGATGTAAAATTAAAAGAACTCAATATATGTACAGTACTATACAGATTATAAATACAATGATAAGTTGGTATAGACTTACCATTTCTTACCTCTCTTCTTGAGAACTTCCTCCCACTCTCTTGGTTTTTGATTCTTGACTACTTTGAATTCGTCCCTATAGTGTAAAAACTTACAAGTATCACCATATCCACAATACCCATTCTTCAAATAGTCCTTACAAACATCGGCTTGGAAATCCATAACTGTTGTTGTCTTGATATTGGTTGATTGACCTTTAAGCTTCAAAGTAGAGTGATCTTTAATGTTGTTTAATTTCCCCGTGTATAATTTATTTCCCTCGCTATCTTTAAGTTGCACCTCTTGATTCTTTGATTTCGTCATCTCTTCTCTACGTCTTTCACGATCTTCTCTAATCAACTGCTCAGAATGGGTATCTGCCGTTATATCCTTGGTCTTATCTTCATCTTCAATTTCATCTTTATCGCTTTTAGATGATGACTCCTGAGGTATTTCGGGGCTCTCCTTAGCATCAGAGTTAGTACTCTTGACCATCCTACGTTTGAAAACAGGTTTTGATAACGACGGGATCTCATTTTCAGAGTCAGAGTCAGAACTTGAAGAGTTGCCCTCAGAAGAACTACCATTGCCTTTATCATGTTTCTCTAGAGGTCTCTTCTTGAGTCTCTGCTGAGTAGCAGCGCTACTCCCCAGCACTGTTCTCTTCTTAAACATTTCAGTAGGTCTAGCGTATTCGATCTACCTTGTTACCTCCTCGACAATCAATAGTTATCTACCAGTGAATAAATAAAAACTTACTACCTGTAAACTGGCCTAACCTGCTTATCTTATACATTATCTTGTACTATAAAATAAATATATCGCCACGTGACCATCCCATCCCCACTATAATCGACGCGCCCATTTCCAGGCAGAAAAAACGAGAGCCCCTTCCTACTTCTAGTACATCACGTGCACATGGCGAGGGCTGTTTGCAATCTGGCCCTCTCTGTTTCTCCTCGCTCTGAGAAAAAAAATTGGTGAGGAAACGAAGGGGAAAGGAAAAAATGAAAAATATTAGAATTATTTAGCTAGCTGTTAAAACATAGGTGATATAGTATAGTGTAGTATTGAATATAGTTTATACCCATATCCATCAAATAATATAATCAAAATGGCTGTATGTACCTACACCCACATATCCAGAGAGTTCACCACACTTTGTCAAGACTATTCAAGGCAAATCAGAAATGTAGACCTTCCATCAAATGTGGAAAAGAAAAAAAAAAGCCAGAATCAACCAAGAGGTGAATATGATCTAATTGATTATTGAATTATAATAAGATTATTGAACAAGAGTGTACATATGTTGACGATTATACTAGGGTTTTCAAGCTTCAAGTCTTGAACTGGGATAACCATCACAAGCTGTGCAAAACAAACAATATCATGTATGCAAAAAGATACCAGTTGTTCATTCAAATTGGATTATCATATAAAAATAACCACGGGATTCAAACAACAACGTAATGACAATCATCAACTAAGGTTTACCAGGTTTACTTACGAATGTCTTTTCACAGTGAGGAATATTGAACTACAGATTACAATAAATACCGAAATTCATAGTACTAACTAATTTATCAATTTTTCATTTAATATAGAGAGAAGTTACCGATATTAAGAAATTCCTTGAATTAGCAAGAAGAGCCGATGTTAAGAGTGCTACCATCAAGACCAACAAGAAGATCAACTCTAACGGTAAAATCTTCAAGCAAACCAAATTCAAGGTCAGAGGTTCAAAGAAATTATACACATTAATCGTTAACGATGCTGATAAAGCTAAGAAAGTTATCCAAACTTTACCACCAACTTTAAACGTTACTGAAATCTAAATTAGTCTATTTTTAAAACCATAAACAAAATGGAAATAACAATTTTCAATAATTTAAATATAATTTAGTACTATTTAATGGGTTTTTGTATAAAAGCTTAATAAATCAAAAATTTGTATAATCTTTCTTCCATTTAAAAAAAAACGTATATACATATCATGACAAAATTTTCACCTAGGAAAACATGAAAGAAACGGTTGTTTTATTTACTTAGGTTTTTACATTTTACAATCTATCAATAAATTTAAAACATATATTGAAAATCTCAGAATATTAAAAAATAAAAATTGGTATCTATATATATAATATAAAATATAATATAATTTTTGAAACTCTTTTCCCAAAAATCTACTGAAATTGAAATATCAAGGTGTATATAGCCATCAAAGAGACAAAAAAAAAACTCAAAATCAATAAAGAATCCAAGACAATATTTGAGAACTGAATAAGATTGATATATGATTGCCAAATTAGCAAAGCAGAGACCAGTCGCTGTTACGAAATCGATTTAAAAAGCGCCACATGAATCGCGTCTATTTGGAATCATCAATCTTATCAGTTCAATATTGCAAAGAAAAAAATAATAACCTTGTGTTTGGTTGTTCCCTTTTTATGAAAAATATATTCCATTTCCATCTCAGTAAAAATTGAAAATCATTCAAACCCACCAATATGACTAAAAATGTTATAACATAACACGAATAAAAAACCACCCAAAAAAATAAAACAAAATAGTTGCACAAAAATAAACAGTACAGACTACCTAATAACTAGTATACAAACATATCCTTTGATTTCCGGATTTTAATAGGAAACAAAGTCTTCAAATTCAAATGGCTCTTCTAAAATCTCTGCGGATAATGGTGCTGCAGACCATTAACTATTGTTAAAAGATATAAAATTGTGAAACCCAATGATTGTGAAAAAGAACAAGCATTATTATCAGAATACTAAATCAATAGATCCAATTAATAATACATGTCAACAGTGTTACATTTTTTCTAATAAAGGCATTTTGCAAAAAAATATTGACCCCTCATTTTAAAAAACAAAATGCAAAATTAGAAAAAAAAAACTGTCACAATTATTGGAAAGGAATTCACAAAATCTTTAAACTACAAGTAAATCATCATCACTGCTGGATGATGCACGGAATTATACTCGCAAAGAACGTCCATAGAACTTGGTTGATATGCGTCAACATAACTTAAATCAGAGAATTTCATTTCTTCTTCTTCAAGCTTGATAAAAGGTGCTGTATTAGTTGTCTTTGATGAACCAGCAACCAATTGATAATTGTTAAAATTAACAATATGTGCTGGATTGGCAACAACTTGTTGATCAACTTGATCCTCATCGTCAAAAAGGTTAGAATAATCGTTGCTTAAAATCAATGATTCTTCTTCACTCAATCTTAATCTTGTTGGAGAAGTTGAATTAGGTGGTGAAAGATAAAAATTATCTTCTTTTGGTTCGGCTTTGACGGTGATTTCAGATGCAAGAGATGATTTCTTATGTTTTAAAAAAACCTGTTCTTCTTCTTGTTGTTGTTGTTGTTGTTGTTCATCATCTTCTTCATCTTCTTCATCGTACATATCATCATCGGAACCAGAATCGTCGTCATTTCTCGAAGAGTTGCCAGACTTATTACTGGCCTTCTTCTTCTTGAAAGTTTGAGTTGTAGTAATGTCTAAACCACTTGGTCTTTCAGCTGGTTTGATCTTCTTCAAATTCTTTAAATCTGAAGCTAAACCTAAACCATTCAAATCAATACCGGACTGATTTAATTTATCGACAAAGTTGAAAAATTTGTTGGTAAGATTGCTGTAATCATTGATATTTGACTCTAATGATTTGACATAATTTTCCAAGACTTCGACATGTCTTCTCTTCTTCTCTCTGGAAGCATGAGCGGCACGTCTATTTCTGAGAATTCTTTCAACTCTACGCTGCTCTTTTTCTTCGTCAGTCTTCGCACGTTTTCTTGGAGGTAATAAACCCATTTTAGAAGAAGTAACTTGGCCAGACATTTTTGTATGATTGTTTGTTTATACCAGAGGGGGGGGAGGGATATAGCGGAGGGGGATCAATATTTTTTTAGGGAGCTATTTTTGGCTTGTCTTTCTTTCTGACGACTTGATAGAAACAGGAAACAGAGTTACTGGGTCTAATAAAGTGAAGAGAGTTTGTAAAAGAAAAGGTAAAAAAGGGAGAGTGTACAAGGGGGTAAAAGAGTAGATGTGAAAGGGAGGGGGGGATATATGGGAGGGGTTGGAAGTATATATAGTTAAAAGTAGCAATGGGAAAGAAAAGCCCAAGCAAGGCCAGTATAGTCAGGGACTAAACCACGCCTTTCAAGCCTGCATTGCATTACCTCTGGCACAGCTCATGCGTGTGGCGGTGGGGGCTGGTGCCGCTGTGTGGGTGCCGCGGTGTGTGGTAGTGTGTGTGGCCCGCCACCCGCCTCAGGGCGTGGCCAGCGCCCCTGTTGCTGCCCTTCCGTGCGTCTGCGCGTGGCGCAGTCGGGGGCGGGAGCTGACGTGATCACCGACGCGCTGATCCAAGATATAGTCCCCTCGTCGTAAAATTGGGAACCACTTGGTCCCCCTATAATAAATGCAAGAGCTAACTCTTACCCCTTGTAGCTCTCTTGCCCCATTGGTATAGGCTATGACTGGCCACACAGTAAATAGATCGCCCATAAAGGTAGTTTTTTGCTGAATTTCAGTTGTGTCCCTTATTATTGACAATGGTACAGCTTTAAGGTTTGATGTCCCCTGGTTCATTTCCCTTCGCATCCTTATCTCCCACCTCCCTTTTTCTTGATTGGAGACAATTCAATTGGTATGTTTGTTATCCTTCAAACAATCACTCGTTTCATTTACCTCATTCAAATGACCCAGAAAAGAAAAAACAATGCATGGCTTCTCTCACTCGTCCCACTTTCATCATGTTCGCCCCTGGTGACGACAATGCGTGTATTCTTATATCTATATATATAACCCTATATACATCATCCAGTCTCCCTCTCTCCGTCATGTTTTATTATTATTTTTGTGTTTGCTCATTTGTTTACCGGATTTAATTATTGGCGTGACTTTCTTGTAAACTGATGAGTCTTTTAACCCCCAAAATCCATTTCCTCGTCACCTCATCCTTCATGATATTGGAAATATTCTCCTTACCCATAATCTTGGAATGGTTGGACCTACTATGAATACCAACATTCACCACTCCAATTGGCCATGAAACATTACCTATACTCAATTTAAGATACTCTTCATTGGCCTTTAGGAAATTCCCCCGTTGCATATTAATTATTACCGTTGATAAAGTCACTAGCAACTCATCCTGCAAATTTTGTTTCTTTAATCGTACTAGTAACGGTAATACCCATTTCTTAGTCTCTTTGCTTATCTCCACCTGTTGATCTCTTAAATTTATGTCTAACATCTTATTGATTTCTTCATCCCATGATGTGAATATGAATTTGATGTAATCCCTTATTTGCAAAGATACCTTGTCGATATCATCTACCACATCCTGTTCTTTAACAATAAAATCTTCGTCATTGATCACCAATTGGATTTGCACAGGAGGTTCTTGTGGAGTACCAGTTTCAAGTACTTGTACATCGCTGGACTTATCCACAGCATCTTCCAATATCTTATCATTGGAAAGCGTACTTGGAAGTGGTTGAATACCTATCTGTGTCGATTCCTCTTCCTCTTTGTTTTCATCATCGCTTTTAACCTGTACTTCTTGTTGTTGTTTTTGTTCTTCTATGTCTGGTTTAGGATAGCTGACAATTCTGTCAAGCCTAAGGATAACATCAGTATCGCTTTCGCCAAACAACCTAACGGGCTCATTCAAACCTCTCAATGTTTCTTGTGCCTTCAGAAGCTCAACATTAACCTCTACTTCTTCTTGTTTAGTTGCAGTTATCTTTGTCTTTTTAATCACTTCTCCCGCTGTGTTCTCATTTTCAGTATCTATTTTAGCGACCTTTCTCTTCAATATATTCGTTTCTTTCTGAAGTTCAGCCTTGTATCTCTCTTCTTCCTCATATTCATACTCCTTCTCTCGTATGGAGGAAGCCTTTAAATATTTTGACTCATTATCGATAGATATGTTTGCCTCTTTCTCTAAGGCTAGTTCGCTCAATATCTGTTTCTTCTTGGATATTTCGTTCTGCAAAAGTGATCCAAAATCCATCGTAGCTGTTATAATCGGTATCCTATATATTCCAATGGCTTCTACTAATCCACTACGGACAATGATACCATCGGTCAATTCAATGGAAAAAATATCATTGCACTACATAGTGGAATATATGAAGAGACCGCCCCACCGCGTGTACGGAAGTTCGGGCCCCTTTTTACTTTCTTTGCCCTCTACCAAAAAATCAAAAACACAATTTTAAAGCTCATTGATCATCATCACATCTGTTTTATCTCCTATTCCCATTGCTATTTACTGTTTCTGGACGGTATACAGCTAATCAGATAGGTCAAGTCAAACGCAGCTTCACTTTTTCCCTCACTTTCCAGGAGTTTTTGCATAAGCGATTGTTTGTCAATAATAATCTATAGTTGCAATCAAACTCTCGTTCCTCTTTACATTCGAGTTTTCATTCCCAACCCTTGAACCTGTCATCATCATAATATATATAAAGACAAGATCATGAGTTCCCTGTTGAAAGTAGAACCGGGTGTAACTGTAAGCTTGGGTGATGTTCCCGATATGGACGGCGGCGATGTTGGAACGCCTGATGCTTCTGCTAGCGTCGAGAATAATGACGCAAATGCCAAAGAAATCGATGGTCTTTCCACAAATGTCATTTACGATGAAGATGATTTACCCATCCCACAAGGTATAGAAGAAATTGATGAGAAGGAATTGCAAAACTCAACAGGTGAAACATTAAGTTTGGATCTAAAGAACTCGGGTCAACAGATCTGGTTGCTTAAATTACCCCCATATCTATCAGACCTTTGGAAAAATGAAGACTTCTTAGACGGGCGTCTGTTGGGAAACATCAAGATTCAACAGAATCCCACACCTGCATCATCTTCTTCAACATCTTCTACTCCCCCATCTACTAAGATCCTATTGGAATTGAACGATCAAGTGGAAGAACAGAGAAATCTTCCCAAGGAATTTGAATTAAAACTAACGAAACAAATAGTAGAAAACGAATATATCTTCACAGAAACCGAATTGGACCATTATAAACACAGATTGATGGAAAGAACAGAGGTTACACAGATGCCATTCCAACCAAAGTTGAAATCGTTGAATAAGGATTCACAAAATCATGCCGCCAAATGGTCAAAGAAAATCAGAACTGAGTATAGAGAAAGACCAGAATCTGGTATTGGTACTACGATAGAGAGAAAGAGTTTTGGTAGAAACAGTCGTTTTGGTGGAAAATTCAAGAAGAAGTTCATACCTTATGCAAAGACAATTCCAAAGAAAACTGCTATTGTTGGTAAAGTTGTTCATGAATGTCAAGTCCTACCAACAAATACAATGAATGATCATAATAAGAAACTACTGGATAGTATACGTAAGTTGAAGAGTATGAATACCGGTAATAAGATCAAATTCATGAATAATACATCTGTGGGTATCTTACAAAGTAGAGCGGGTCCAAATATTCATTCAGGTGCTACAATCACCTTATCGCGTGAATTGGCAGCTAAGAAAGAAGCTGCTAAACAAGAAGGTAGAGCTGCTCGTATGGAACGTGATGAATTGATGAAATTGTTATTCAATATGTTCAATACGTACGATTATTGGTCAATGAAAGGTATTAAAGAAAAGACTAATCAACCAGAGGCTTTTTTGAAAGAATGTTTAGATACCATTGCGATATTGGAGAGAAAAGGTACCTATTCTTTAAAATATAGATTGAAAGATGAATATAAAAAGAGTAGAGAAGTTGAAAGAAAGGGTATCGATGGTGATGAAGCTGAAAATGAGAACAAAATCGACGAAGATGATGATATGGATGATGATCTTGACGATATCGAAATGGAAGATGTTGCTTGATTCTTAAATCATATGTCTGCTTAAATTGTACTATATATATACACACGTTTTTATTTTTACGCTTAAATTGAATCTTTTTAATCTTTATATTTCGTTTCTGTTTGGCTTAAGTGAGTAGTTTCGCATATGTATGTACACAGTTACTGTGTATATGTTCTCCATAGTAATATAACGATGATTTGTTAACTCCTGTTAATTTTACAAAATATTATTCCTTTATAGTAGGAAGATATAAAAATTTAATTTTGAGAAATTTAATTAACTCCTTTACTTTCTTTATTGCATTGTGTTTTTTTTTTGTATTTATTACTTCATTCTCTCTAGACACTGGTTGAAAGAATAAGATTGAAGTAGCAAAAGGCACACATACTTCATAAGACATGTTTCAGGGTAATATATGGGTGATATTGGAGAATACTCTACTCGTAACTCACAACAATCCCACTTGTCGTGAACACGAGTCACTCACCGATCGACCTCACAGAAACATTAGAAAAAAGCCGTTTTACACAATTGGGTTTTTTTATTTGCTTTCATGTATCGGGCGATTTAACGAATATTTAGTTTGATCATAAGGTTCTTTTATTACCCATCCCCCTGACTCATCACATCGATATAGTTTTGGAACATATACTCCATTATACACGTGTCCTTAGAAATACGTTGAAATCACTGGTTGCTTTTAATTTATTACATTGCGTATCGTATCAATTGTTTACGATTTGCAATAGAGCGGGTTTATATGTATAGTTGCTTTTTGAATTGATTTAAGGGTATATATCATTTCATCAAACAAACCAATTCGAATTGTTTTTCGAGATTTAAAACGTGGATTCATCATTACCAATATCCCAATTTACTATCCCGTTGTATTGAATATAAGAAATACCTCTGTTATACATTGATATTCATATGTCATTGGATCAACAATCATTATCCCAGAAACTGCGTCGTCAGTCTTCTTCATCAATAGGTGAAAATAGTTCTCCCTTCCTAACGCAGGGCCTAACAGGATCAAATGCATCTGCTGGATCTACTTCTTTAGGAGGCGCATCTAAGCCGATCAAATTGAATGAATCGGATTCACTAAGGGCAAATTTTACCGGAAGATCAAATAAGAGACAAGGCTCAATATTAGGTTCGGATAAACAACCAAAGACTTCTCCACTGTTATCATCAACCCCTCCAACTGTTTCAAAGAGTCTCTTACGTGCATACCCATATTTAATATTGGCTAATAAGTTATTGAGTATATTGACTTGGACCGGTGATGATACTTGGTTAAGTGTATTGGTAACCGTTAGTTTTACATTTTTGATCTTATATTTCGAAACAATTATAATTTATATCGGTCATATATTAATAGTTGGTTTAATTTCCACTTATGCATTCTTAAACGATCATCTTGAAAAAGAACAAGACTTGCACCCTACTTTAGATGATGCCGTTCAATCCCTTACTACATTGAGTATGAGATCGGAAATGTTATTATCACCAATCTCCTCATTAAATTTATCTTCTTATGATTTGAAGAGATTATTGTTCACTACAATTTTTTTATCTCCAATATATATCATCACGAGTTACTTTATTCTACCGCCAAGAACTTTATTTTTAGTTATAACAATATTTTTATTGACTTATCATTCAAGCTGGTCAAGAGTTACAAGAAAGATATTATGGAAATCAAAGACTATTAGACTGTGTTGCTTTTATTTAACTGGATTAGATTTTGGTTCTCAACATTCTGATAAGAATTCATTGTTCAAGATTGCAATGAATAAGACAAATACAAAATTGAAAGAAGTTTACAATTCTCAAATTGGTGTAAGCAGTGGAAAATTCTCAGGCCCGATCAGATTTACCTATGTCTTATATGAAAATCAACGTCGTTGGTTAGGTATCGGTTGGACTTCAAATCTTTTAAGTTACGAGAGAACTGCTTGGACAGATGAGTTCTTGAATGAGTGTGATGCTCCAGAAGAGTTTGAATTACCTCAATTGAACGATGACTCTGGCATGTATTGGAGATGGGTTGATAAGACTTGGAGATTAGATTTGACCAATGATGGCTCATTACAATTACCTTCATCAAAGGCCAAATCTACCGCCAATCCAAAACAGGATGAAGGGTTCATCTATTACGATAACACCTGGAAATCACCATCTACCGATGATTCATTCAGCAAGTATACGAGAAGAAGAAGATGGATAAGAACCGCTGAATTAGTATCACCAAAGGATTCAGAATATACCCAAGAACAAAACCAAACACCATCGACAAATACTATTTTATCGTCTACTATATTGAATGCTGGCTCAGGTATAAGTACACCTAAGATATCTATAAGTTTGAACGATGTACAGGATGTCAATGCAAAGGGTAATATAACGACGTCATTATCTACTACTACCTCTGCCACATCTGGTTTAGAATCAAGCAAGGATAGTTCGGTTAAAAAAAGAAAGAGTTTACGATTTGACGAAGCTCCAACAATGCTAGAGAGTTTGACTAATTCTACAAGTACGTTAAATGATACCACGGATAGTGTCATTGATGATAGCAATTTAAACGACGATAATGATGATGATAACGATAAAAGTGAAGATGTATCAAGTCCGTTTAAAAATGATGACAAGTCAAGCTAAATAAATATTCGATATGACTAATCAATTTATGTAATGTGTGTATAAATTCTACTTTTTAATTACCGAGACACCTGTTTAAATGTTGAGTAATGTAATACAGCCAGATCCATCCAATGTCAACTAGAATAAGAGATAGCGCTTATCTACAAATATACTTAATGCAGATACTCAGGAGAACCCAGGCCAGTAACTCCTGACACCACAAGTAAGAATAGCAGACGGGGAAAAAGAAGCTCGCTCCATTCTGTGACTGCTGTTTTTCTGCCTGCCCACTCCTCCCTCGATTCTCATTGCTGACATAATTGAGTCTCTCCTCCTCGTTCCCATTTCCACAGGTCTAATAGTAAAAACTACTGTGTGATTTTGTTACCTCGAGGGAAGTGCGAAAAAATTTCGATATTTTTCAATTTAATACAAGTTGAAAAATAATAGCTAGTTTAGCTGTTATATTGGTGTATCTATTTAGGAATTTTTATTATCGAACCGTATCGCCAAAATGAAGTACATTCAATCCAACGAATCCTTAGCTATCCCAGAAGGTGTCACCGTCTCCATCAAAGCCAGAAACATCAAGGTTACTGGTCCAAGAGGTGAATTAACCAAGAACTTAAGACATATCGATGTTACCTTCGCCAAGGTCTCCGATAGAGAAATCAAGATCTCTGTCCACAATGGTGATAGAAAGCACGTTGCTACTTTAAGAACCGTCAAATCTTTGATTAACAATTTAGTCTTAGGTGTTACCGTTGGTTTCAAATACAAAATGAGATTTGTCTATGCGCATTTCCCAATTAACGTCAACATTATTGAACAAGATGCTCAAAAATTCGTTGAAATTAGAAATTTCTTAGGTGAAAAGAGAGTCAGAAACGTCAAGATCTTAGAAGGTGTTACTGCTGAAGTTTCCACTGCTCAAAAGGATGAATTAGTCGTTTTCGGTAACTCATTAGAAAACGTTTCCCAAACTTGTGCTGATATTCAACAAATCTGTAGAGTTAGAAACAAGGATATCCGTAAGTTCTTAGATGGTATCTACGTCTCTCAAAAGGGTAACGTTATTGAAGAAATTTAAATTTGTCTTACCTAAAAATCAAGATAAATAAACTTCCATTTCAAACGATGATCGGATATACAAAAATAATACAAATCATTTCCAATTTTCATTAATTTCTTAAAAGTTTTTAATTCATAGACTCAACTAAATTTAATAAAATTAAACAAACTCTTTCAAAAACAAAAACAGAAAAGATAAAAAACACAAGAAACCGATTCTTATCTACTAGTATCAAGAATCGTTAATCAATTCAACTCTTGTAACTATGGCATTTCTCATAAATCACCTTAATGATCAAATAATCATTTCCTTGGAAATCTGTTTCATTCTTTGTAATCACATACTCTGGCACTATACGTACATGCTATATGTACTCTTTATAGGTGGTACTAGCATACAATATGTTATAAACCCATATAAATATATGTCAATTAGGGTAAATTTATCATACCTACATTATCATATATTCCTTATAGGCACGTAAAAACATTGACAGACATATGGATCATATAGAAATTTAACAGTGCATATAAAAGTAGTCAGATGTACTATAGATATCATGATACGATCTTAATCAAAAGTTATCAAACATTGTAATTCATTATACATCACCATGTCAAAGGAGAGTACCAAGGGTATTGCATTTGGGCGTAGAACATGGGATGAGGATGAATATGCCCAAAGAGCCCGTGAGAGATACAATGCAAGGCGATCAAAGAATCATAATGATGGAGATAATTCAGACAAGATGAAGGCTGGTAAATTTTTCGATGAGAGAAGGAAATATATAGATCAAATCGATGGGATGAGCAAGATATCCTTTGTGAGTTCGATTGGAGCCAAGGATTCTGGGTTTTATTGTGATGTGTGTAATAGGAAATTTAAAGATAATTTAAAATATATCGATCATCTCAATAGTACCGAGCATTTGACAAAGTCCGGATTTGACATGAATGAATTCATGCATAAAGATGTGAGTCTGGACCAAGTGAAAGAAAGGCTCGAGAATCTAAAAAGAGTCATTGAGGAAAAAAACCATAGTCTAGGGGCTGGAACCGGACAATCGATCAATCTACAGGAAAGAATTGAAGAACGTAAAAGATATCAAGAAAAGGAGAGAGAAAAGAGGAGGATCAAGAGGTCTAATAAAAGACAAAAGAAGCATAACTCGGTTATAGAAGGTAAAACGATAGTGATAAATGAAAATAAAGAACAAGACGAATTGTCTAAAATAATGGGATTTAATAGTTTCGGTGTATAGTTTAAATAATAGATAATAGATAATAATAATTAAAAAATTTCAAAATGACTCATAGAGAGATAAGGTGAAAAAAAAAAAAATAATGAAGAAAAATATATGTTAATACAATACATAGAATGCGGAAATTAGTAGAGAATGCCTCCTTGTGGAAAGAAACACGTACATTTTTCATGTAGAAGGCGGATGACTGATTCAATTGGGGGGTAATTTAGTGTGCTAAAAAATAGTTGATGCAATAACCACAGCTAGCTTCTGCAGTTTACATAGTTAATTATGAGGACCCTCCACAGCCGTAGCGAATGGTTAACTTATTTCTACGATTTCTCTATACTGGTAATAGTTATATATTTAGCTCTTGTTCCAAAACTCATCCCTATCAATTGCAATCTATATACTCCGGAGGTGGGATCAGTAATCATTTGAGAGCTCAATTGTTCAAACAGAAAAATGAGAGAGAGAGAGAGAGAGAGAATTTGAATGGCGTATGGAGTTAAGTGCCAACTCCGGAATATCCCAATAGCGTGTCCGAGATTCGTGCGCGAAACAACGTTTGAACAATAGGATTTCCCGATTAGGCACTTATTTTATTCGCCCCACACCCATCTGGGGATCTAATTCTTCAATTTGATTTAAACAGAGACTATGTAAAATCTCTGCTTGGGAAAGCTTAAATTCACCAGGGATCAGATGTACGGCCAATCAGAGACAAATGTTTCGAACTCGTGCATGAAATAACTATACAAACAATAGTCCCGCTTCTAGATTTTCATTTGCTAGTGCACTGACTGTTTTTTGTACAGGTAGTAGGTACCAACCACTAATTTTTTCTCAACTGTAACTAAGACTCTGTTTTTCTTTGATTTATAAATAGTCATGTGTTTCTCAATCAAGTACATATATGATAAACGTAATTATGAGTTTTTCCTTCTTTTACCTTTATAATCATTTTATAACTTATTGATCCGTTTCAAGAAAAAAATATTATCAATTTTATACAATGACAGCTATATCGTTTTCCTTGTCATCAAGTGAATTACATAGCAAAGCCTGTTCTTCTCTCATCGAGAAGGCAAAGACATTAAAAACTATCCAATACGTGATTCCTTCCTGTACCGAATTCAAAATTGGGGATTTGGAGGATCAATTGGATGATTTAAAACGTTTACAAAAACATCAAGATGTACTTTTGTCCATCTCTATTTCAGACACTTCTTTTACTTTACAAAAGAGTCATGATCTAATTAAACATTTTGTATGTTTCTTAGAATCTGCAGAGGTGACTAGAGTTGATTTTGATTTTTCTTTATTTACAGGTAGAGAATCTAGTGTTATGAAGAAGGTTGGTTTACTTATTAAATCGGCTCAGAAATATTTTAACTACTCTCTATTTGTCTCCGCCACTATAGCTATCGGCATTTTCCAAGGAGTTCATGACCACGAACTAGGCTTTCTTAGTTTCTTGTTCAGGGAATTGATCCACATCTCAATGGTGCAGTTTACTATTAGATCCGAAAACAAAAAGAGGTCAATGTCTTGGTATGATTATTTGAAACTTGTTAAGATTAAAGTTACTCAACAGTTTGACTCCAAATTTTCAAGATACTTCAGACATGCTAGGAAACCACTCATAGGATTTAAAATCCATTACACTTCGACTCAAACATTTTCAATTAGTTGTCACGGTTCAAGCTCGTCATCAACATCCCAAAAAGATGTTGAAATACAAAGTTGTTTAAAGTTTTGTCAGGAGGAATCGATTGCTTCCCTTTCTTTTGATATTTCTAAGTCTTCTGCAGATAAATTAGACGGTATGATTTCATCTATATACCTTAAGACGGTTATACCAGAGTTTGAATCAAGGCTATTATTACCCGCTGAAGTTTTAGACTTGCATCCAGAATTACTAGATGATATCACTAGAATCGATTTATTAGATACTGTTGAATCAGATTTGCCGTCTTATTCAAGTTCCGATGAAAGAGCTTCAGATGACTCTCTTCCTCCTTATCAAGGCATGATTCTATTTTAATCTAGTCCTATTACTCTCCACTTGGCATTGCCAGTTTACTTTCTTTTTTTCTTTATTTTCACAAAAAACTCTTTACGTAGCAGTTGTTTAAGTCAACTCCTTTATTTTTTATTATTCTTTTTTTTATATTCTTTTTTTTGATTCTTTTTTTTAATCTTTTTTTATTTTTTTACTTTTTTTTTGCTACTTCAATTACTTAACTCTTGTATAGTATATAGAAACACTACATCAATACAGATCACTTAATTGAACCAAGAAGTGGGCTTTCAGCTTCCACAATTGTTGTAAAAATCCACGATTAGTAAGGGGGGAGTTTAGTAAAAGTGAGAAATTGCCACCCTGCATGATGACGCGAAAACTACTGTGAGGGGCTTACCCTTTAGTGACTTGCCTCCACTTCCGCCAGTATTTCACTTCCAGTTCTATTGAGTAACCACTAGGGTCTGATTCCACATCTATATACTTTACAGTTCTCTTTGCTCTCAAGTCCCTTCTTATTTTCTAGCAATGCATATCATTTAGCCGGATTATATATCTCTTGACCTTTCTTAGAAGAAAAAGATCCCGAATTTCATATATCTTTTCCAAAGCTCTTTTATGGGTTTCTGCAACATGGGTACATATATAGTTGGCCACGTTTACTAAGCACAAAACCACATTCTTTGATAACCCACTTCTTCTGTTAAAAAAGGCACAAAATTGGAAAGTTGAAAACGAATCTTACCATGTGCGATGGGTTAAAACTTAAGAGCGAAATATCCATGGGCTAATTACTTTCAATTCTTTCTTCGACATACCTTTAATAGAAGTTTTAAGCGATTTTTATTACATTATGCTTCTATTGCTTTCGGCATTCTTGAATTTTTGATATCAAACGTTTAAGATAAGGGCCAGCAAAGCGAGAAAACCGTCACCACTTTTGACGTATGCCGTATGAGTTAATTATAGCAATGCTACGTAGGGGGTCTACTATACAGCCCGGCGGCCTTTGAAACTAAACAGACATAATCAAACCTTTCAAATCCCATTTATACTACAGATGCCGGTTTAGAAAGTATGGAGCTTTATATACCACTATGAAAAAGGTAGCTACTTCAAAGAATACATCTTATTTGACAGCAGATCAACAGCTCCAGCGGTTGCCACAATCAAGTTTCTCTTTATTGTGGGATAGATATGCTAAATAAAGATGATGACCTTAGAAGCGAAACGCTTACCACGATTTTAGAGTCCTTTTCTCAATGACCGATATAACCTTTCAATTATTTCAATACTGTAGCAGTCTAATGGGTTCTTAGCCTCATGAATTTCGCATTAGCACAGTCAATTAATAATCTCACATGATAAACCAACCACCTTTGATATGATTGCTTTACTACATTTATTTTTTATGTCCAATTCACAATACCTCGAGCCTTGAAATCATCAACAAAGTCATCAAAATCCGATAATTATTATTAGTAGTAGTCTACAATATTAAATAAAAATTAGATTGGCAAACAAGCAAAAACGGAGAGCCAACAAACCTGATCTGCCCTACGACAAAATGACACACAGGCGCGACAATTGCATAATTTCAGCAGAGATCCCCGAGCATATGCCGAGAGCCGTTCGAACCCGGCTGGTTATCGCGGGATAGTGATTAGTCCCATTATTCACCATTCCGCTCGGCATTTAAAAATGAAATTCCTCTACAAAGCTTTTGATATATCCCCCGTGTGCCTTATTGTTTCTCACGATGTGTCTAGTGGGGTTCTTTTGTTCCTGTTTATTTCGCTTTGCGCAGATCATAATCTAGCGGGGAACCATATACATATCTTCAATCCCTTACAAGAAGGTTTATCATCTACTAACTGGCAATGACTTCCGTATCGTTTTCATTCTCACATGAGGAATTGGTCGATTCTGAGTGTAAGTCCTTAATAGATAGTGCAAAACTTCTTAAAACCGTTCAATATGTCATTCCACCAATCCCAAAGTTCACACATGCGAACGCTTTACAAATCATCAAGGATATTAAATCATTAGGATCACAAGACGTGATCATCTCAATTGGAATATCTATCAAGTCATTCGAAAAACAATCACTAAATGAAATGATTGGCTATATCAAGGAGATTCTATTGGACACTGGTGTCTATAGAATCAATCTCGATTTCACAGAGTTTAGTGCTAGTGGAGGTCTCACTGATAGTGTTCATCAAAACCCTTTACAAGTTTTCAGAAAGGTCATATCCATGATCAAGACTATACAAAGAGATTTTGAGTATAGCATATTCACATCCGTGTCATTCACTGTTAGTTCTTACCTGTTACTATTGGAGCAAGATTTACGGTTGTTAAGTTGTTTTTTTACGGAATTGATCAACGTCTCAATGATTCAATTCATCATTAGAAAAAGTTTCAAAAAAACCTCCGAAACATGGGGGGACTTGATAGCTAATTGCCATAGTAGACTAGTTAGTCAATTTGACGGGAAATATGGCAATTATTTTGCAGTTGCCCAAAAGCCTTCATTTGCGTATAGACTTCATTATCCTACCAATTCATACACAACAGGATCGTTTTCTAAAGAAGATCTGTTGGATTGTATTCAATCTTGTGAACGTAATAATATCCCCTCATTGGTAATTGGGTTATCGACATACAATGCCAAAAGATTCCGGAAAACAATGCCCGATCAATTCATCAAGGAGAACCTGGGGTCAATGAATAAAGAACTGGAGGTACCACTTCATTTTTCTTTGCTTTCCGAAGAGGATAGATTACAAACGCTTGAAGATGAAGAATTTAGATCAGCATCAGCATCTGGATCAAAGAGACAATCAGAGACCACGTTGCCTTCGTACCACGACGTTACTGGAGGTCCAGGCAATAGCGAGGCTCCTGCTCCGACAGAAGATGCTAGCGATCTAGAAACTCTTTCATTCCCTCCATCATACTCTAGTGTTGTGGTACCTACATTGAAGTCACTGAAGATAAAACTACCAAAGGATCTAACAGACGATGTCTCCCCAAACCCAAACCCAAACCCAAACTAAAATATCATTTTAGAGCATTGCATAAACGTCTTTGTTGTTTCCCAGTTATCTTGTCACTTTTCCGTATATATATATTAATTGACATATAGACTTTTAACCCAAATACCCAGTTAATAGACCCTATCCCCGCAATTTCGATCACATGTAAAACTGTATTAAACCTTGCCTGATACTGCACCAATTAATCCGCCACAGTTATCATCTGATCATAAGCGACAAAAAGAGCACACTTTTTTGCGATAGTCGAAGCGGCTTTATTTAATTTTATTTTGCTTTGCGTTTAACAGCCTTGTGTTTCATTTTATTTTGTGATTCAGTTGGATGAAACTCATTTTAAAAAAAGCTTGCTGCTTTCTTGGAAACAGCCTAATCCTTCTCAAATATAAAGGTATCATTTGTTGCAAAAGTCCTAGCTTTTTGAACCACCATTTCTCCATATAAACGTTCTACTCCTCTCGCCAATAGCAATCTTCGAAGTTCGCTTAATTATACAGCCAGCTCTATCCCGAAGTAACATCGGTGAATGTGGAAAATGACAGTATTCTCTCCATATATATACGGTTGGGCCAAGGATGCAAATGAAACATTTCAAATATGCAATTTGAACGATGTAACAACGAGACTTAATCACAATTTGGTATCATTAGCATTTGTGGTTGATGGTAGGTACGCTGAGATCGAGTCATGGATCCCAGATATTAAGGCTTTTAATGGCGATGTTATTATTTCATTTGGAGGTGCTGATGGGTCTTACCCACCTGACAAATTAAACCCACAAGAAGAATTTGAAAGGGGGTTCAAATTATTAATGGAATCCGGAGTTAGGGCAATCGATTACGATATAGAAGGTGACACGTTGAATGATAAACACAAGGTTACGACAATTGCAAAGATTGCCAAATTATTACAGGATAAATTCACAGAGAATCAAGAGCAGTTTTATATTTCACTAACCTTACCAATTGAGTTCTCTTCCGGTTTAAATAGGTCTGCTGTGAATGCCATTAACATATTCAAAAATGAAGGAGTCAAATTAAAGATGATCAACGCCATGATAATGGATTACTACACCCCTTTACCTGAGAATGGTACTTGGGGCAAAGAAAATAAAAGAATAATCAGCATATTCCATTGTCAAATTTGCTTAATATTCCCACATATACCACCGGCTGATATATGGAAGATGTTGGGTATTTGCCCCATGATAGGCGAAAATGACGATGGTTCAATATTCTCTATTGAGGATATGAGAGAAGTACTTGTGTTCGTTAAGGAGAAGGAAATAGGGTTAGTTTCATTCTGGGCATTGAACAGAGACCAGGCAACTGATCCAGCTTTGAATTCCATATACGATAGTACAAGATGTAATGTTAGGAATTTCGAATATTCACAGCTGGTTATCGATATGGGTTTAAATAATAGATTGTTTTCATGATTCTTTTTTGAAATTTAAAGAATTTTACCAGGCGTTCAGCATAACACATTCCTTTTTTTTATGATTTATATCGATTATATACAAGAAAAGAAATATATATGTTCACTTTTAAATTTCTATTCACAACGTTGGCCCAAATCATAGATCAGATAATTTAGAGACTTTGTCGACAGTGCTGAAATAGTCAACGATATCACTAGATTCATTCTTGCCACCTAATAATACAAGAGCTTTACTTGTTGCTACATCTTGATCGAACTTGATGGCTTCTGCGACGTTATTAGGGTAGTTCAACAGTAAAAAGGTCTTGACCTCTGGCGACTGCTTTTGAATTCTCAAAGCTTCATCTTTTATAAGTCTGGTAAAGATACCAATGGCTAACTTATAGCTGAATTGATAATGGCAAGTGTTGTTGTCAAAGTCTTGTTTATCCAATGTCTCTTTCAACACGGTACCGAAAGTAGCAGATGGTGATTTCATCTGATCCTCGATTAAAGTATTCAAATCGATACTAACAACACGCTCTGGGTGGTTATTGGAAACTTTGTTCTTCAATTCAGGGATCTTATTCTCTTGATTTTTAGGAACAAAAGGCACGAGATAAAAGTCTGCTTCTTCTGGTGCAAATGCTAACTTCTTTCTTTTAATTTGAGCTTCCCATTCAGCTTCGGAGAATGAATTCTTCTTCTTGGCCAATGAACTGGATGGCTCTTGATCGTTAATCTTGTGAACGACAGCTACAAAGACAATTGTACCGAGGATTCCAACGGCAATAAAATGACGGGCATTAGGACCTTCTTCTCTAGCGTTGAATGCGTATGATCTTACTTGGTCGCTTCTTTGTATACTTCTAACGTATCTCAAATTAGTAGTAGCTCTTCTCAATGGTGAGACGAAGCTAGTTTTCTTCACCAGGCTTCCGAACATTATTTCTAGTTGTATTTGTTGGTATTTGTTGCTTGACTAACAATCCCGTTGAACTTTGCAAAATATGTATCAGATACCAGCCTATAATGAGATACCCCAGTCAAGATATAAGGGTCATATATGAGATATCAGTAGCACAGGAACATAGATTAGATGTGAGAAGTCGAAATTTCAGGATTACCCTCTCGCGCCTTGTGAGGTTCACTGAAAAATTGAAAAATTAAAGCGAGTGGTGGTGGTGATGGTACATTTGAGCATAGATAATTTAGTTATATGTATATATTGTTACAGAGAAGTATTGTCTTCAATATCGTCTATCCCTAGTAGAAATAATCACACAGGATGTCTTTAGTTCAAATAGCAAACTTAGGTGCCCATTTACAAAATTGTACCATGGCCAAGCTTCCCATGGCTCATGTCCCGTACAGTAGACTACATTTACAAATAGCATTACAATTACACAGAGAAGGATTCATATCCGGTATACAAAGAGGTTCCATAACTGGTCCTGATATCGAACCAGAAGAAGTCACATATGATAACATCTCATCCAGACGTCTTTGGTTAGGTTTAAAATACAGAAACTCCAAACCAGTCTTGAGTAAGTTTCAACTTATTTCCAAACCATCTAGAAGAGTCCATTGTACAGTAGATGATTTGAGAGGCATTGCATCCGGTAAAGATTTCAGATTTGTCAAATCGTTACAGACAGGTGAAAGTATGTTCGTTAGAACTAAGGAAAAGGAAGTTTTCACTATCCATGAAGCCATTCAGAAATATGTTGGAGGTGAACTTTTATGTCGTGTACGTTAGTCAATCTATGACACCACCAGAATATCAAACCGTCCCCAATCTCCTCATATCAGAACCTCAAAGCACGTCATCTACATACCAAGCATACAAATCATGAGGTCTAGCTCATCGACTTGAAAGCTTTGAAACTTAATTCAAGTCACAATGAGTATCCATTACTATGTGATCTCATTAAACATAGAAGTTTATATGATATAATCTTACATAACTCTTAACCCATGTACATACAGTAATATAGTCACAACTAACGTTTCGGAAACTCACGGGAAGCAGCATCGTTTTATCAAGTAAAAACACCCTAAATCCAAAATTGATATCACTGCCAGAAGGTTTAAAATGAGGGTCCCAAAATTATTTGGAGCGAGCTTTATTTTCCATACACGTACTTAACTGAATAGGAGACATGGTATAAGTAGTTTCCGAAATTGACAGGTTAAAATTCCCAAATAAGATCACTCGATAAGCAAAAATACAAGTCTAAAGGATTGTACCTCCAAAATGTCAAAAGCTCCGAGGAATACATTGGATATGCTCATGAAATCTTCGAAAGTGAGCAAGATCACCAAGAAACCTAAACCCACAACAGATGCCTCTAGCACTTCTGCAGACTTGAAGAAGTCGACCCTTCAAGGAATTGTCAATTCTAAAAACAAAAGAGTTTACAAAAGCCATGTTATCGATGGCAAGACACATACTTTCAATCATCTCGCCATACGATCCAATTGGACTCTTTTTGGTTCTCATGGCCTCCAGTTTAAGCCAAGCAATTTTTCATATCCTAATTTGAGCAAAGACAATTCCCTGAAAGTGGTCTCTTTTGACCTTGATGACACAGTAATAACAACCAAGTCAGGAAAAAAGTTTGCCTTCTCTCCTGCTGATTGGAAATGGAATCAAGATTCTACTATTTCAAAGCTACAAGAACTTATAAATCAAGGTTACTTGGTTGCTTTTTTCACAAACCAAGGTGGTGTAGTGGCACAAGAAGGCTCCAAAAGTCTTATGAACTTCATCACTAAGATAGAAAACGTCTTTGAAGTCATACAGAAGGAGGTTAAGACCGAGTCTAAGACATTGCCTGTTCTTCTGTATGCATCACCTAAAAGTTCAACTGCTAAAAGCTTCAAAGGGGAGCGCAGTAGTGAAGAGTTACACAAATTTTACAGGAAACCCAGTACAGGTATGTGGGAGTCGTTAATCCAGGATATAAGTAGCACCCTTGATATGGAGATGGGTGATTTTGTAGTTCCCAAAACCGAAAGTATCTATGTTGGAGATGCGGCAGGTAGATCTGGTGATTTTAGTGATTCAGATAAGAAATTCGCAGAAAATTTGGGCTTAAAGTTCTACACACCAGAAGAATTCTTTTGAGAGATACCAGAACTTCTATCTACCCACTTACACATACACATATACGCATATGCTAAATAAATATTTAATAAAAGTACTTCTACGATTATTGACCGACTCCACTAATCTAAAATAAATAAATTGATAGGGAACGTCGCGTCAAGAACACCGCGTACTTTAAATTTCATGTCATGTTGATTATTCAAAGCCAAGTAAACCAGAACTGTGGGGAACACAGTTTTGTAAATACCATTGGAGCAAATAACCCGCAAATGTCATACAGTCTTGCTAAGGAAATTGAAAAGGCTTTACCAAAGTCTTCTATTCCCTTCCACTTACTTAACGTCCAAACAAAGCCCAAGAGAAGTAAACCGATCGTTGTGCCCTTGTCGAAGAAGAATAGACCAGATACCATAAAGATTCAACACTTCATTAGTTTGTATCATGACGGACTCCCGATATTTGGAATCGAGGTATTTGTGTACATAATATTGCACAAGGAATCCACGGAAAGAGTGATATTCATTGCTAAGGCCGATACCGTTGGACTCTCGAACACCAAAGTCAAAGTTGGTGAGGTCATCTCAAGAATCATGTCATGGATTTTCCAGTACCCTGTATCCAAATACTTGGCTTTGGTGAAGCCCGACGACCACCAAAGCACTATAGTGCTGCCCAATGATCATGCTCCTTTCAAATCAGAGATACAAAGAGCATTACACATTTTAGCGGAAAGGGCAAGGGGTAATTCAAGTTATGGTAGAATGACCGAAGTCAGCCAGGCCGACGGTAGCGAGTCCTTGAAAGCATCTGATAAGATCACTACAAAGTTATGTCTTTTCACAAGAGCTGAACCACAATATTTATACCCTAATTCAGATAAGAATATAGGAAAACACGTATTAACCGGAGAGGGACTGCTTAAATGGTGGCTCAAACTTTTAGAGAAGTCAATAGGTGACAATTTTGAAGATATACATACAAAAACAATAAATATCTTGAACGCAGACAAGAGGTCGATAGAGAGATATTTCCCAAAAGAGGACTGGGAAATAGGTGATGTTTTTTCTGGAGCAGATAACAAGACCGTAGCAGTTTATAAAATTCCCTTGTTTCCAGATGATCCAAAGGGAAGATTTTTGGAACAACTTGTAGTAGAGAACAGAATTAAAAAAGTGAAAGTAGGCCAATTTTGGACAGAATTGGCTGTTAGGCAAGAGTTTAGATTAGGAATCACTGTTGGATTAATTGGAGTTGAAGGTGTTAGTAAATCTAATGACGATATACACATGGAAGAAATAATATTATTGGGTCCTGTATCGTTAGAAAAAATTAAATCAATCATCGTGAATTGTGACTACTCCTCTGAGACATCAACAAAGGAGGGCTACCATGCTATTCTTGAATTCCTCGGTTCTAAGCACGAGATGATGATACTTGATGGTAAGAAAGGCCCGGAATTAAATGCTACTACTATCCAATCTAAAATAGCCAGCGCTACTCCCATAAATATTCTCAGCGTGAAGTCGAAATCGAAAAAAAGAGTGGTGATTGAACCTCAATCATCTTCTAATGTGGCACCAATCAATGATCTTACTTCAACTATTGTCAGAAAGAAGCCCAAAGTGAACAGACCTTGAAGGACTGTCATGGATATATTAATAAATATGTATATATATGTAGAGTAGTACAACTTAGACCCTGATTTAGTCTCGAAAACACCCTTACACCTCTCCACTATGCTGCTACCGCTCTTCGGGTTTCTTAGACGGGATTGGTACCCTGGAATAGGTAGTCTGATTTAGTGGTTCCTGGTAAGTTGCCACAATTTTTTAACTCAGTTGCTTTGCACATTTTTATTACTTCAGCTTCAAAAATTTGCTGGATTGACCAAGGTTGAGAAGAAGACTAACAATTCCCACTTTTCAGGTTTGCCATTAGCCCATTCACTTGTGATTTCCTCTTGATTGCTAATTCAACCTTGTTGAAACTCAAACCTTTCACAAATATGAGCTCACTTCAAGACCTGATCCCTGTAGTCAATAAACTACAGGATATTGTTACCAATACCAACCTAACGGATCTTGATCTTCCACTGCTGACTGTCGTTGGCTCCCAATCTGCCGGCAAGTCATCGGTATTAGAAAACATTGTCGGTAAGGATTTCTTGCCAAGAGGTACAGGAATTGTAACCAGAAGACCTCTTGTTTTACAATTGATAAATATTTCCCCAGATGACCCCATTGTCACCAAAGGTGAAATTGAAATTGAACCAGAATCAACAGAAATGACATTGGAGGATCACCTTAGAAAGTCTTCACCTTCTCCCTCTGTTGCCACCGAGTGGGGTGAATTTCTGCACTTGCCTGGCCGCAGATTTTACAACTTCCGTGATATCAGAAGAGAAATCGAAAATGAAACAGCTAGAATAGCTGGTAAAAATAAAGGAATTAGCAGAATCCCAATCAACTTGAAGATCTACTCACCAAATGTGTTGAATCTTACATTGGTAGATCTGCCAGGTTTGACTAAGATCCCAATTGGTGATCAGCCCACAGATATTGAAAGACAGATCAGAAACCTAATTCTAGAATACATATCCAAACCTAACTCAATCATTTTAGCTGTATCTCCAGCAAACGTCGATATAGTGAACTCAGAATCTTTGAAACTGGCAAGACAGGTAGACCCTCAAGGTAAAAGAACCATCGGCTTATTATCGAAACTGGATCTTATGGATCATGGTACTAATGCATTGGATATATTAACTGGCAAAGTTTATCCTTTGAAACTTGGGTTCATAGGTGTTGTCAACAGGTCTCAACAGGATATATCCGTCAACAAATCCTTGGATGATAGTCTGAAAGACGAAGAAGATTTTTTCTTGAACCACCCTGCTTATAAGTCAATCGCCACCAGATGTGGTACGTCATATTTGGCGAAGACATTGAATAAGACCTTAATGCATCACATCAGAGAAAGACTCCCTGACATTAAGGCTAAGTTGAACACTCTCATGGGCCAAACTGAACAAGAGTTGGCATCATATGGGGATTCCAATATCGTCTCTGCTAACAACAGAGGGAATTTGATTTTACAATTGATGAACAAATTTGCTAGCAATTTCATCAACTCAATAGAAGGAAATTCAGCTGAAATTAGCACTAAGGAGTTATGCGGTGGTGCCAGAATTTATTTCATCTACAATGAGGTCTTTGGAAACTCCTTACTTACCATCAACCCAACTGCTAATTTATCTGTCTTTGACATCAGAACTGTTATTAGGAATTCTACTGGTCCAAGACCATCATTGTTTGTTCCCGAGCTCGCTTTTGATCTTCTTGTCAAGCCGCAAATAAAATTACTCGAAGGACCTTCTCATAGATGTGTTGAGCTTGTCTACGAGGAATTGATGAAGATTTGTCATAGCTGCGGTAGTCAGGAATTGAGTAGATATCCAAGGTTACAGACTAAGTTGATCGAGGTAGTTTCGGAGCTTCTAAGAGAGAGATTAGGACCCACTACCAAGTATGTTGAAAGTTTAATTGAGATACAAAGAGCTTACATCAATACAAATCATCCTAACTTTGTTGGAGCTGCTGATGCCATGGCAACAGTTGTCGCCGAGAGACAGAAGTTGAGAGAAAACGACTTTGCTTCAGAAAGGTACAGAAAACAACACGAGTTTTCTGAACAAAATGGGTTCGTAAGAGAGCCTTCACTCCCTGAGAATGGCCACTTTGATAAAAAACAAGGGTCTCATAAGTCATCTGATGCAAGTTTCCAATCTGTACAAGAATTCAAAGAACACGAGAAGAAGCCGGATACTCATGAAAACAAAGACAGCTTTTTGAACTTCTTTTTTGGTAAAGAGCAACAAACTCAACAAGAACTCAATGGAAAAGCCGAGTCTTTGCAATACCCAACCCAATCGGACACTTTGCAGTTCAACGTTGCAAATCAAAGTCCTATTACCAAGCAGCTTGAAGAATTGAGTTTGAATGGTACAGAGCAAGCTCTTACGGAAAGAGAACATTTGGAATGTGAATTGATCCGTAGGTTAATCATCTCCTACTTTGGTATTGTTCGAGAAATGATTCAAGATCTTGTTCCAAAGGCAATCATGTGTCTTTTAGTCAATTATAGTAAAGAATCAGTTCAGAATTGCCTAGTTGAAAAATTGTATAAAGAAGCACTTTTTGATGAATTACTTTACGAAGATGAAAACTTATCACAAGAACGGGAGAAATGTGAAAAATTACTAGCCACTTATAGGGAAGCAGCTAATATTATTAGCGAAGTTGTATAATATCTCATATATATAATTAGATTAGATTATGATTTTTTTTTGATTATTTCCGCCATACATACAACTTTATATTTTTTACTTGATTATAGCAGTTTTTATTTATTATTTTTATATTTTATTCTTCAAATAGTCTTGGTAATTCTATGTAGCAGGTGGAGTTGGTATAAAATCAAAACGTGAACTAATTCTCGGCGGCTGTATCGTATTTCTCCAAGTTATTTTTCAAAGCTTCTGCTTCTTTGGATTCTTCAGCAAATGACTGGATGCAGTTTTCCCAACGTAGTCTCTTCGGTGTCCTGAGCAAAAATGACAAAACACGACGAGGGAATTGTAAATCCATTTGATGGCCATCAGTCCCAAGCTTGAATAGGTAGTAAGAACGAGATTCCACGCTATGTGCGACTGTGATCAGCATGTAATCTTCAGAATTCATTACTTCTTTCAGTACTTTCATGTCCTCCTCATTCTCTGAGCTGAGCTTAATGTATTCTAATTTTGGTGTCTTCTCATACTTGTTATTGTTGAACTCAACTTGCTTCTCTATCTGTTCACCAATCTTACCGGTTATGGTTTTTGAGATCGGTAAGAATTGTAAATGATGATGGATAGATCTCTCTCTAGAAATCTCCCAAAAGACAACATCGAGCGTATCAGATTTGTCTTGGAACATCTTTATGAGTGAAGTTTGGTACTTCTGTATCTCTTTGTATAGCTTTGTGGTGGTTATGTCTCTCTGTGAATTATCGTCATTAGGTTGCTCATCTTCTTCTTTAAATGCTCGCAGATTGGATATATGTTCAATAGGTGTAATTAGTCCATGACCTGAGAACTCAATGTTTTCGTTCTTGAATGTCAGAGGCCCTCTTGTTGCAGTGACATAACAGTAATTTCCAATTGATACCAACAAATGGATTGCTACCTTGGGATTAGAAAGACAAAAGAAACAACTTTGAGGTGTGACAGCTTTCACTTTCTTTGGTGCAGAGGTCTTGTCAGAAATATCCTCATCCAGAGAACGCTTTTGTGGTACAGATGGCAATGAAGACACTGGAGCAGTTTCTTTAATCTCTGGAGCATCAAACGGGTTCGAGGACCCGGTGAGAATTGACGGAATCTCTTGAGGACCTAGGCTTATATTGAACGCGTAAAACCATCTCTCGGAAGAACCTTGTTGTGCCAAACTGATGAATCGTGTGACTCTGTTTTCGTTTTTCCATACAAAAGGGGGTCTTTCAAAAAACCTGCCCGATTCTGTTCCTACTGCAAAGTGGTATTTAGGCTTGACACACTTCACCACCTCGTCAACTTTTGAGTTGGCTACCAATGTAAGTTTCTCCTCCTTAGCGATCAATGAGGGCCAGTGATAAGTAATCAAGATATCTACTGGCTTCTGGCCAAATGTGGTTTGAATGTCTTCCAATGACACTCCTTCTGTTTTGCCCGTCAAGTATGCAATTGTTATACCGTTGGTGGTCTTGGTTATTCCCATGGATCCTGTGAATTTGAGGAGACCTTCTTCAGTGGCTGGAGTAAACTTTATGACACCTTCCGTATGATATACAGGTACTGCTGGTGTCTCCATTTCGGGGAGCATACATTCTGCATCACTCACAATATCACCCAGTAATAAGATACTAGAAAACGGACCATTCTTCTTATTCAGAGAGTTACCAATCTTTACAGCTTTAGGCAGTGAAGATGGGGAAGGGTTTAAAACCAAACTAAAATACAAAAAAACAGTAGAATGTGTTAGTGTCTGGCGATTTAGGAATTAATACAGGAGGTAATTTTTTTACTTACAATTTCAAATTTTCCGCTGTCATATCAACACGTGTGTTTGTAATTCTGAGCTTCTGTTATCCCTTTTTAACTTTAAAGGTAGCTTACTCAGACCCTGCCCTCTTCATATGTCAATAGCCAAACATCAAATTTTCCTCTTATATGTATGTGATGTACGGGTGTATAAATGGCAGCAAAATTTCATATTCTTTCTCGATCGCTGGATTGTCTTTTTTTCTTTTCGTGCGCTATCATCGATCGTGGATTGCTTATAATTAGTGTTGTACAGGTGGTTACAAGCGAAACTTACTCTATATTTGGATAATAGAGGGTATATTTTTCAACACTTTATACATATAAGGATGCCATTCCAAGCGAGAAACTAAACATTTCTGGCGAAAATTCCAAAAAATACAGTATTCATCTTTCAACAAGTCACAAAATAGTCTCCAAAAACCTCAATTTTCCCTTAAATGCACCACCGCACCGCACCCTTTTTTTTCTTCACTCATCTCCTCCCCAAAATTTCCCCCAAAATTGGGCCGCCTATTTTCATTGATTTTCATGGGTTCTTCCTTCTCCGGGAGTGAGTGCAACATGTTCGGTCCGCTATTTCCTCAAAACTCTCACTGCTTTTACAATCGAAGTTTTCATAACAGAACTATACATACTAACTAACTTACTGCTTGCCGCTCAACTTCGAAAGCTAGATAAATTATAATAAGGGGACATAATATTAGAGAATCTATTATATAATCACAAACAAAAATCCAAATAAAAACGCAAAACACAAATAACCGAAATCAACAAAAAAAAAGCGAACTCAAACAACCATTTCGAAGAGACGCTAGAATGAAAGAACAATACAAAAAGCGCTTATAGTACGCACCATTCACGGAGTATAATATCCCACAGGTATGAAACTAATATAATGTGCTGAATGGCTCATTATAATGACTGTGATCCCTGCGTTGCTGTTGAATATTCAACAGGACAGGAGAGAGGATATTGTCTGGATTGGTACTTGGGTTATTCTTATGCTTGAAAGTGAAACCTACAAAACTCTTTTGATCAGCCTTGATACTGTGATGTGCCATCTTCTCATCGTTGGCTCTCTTGGCGAGAACTTCTTTGTATTTGGCCATGTCAGCTTCATTTGTGAAATCATCAAAGTAACCAGCATCTTCTTCATCGTCTAATTGAGGAGTAAATGGAGGAACGCGTTCTCTTAGAGAATCCCATTTGACTTCGGCAAAGTATGGCATAGCCATGACTTGCTTGGCAGAACGTAATCTATCTGTTGGAGAAGCGATCAGTCTTGTAATAAGCTGCCAAGTTCTGTCACTGAAGACATATCTGCCATCTTCATACTTTGGACGTTTTAAAGATTCTTTCCAACGCTTCAAGTTGGCGTAGGTTTCATCCGAGGAGCCACCTGAGAATGGAGTATATCCAACGATAGCCTCGAATAACATACAACCTAAAGACCAATAGTCAATGGTGTAGTCGTAACTCTTTCCTTCCAAGACTTCTAACGCCATATAGTCAGGAGAACCAACGATGGAATGAGCATAGTAAATATCCTTTGCTCTTAGGGATCTGTATAACTTTTGTCTCTCCAAGACAGATCTTTCCTTTGGACGGTATTCAAGGTCCTTGACTTGGTTAAGTCTCAGTTTCATACTTTCGATCCTGTCTGTAGATACAGAACCGGCAGCTAAACCAAAATCAGTCAACTTAATGTGACCTTTAGAGTCGATCAAAAAGTTCTCTGGTTTCAAATCTCTGTGGGTGTAACCTAATTCATGCAAGGAATTGACAGCGGCAAACATTTCGGATATATAGAAACGGGCATGCTGGGGGATAAGGTAACCAGCACTGTTTAATAAAGTACGGAAATCTCCACCTGGAACGAATTCCATGGCCAAATAAACACTTTCGGTATCTTGAAATGCGTAATATAGTTTAACTAACCATTCAGATCTGGTATTGGTCAAAATATCTCTTTCAGTCAAAACATGTCTTGTTTCATCGGTCTTTGTCAATAACTTTTTACTCAATACTTTCAAAGCACACATTTCCTTTGTATCCTTCTTTCTTGCTAAAAAGACTTGTCCGTAACCACCTTGACCAACTTGGGTAATAATGTTGAAATCCTTATGCTTTGGCTTAGCTCTTCTCTTTCTCAAGAGAGCTCTTTCTCTGCCAATATAGTTCTTCCATTGAAATTGTCTTTCGTCTTGAGGTAAAAGTTGTAAGTTTTCCTCTACTTGATTCAGTCTTTGACGTCTGCTAATAACATAGTCAAACATGTCACAATAATAATCAAGGAAGTACATTTGACAAACAGTGACAAGTCTACGAGTCTTTGGTGCATTGGCTCTAGAATAGAAGTCCCTATCAAGTCTTGAAGGTGAATTCATAGCAGGGGATGCCCTTGGTGAATTGGTATACATTGGGGAAGAAATTTGCATTCTGCTTGGTGTAGATGGTGGGGTGTTTTCCTTGTTATAGTTAACCCTTTCTAATGGTCTAATGGATTGCTGCATTGCGTAAGGATCTGGACTTCTGTTTGGGGAGCTTGAAGTTGACATGTATGATGTATATGACGTGTCGGCATTTTTGCTTTGTCTATTGAAAGTAGGGGTAGTTGGTTCGAATCTCAAACTTTCGACATCTCTTGAAAGATCGTCTACATAACTGGTATCTCCAGTCTTTGCAGAACGATTGAATAATCCTCCAATGATAGCCATCTTGCGTCAATGTATATTACTCGATTGATAGGAAGTATAACACTGGAAAAGAGTTAAACAATGGTAAAGATATAACTTCTATAATTAAAGAGGTGTAATCAAAATAAAGAACCTGAAATTAGAGTTGCAGTTTGTGTAGAATCCTGATTGTAAACTCAGGCAAGTGAATGAAATATAAATGTTTACAAGTTTCCCGTTTAGGAAATCACTAAATATGGTAAATGGAGGGGCTGATGCGCGTTTTTAATTTTTTATATTACTATACAGCGTGGCGCATGGAATACTCGCGCCACGTTTATCTATCTATTTATTTATCATTTAGGTATCTTGAGTCAGGTACAAGACTACTTAGATAATCTCTTCAAGTTCTGGGAAGCTAACTCAGTGTCTGCTCCACGTTTCACACCCTTAGAACCACCCGAGAGCCAGTTTGAAGCTTTTGCAGCTTTCTGATTTGTAAGAGGTGATGAAGAGTACTTCTCTGTAGCCTCTTGAAATGCCAAAAGCTTTTCATTTCCAATTAGTGAATCTGCTATACTATTTGCTGCGCCGCTCATTTTCGAATTCTGTAATCTACTGCTCATGGACTTGGAGAGTTTGGCGTTTGTAGCTTGTTTGTTCTCGATAGCTCTATAGGATCCACCTGATGCAAATTTACCAATCATTCCCATACCAATCTCTTCCCCAAATGCATCCATTCTAGTTTCCTCTTGATCAGCAAAAGCCATCTTGTTTTGAGCTTTAGCCAATTCAGACATTTCGAATTGTTCCTTATATTTCCTAAATCTTCTTCCTCCTCTTTTCTTAGCGGGAGGATTAACGGGAAGAGGCAATGGTTTTTGTCCAGCATTTTGTGGTGGAGCTTGTAACTTATCCAATTTCCCTACTATCTCATCCCTCCACTTTACCCCAAATGAGGCCGAAGCAACACTTGAAGAACGATTACTGTAATCTATTCTTGACGCCAATATGACTTTTGCAGATATCATTCTCATAGCCTGGGTTTTGGATTCATTTGAGACACTCTGTACCAAGTCACAGTTGAATAAGTAACCTGTTTGTTTGTCACGATTGTTGCTATAACCAGTAGACACGGAACGATTGGCACCTAATGATGGGATATTACACGAGGGTGTCTTGGTTAGTCCTTCGAGACCATGTACTGATATCAGTTGAGCAGCGACGATAGGTCCCACAATTGCTGTTATATTAGGTACAATGAACGACGATCTTCGAGCTATGTAACTTGTGATCCTCTTTCTGGAACCGTCTAGGTGCAAGAGTAAATCACATGAATCATATATCAATGAAAGTTCATACTCTTTCAGCTTTACAGAGTGTCCATTCTGTCTCAATAATGACGCTGACATTGTTACCACTAACATTTTGTCACCAGAGAGAACATCTTTCAAGCTGTCATTCATCGTGTTGACCGAGCTGAGGTCATTTTTTATGATACTAATAATTGTACAGTATTCTATTGGATTCGTTATCAGAGATGCAAGCTCTGGAAAAATTGGAGTATAATGAACTTTGATAAATGAGAATATTTCGGAGATTTCAGTAGAGAGTACATCCAGTATTTCATTTGCCTTTGATATGAATTGGATTTCCTCCTCCCTGTCCAGGTCTTCATTTTCTTCTTGTCTGTTAACCTCCGATACCAACTTATTCACTAAAGGAAGAACATTACAGTAGCTTCTCACGGTTTCTATTTCACTCAAATCAACTTTAGCTATCAAATCTGAGAAGTAGCGCACACTTCTAACTGAGTCAAAGCTGAACTCACTTTGGTCCAACTCCGAGCCTACCTGTTGATATTCTGGTTCGATATTATCATCTCTAGATTGAAATTCACTTTCTTGGTTGTCAGTAATGTTTTCATCCTCATCACTCGAGTAACCCGCTAACAAATCAGCCGCCTCACTCATTATAACAGAAATAGCGTACCTAGTATGTATCTTAAGGAATGACAAGTTGATACAGTATATATAACCCAGCAAAAGGACTCATAAACCCATCATGCCTTCTCTACCATAGTATGCAATCTGGAGCAAATCTCTCTCTAAAGCGACGCAGGGCTGCGTAACGAGGCGTCGCCGACCACAATTTTCTCCAGCGCTGGTCCTGGAAAAAGATTTGCGAGAGGGCCAGAGAGGCAGATTGACTCACAAAATATTTCCAGGCCAGCCAGATGTTGAGATAACTGGAGTGTTCGTGACTAACTTGACTCTGTTATTACTTCAAATACTTTCACAAAGGGGCTATATATGATATTTAGTAGGTTGTTTCATCGTAACACTGCAACTAATTTATCTATTTTATCAAGAACCCTCGTTGTACAACATAAGGTAAGTTGAAAAAAAAAATCTCCCCATCAAATATATACTTGAATCTTTTATATACTAACTCTAGTTTCACATCCTATAGAGTCCTATAAGAAACTTTTCGTACAGTTTGAACAAGATGAGTGAGCAAGAAGTTAAACCTGTCGAAACTCCAGCTGCTGCTGCTTCTGAGGAAGTTCCAAAGGAAAAGACAGCTAAAGAAATCGAAAAGGAAAAGAAGAGACTTGAAAAAATGGCTAAGTTCCTTGCCAAACAACAAAAGAAAGATGAAATGACCAAGAACGCACAAGCCAACACTGAAAAAAAGAAGGAAAAGAAGAAGGAAGCTGAACCAGTACCACAATTCGTTGATACCACTGTACCAGGTGAGAAGAAGGTCTTAGTATCTTTAGATGATCCAAGTTTCTCTGCTTATAACCCAAATGCCGTTGAATCATCTTGGTACAACTGGTGGATCAAAGAAGGTTTTTTCGAACCTGAATTTGGTCCAGACGGTGAAGTCAAGCCAGAAGGTGTCTTCAGTATTCCAGCCCCACCACCAAATGTCACTGGTGCTTTACATATTGGACATGCTTTGACTGTCGCTATTCAAGATTCATTAATTCGTTACAACAGAATGAAGGGTAAGACTGTTTTATTTTTACCAGGTTTCGATCATGCTGGTATTGCCACCCAATCTGTTGTTGAAAAATCCTTATGGGCTAAAGAAAAATTAACTAGACATGATTTAGGTCGTGAAAAGTTTATTGACAAAGTTTGGGAATGGAAAGAAGTCTACCACGGTAAGATCAAAAGTCAATTTGAAAAGATTGGTGCTTCTTACGACTGGAACAGAGAGGCTTTCACTTTATCCCCTGAATTATCTAAATCTGTCACCGAAGCTTTCGTTACTCTCTTTGATGACGGTACCATTTACCGTGATTTACGTTTAGTCAACTGGTCCGTTAAACTTAACACCGCCTTGTCCAATTTAGAAGTTGACAACAAAACCGTTCCTCCAAGAACCATGTTATCTGTCCCAGGTTACGAAAACAAGATTGAGTTTGGTGTATTAACCTCTTTTGCTTACCCAGTTGTTGGTTCTGATGAAAAGCTTGTTGTCGCCACTACCCGTCCAGAAACTATCTTTGGTGATACCGGTGTTGCCGTTCATCCAAAGGATCCAAGATACACTCACTTACACGGTAAGTTTGTTCAACATCCTTTCTTAGATCGTCAAATTCCAGTTATTACTGACGGCGAAGCCGTTGATATGGAATTCGGTACTGGTGCTGTTAAGATTACCCCAGGTCATGATCTTAATGATTACAACACTGGTAAACGTAATAACTTAGAGTTCATCAACATTTACACCGATGATGGTTTATTAAATGAAAACTGTGGTGAATACAAGGGTATCAAGAGATTCGATGCTAGATCCATTGTCATTGAAGAGTTAAAGAAGAAAGGTTTATACGTTGGCCAAGAAGACAACGAAATGAGTTTACCAATCTGTTCCCGTTCCGGTGATATTATCGAACCATACTTGAAACCACAATGGTGGGTTGCTCAAAAAGATATGGCTGCCGAAGCTATAAAAGCCGTCAAGGATGGTAGAATCAACATCTCTCCTAAAGCCTCTGAAGCCGAGTACTTCCGTTGGTTAGAAAACATCCAAGATTGGTGTATTTCTAGACAATTATGGTGGGGTCACCGTTGTCCAGTCTACCTTACCACTTTTGAAGGTGAAGTTTCTGATCCAAACGACAGTAAATACTGGGTTGCCGGTAGAACTTTGGAAGAAGCTCAAGAAAAGGCCGATAAGAAATGGCCAAACAAGAAATTCACCCTTGAACAAGATGAAGATGTCTTAGATACTTGGTTCTCCTCTGGTTTATGGCCATTCTCTACTCTTGGATGGCCAGGTAAGACTCAAGATATGGAAAAATTCTACCCAATGTCTATGCTTGAAACCGGTTGGGATATCTTATTCTTCTGGGTTTCAAGAATGATCTTACTTGGTTTGAAATTGACTGGTGACGTTCCATTCAAAGAGGTCTTCTGTCATTCATTAGTCCGTGATGCTCAAGGTCGTAAGATGTCCAAATCTTTAGGTAACGTTGTTGATCCATCTGATGTTATTGCTGGTATTGCTCTAGAAGACTTACATAAGCAATTACTCGTTGGTAACTTAGATCCAAGAGAAGTTGAAAAGGCTAAAGCTGGTCAGAAGGAATCCTATCCAAATGGTATTCCAGAATGTGGTACAGATGCTTTAAGATTTGCCTTATGTGCATACACCACCGGTGGTCGTGATATTAACTTAGACATTTTGAGAGTTGCTGGTTACCGTAAGTTCTGTAACAAGATTTTCCAAGCCACTAAATTCGTTATGATGCGTCTTGGCGACGATTATACCCCACCTGCTACTGGCGCTTTATCCGGTAATGAATCATTAGTTGAAAAATGGATCTTACACAAGTTGACTGAAACAAGTAAGAAAGTCAATGATGCGTTTGAAAGACGTGATTTCTTCGAAGCTACTGATAGTATCTACCATTTCTGGTTAAACGACTTATGTGATGTTTACATTGAAAACTCCAAATTCTTGATCTTAGAAGGTAACGATGTTCAAAGAAAATCAGCAAGAGATACTTTATACACATGTATTGATGCCGCTTTGAAATTGATCCACCCATTCATGCCTTTTATCACCGAAGAAATGTGGCAAAGATTACCAAAGCGTTCCACTGAAACTTCGAGAACCATTGTCAAGGCTAAATACCCTGTCTACGTTCCAGAATATGATAACGTTGCCGCTGAATCTGCTTACGATTTAGTTCTTGATATTACCAAGGGTGCTAGATCTTTGTTATCTCAATATAACATTACCAAGAACGGTTCGGTATATGTTGAAGCATCTAAGAAAGATTATTTCGAAATTGCATCTCAACAAACTGATTCAATTGTCTCTTTAATCAAAGCTGTTGACAAGGTCAATGTTGTTTCTTCAGTCTCTGAAGTTCCAGAAGGATGTGCTTTACAAGCTGTTGTTCCAGAGTGTAATGTTCACTTATTAGTCAAAGGTATGATTGATATTGATCAAGAAATTACCAAGGTTAGTAACAAATTGACTAAAGCCGAAACCGGTTTACAAAACTTGGAAAAGGCTACCAGTGTCCCAGATTATGCCACTAAGGTTAGACAAGATGTCCAAGAAGCCAATCAAACCCGTAAGGAAAACTTCATTGCTGATATTGATGGTTTGAAGACTACTATTGCTAACTTAGAACGTCTTAAATTATAGATGCTTAAATGAATGCCTGTTTATAAAGTCTTGTTTTACTATCCATACATATATAAATATAATATCTCTTATTAATTAACGTTTTTGATTTTTTAATAACTCTTTCTGTTAAATCTCTATTTTCGTTTTTATATTATTCTAATATACATACTATTATAAATAACAATAAGGGAATCAAAATTTCCAAACGTAGTCAGCGGCAACCCTTTGGGCGATGAATTCTCTTACTTGTTGATTCTTAGCTTCTATGTCTGTGGCAGCATGATCTAATACTTGGAAGAATTGTTCCTTGGTGAATTCACCAAGAGAGTCGCAGAATGTGAGCTCATCGGTCTTTGAATTTTTTAAATCAAATACAACGACATGATGAGATAGACTTGAACTAAGTTCCTCGCTTGTTGGAGCAACGACTATTTGTGAGTCAGGTAAGATAGCACAACATGTAGCTAAAAACGATACGTTCAAAGCAATACCTGCATTCAATAGAGCTAAGTATGTAGAGTTGATACAAACGACCAATTCCTTTGCTGTGTATTCGGTTGATTCGCCAGTCTTCAAAAGCTGACAGACAATTTGTATCGATTGTCTTGGGTATGAAGAGACGTTAATCATAGGTGTAAGTACTTGGATTAGTTTCTGTTCCAATACGTTTTCTCTTGTACCCGGTACACCAGCTGCTGGCTTAATATTTATATCTAAGAATGCCTTTGTTGGATTTTCGTTTCTAACTCTGCTGACTTCTATTGGTCCCGTTACAGATGTTATAGCTTGGGCAGTACCATATTTGAAGTTTGCAGATCCGTCCACCTGTTCCAATAATCCTATTTGACCGCTCATGGTAGTTGTAGCTATATATATACGTGTGTATGTGGTTGCGTCTCAACCTTTTAAAAAAGTCGTAAGGCACTATATATAATGTCTCTCTGATAAATATATACCAAGTTTTTTTTACATCTCTCAAAAAATTTCTTGCGGCGGTGAAATTGCTTCCTGGGATATGAGAATTTACATTAATTGTACAACTCTAGATAAGATGCTACTGTTGTTCGGGTCGAATACAAAGGTTAGTACTGATCTTAAAAGCCCCAAAGTTGCAAATAAAGTTATGGGTGATGGTAAGTCATCTACCAGTAAAGGTGCGGAGGTGCCGCCTCATATATCTGTTTTAGCAGGAGCAAGTGCAGGTTTGATTTCTAGGTTCGTCATTGCTCCAATAGACGTGGTGAAGATACGATTACAATTACAAGGGGAGGCTCTCAAATACAAAGGAATAGCGGGTACAGTAAAGCAGATACTTCTCAAGGAAGGGATAAAGGGATTTTGGAAGGGGAATGTCCCAGCTGAGATCATGTATATTATGTATGGAGCCACACAATTTACTGCTTATTCTTCTTTCAACACGGCATTTACAAAACTTCAAAGAGATAATAACATAGAATTGCCCACCACGGTACATTCAGGTATAGTAGGTGCTATCTCTGGTTGTGTTTCGACAGGTGTATCATATCCATTTGACGTTTTAAGAACTAGGCTTGCAGCTTCCGAATCTTCTAGGCTTCATTCTTTACTCGTTGAGATCAAACGTACTTATAAAGGTGAAGGTATAAAAGGGTTCTTTGGAGGTATATTAATCTCTATAAATTACGTGGCCCTTACGACGGGAATATCCTTTGGAGCGTATAATAAGCTGAAAGAGGTGACTAGCGGTAGTTACTTTGCAAATAGTTGCGGATTGTTTGCAGGAATGATTTCGAAGACAATTGTGTATCCATTGGATCTGATGAGACGTAGACAACAAGTGGCATTACAAAAGAAACCATTCGCATATATGGGAACGCATATTCTTGCAAAAGAAGGAATACGAGGGTTTTACCATGGACTCACCCCTGCTTTGTTAAAGACTGCGCCCACCACAGCTGTTACATTCTGGATCTACGAATTTGCGGTCGATTTCATGATGCAAATGAAAACCGAACCTACATTATCATCGTAGAAGATGCACCCAACGTGGTTGCCAGTAATTTTCTGCGTTTGCGTTTTTCAAAAGATTAGAGTGTATATTATTTCGATATCTATTTATTTACTTATCTTTCATAATACAACAATATATTTATACAGTAAAGAAATTCCAATATCTACTCACTTAGAATTCGTAACCAGTCAAATAACTAGTTTTATCTTCATTATCATTAGCTCCTAATAGTTTGTCCCATTTTTCAAATTCAACAGATAGATCACCTTTGAATTTTTTGTTTGTTTCACTGACGATCAATTTGGAATAACTCCAATCGAGGAAATCTTCCATGTTATAACTGTATTTGTTGAAAGGTTGAGTGAAGATCTTAGCCAATGAAGAAACGTTAGGATGGTAATGTTGAATCATTGATTCCAATTCCCAGATGGATGAACCCATGGCACCAGTCTTTGCTGGATCCTTCTCTGTGTCATCGAATGGGTCAACGAAATCGGCATCTTCCAATGGAGATGCGGTGGTATGTAATAAAAGCATACATGTTGGGTGTTTCTTCAAAAGGTTATAGATGAATGGGATAACAATAACTATACCAGATGGTGGTGCAGTAAGCGACAATTTGGAGAGTCTCTTGATTATGGAAGCAACGATAGACGAAGGTAAATGTGTGGAACTCATGAAAATGTCTAATAATCTAAAAAATCTATTTCTGTAATTGAGATGCAATAAATCAGGGGTTAAGATACCGTATAATTTGGTAAAGAAATCAGGGTACTCTAAATTATGACTCTTCATCAACTCATAGAGACCATTCAATGCCAAGATTGAGATACTTATATCGTTTGATTCAAAACCTAAATCGTATGATTCTGTAAGGAAATCCATCAATTTAGTTGGATTATTGAAAAATGGAATAACACGCTTGTGTAAGATCAAGAGAATAGATTTTGTTTGAGCTGGGAAAAGCCTTAAGCCTATAAGTGATAACCAACTTCTTTCAAAATTTTGCTTAAATTGGTTCAAATTGGAGATAGTCTTGAATGGTGGGTTTGGAACATAGTTCTTAGACGTTATCTTTTCGAAACTCTTTTGATCAAATAAAGCAGCAGGCTTCAAAATTGACAAGACATTGGAGTAAAGTACTCTTTTCTCGGACAATGGTCTTTCATTTGAATTATCAAGTATATTTTTCAATTCCACAAAGAAATAGTATTTGATATCCCAAAATCTTTGGAAATATGAGTCGTGGAATTCTAACGTCAAGAAGTTTTCAATGGTACCATCGACTTTATTGACATCTTCTACGGAGCCATAGAACAATATGGCGTTCAAGATCTGTGAAAGGGTTTGTGTTGCGAAGAAAGGTTCGTTTTCATTAGGTCCCATGAATTCACTTTCGATGTAGAGGCATTTCATCAAGATATCGAGGTTATCGGCCTTGAATGAGTCTAATTCCTCACTATCATCTTTGATTGAGAATATATTGAGCAAGTTGTTCTTATAATCGGCGTATTTAGTCTGTAACCATTTGACGATAACTTTCTTCTGATCAGGAAGACTTCTATGTAGTCGAAGATGGTTGTTTTTGATCAGAGTTTCAAACGTCTTATACAAGGACAAGGTCAAAGCCCTCGATACAGGGAATAAGTTTTCCAATTGGTTCTCATTTGAACTGTATGCTTCAATAATGATCTTGTACTGTGCTAGCAAGATAGCAATGTTATTATAGTATTTTGGACTTTCACTGATTTCTTTCTGGTATGATTTAATTTGTTCAAATGTGAGTAATGATGCTCTATTCTCTGTGGAAGAAGAGGCCTTGGTCTTTTTGCTTCCATTCTTGTTGTCAGACACAGCTGATTTGCTAGTGGTCTTCCTCTTTACCGCTACCATAGTTGTGTGAAGTACTTGGATGTTGACAGGGAAACAGGATCTATTGCACTCTAACATACTAGCCATGTACGCATATTAAATAAATGTTTTAAAAAAAAATATTTTTCTCATGCGTGCCGCAGACGAGAGAAATAAAATAAATTTGCGGGCTCCTAACTCTTTCTCTTTCTGATTTGGCCTTCCTTCTTTGCCTATAAAATTTTCACCTTTGGTGGTTTAACCTCCTTCGTAACTCTTTTATCTTCTTGATTTTCTCCTTTCTTCGTATATCCTTCCAAGTTTTTACAACTACATGACGAAAACTCAGCGTTTATAAGGCATCTAGCTTCCCTCCTCTTCATTGAGGAAATAGGAATAGGACTTAAGTGTTTTATACCTAGGGGTTGATATAGGTGATAGCGTTGGCGCAACCTTATCTTGTTACTTAAAATTATCAAGACGCATTTGAACCTTCTGACCCCCTTCAAAAAAAAGTAATGGAAAGTATTCTGATCAGCTTTGATTACAATGGCTTCTGCAATTGTAGTTTGTGCTAATTGGGATAGTTTCCTGCTTTGGAATCGTGGTATACCGGCAAGTCAACAAGTCTTCATACACTCTGTTCTTGTCTAATATTTTTTTATAGAGTTTTTCAATATACTAGTTTTTTTTGTTCTTGCTTTTCTTTTATCCCTTACAACCTTGAACGCTCGTCTTTTCATCCATCTTAAAAAACCTGACATCATTACATAAATTTATTTTTTTAAATACCAACTTCGCACACCCAAAGGTGGATACAGTGGCAGTCGACTTATTTACGAGTTGACGTGGAGATCAAAACCCTCCTCAGTTCTGAAGTCCGTATACGTTGTGCTAGAAAGATAAATTTACGATGCTGCTATCGTTGAAACTGAAAGTTTTCCTGTTGGATTGATCAATTTTTATTTTGCTTGATCTCTTTTGACACTTGGATAATTTTTACGAAGTAAAGGCTGATTATAGTTTATTTTATTTGATGTCCATGATAGCAGACAGATTCTATATATGTAAATAGCTGTAAATCAAAACGTTGCAACCATACTCTATTCTTCTTCGTCGTCATCCTCGGCGTCAATTTCAGGGATTTCAAAATCAGAATCTTCGTCATTCTCTTCTTCGTCCTCTTCAACAACCATGTCGGCTGAATCGTCTCTGACCACAGGTTCAGCTGCAGGAATGACATTTTCGACTTGTTCCTCTTCTTTGAAGTAAGAAGTAGTGGAAATAGTAGAAGGTGGGTTGACAGCGGCCTTTTTGAAAATCATGCTTTCAACGGCCTTATCTTCTTCCACCTTCCTCTTCTTAGTAACAATAACTTCTTCTTCGACAACGGTTTCAGCTTTTTCAGTTGATGTAACTTCTTCTACTACGTCATCTTCTTGCTCTTCTTCGTCATCGTCTTGTTCTTCTGGTTGACCAAAGTTTCTGGCTGAAGGTTCTGAGTATGATAATGATTCAATTACTCTCTTTGGTAAAACTGGGAATCTTGGGCTAGATAAGACACTCATCAAGGTACTTTCACCAATGAGGGTGCTTAAGATAGGTAAGATGGAGATGGTATTGTTGGAAGAACCTGGGAACAATAGAGCAGCGTGTAAGAAATCTAACAATTCTTTATTCTCTGGAGTTTCAATACCATCGTTTAAGATATTCATGTTGGTGAAACAATCTAAGATTAAAAATCTTTGAATATCGGTAATCTTAGAACCTGGTAATTGAACGGAGTTAAACAATTGAATGAAGAATTTTCTCAACAGTTTGATAGTAGTAGAGTTTGGTTTGGAAACGAATAAATGTTGATGGGATAATACATCAGCTATTGAGATGTTACTGGAACCATTCTTGTTGTTTTTAGAGCTGTTTCCGGATTTACCAGCAGCGGTAGAAGGGTTAACACTTTTTAAATTGTTTTTGGTGTTGGTTAAGATCAATGCGACTTCAACAG
The DNA here is from genome assembly GCA_030567875.1 of Wenyingozyma nitratophila. Taxonomy (NCBI): domain Eukaryota; kingdom Fungi; phylum Ascomycota; class Pichiomycetes; order Pichiales; family Pichiaceae; genus Wenyingozyma; species Wenyingozyma nitratophila. The sequence goes on from JAJLSW010000003.1 coordinate 199,054, forward strand.
TTTTACTTAATACACTCATATCGTTGTATAATTTGACCATCTTTAGGTATTTTGTAGCGGTAGAGATAAGGTAAGTGAAGATTTCTCTATCTTCAAAGACTTTATCTTCATCAACTGTGATCTTACCGTTGATTCTCTTGACTGGAATCAAACTATCCAAAGTAGCAAGGATTAATGAAACGTGAGGTAATAAATCAGCTTTGAAGACAATTGGTAAGACATTTAAGAGTTGTAAACCCAATTGGTTTACTGATTTGACAGAGTATGTGATCAACGACAATAATTCAGGATCTCTGATGTCTCTTTTAATTGGCATAAATTTGATGTTTAAACCAGTCAATAGGTCACTAACGATAAGGTAGTAACCTAATGGGATCTTGACCTGAGTGTTTGCAGTAGGGGTAACAAGGTATTGGATTAACAATCTAACCAATACGTTCAATCTTCTGTGAATTTTCAAGATATCAAAGGACCTTTCATTGACATCGATACTTAAACCTGGGAATATAGTAATTGGTTGATCTTCAGAATTTCTAGCAGGGATCTTAGAAAGACTGGTTTGGAAATCGGAGTCATTTGTGAAGTCTAAGAATTCAGAATAAATGGAAATGACCGATTTGGTCTCTAAGATTAAATCCATAACTTTTTGTCTCCAAATATCTGGGATATTGTTTCTTGAAAGACTGAATGATAAAAGACATAATGAACTACAGATCTTATCTTGTAAAGATTTGTTTAACTTTGAAAACTTTTCATCGTTACCGATCATTTGCATCAGTGCTTTTTCAAACTTGCTTCCAAATGGTCTGAAAGTAGTAGAATTTTTCAACAACAATTGATATAATAGATCGATTGAAATTCTTGGAATTATTAGGATTAAATCGATCAAAGAACCAATGATACTTGACAATTTAGGAGTCAAGATTTCTCTTGTAAGTGTTGGTTTACCTCTGATGTTATCGATGATAAATTCAAGTGCTTTAACACAGGATTCTAAAGTAATCAAGGATTGAATATCAGGGTTTGATTCATTTTGAATGTAACATTTAGTCTCTAATACTTTGATCAAAGCGTTGATGAAATTAAGACAATGGGAAGACACTAAGATAGAAGGGTGAAGACACAGTACAACAGCCAGCTTGGAACCTATCCATCTGTATCTGGTATTATTTGATTTCAAATAATTGCAAGCCCTGGATCCTAAATGATTCAAATCGGCTTTGGAGCATTGAGAAATGGTGGATTCTTTGCTCAAGATCTGCAACAAGAGGGTGAAGTCTGTTTCAAAAATGGCGTCTCCTTCGAGAAGGGGGAGAATGGCTTCAATAGCAACTGCGCTAGTGGAATCCATTATGTACTTATTGTTGAGTGAAGAAACAGGGACATACATACGTATACCCTACCCGCATAAATAAATAAATAAATAAATTAAAAATAAATATATTTCAGTAAATTTTCACCTCTCGCGGCGGTGCAAATGTGAGGGGGGAGCGAGAAAAAAAAAAAATTGAAATAAAAAATTGCTGGCACCGTGCCAAATTGGCAGAGAATAAGAGAAGAGAAGAGAAGAGAAGGAGACTGTGTGCGACTTTGATCTTGGTGCGTGCTGAAAGTTGCTTGTCTGCTTGGTTGGATGGCCAAACAAGGTACAAGTCCTTTTATACCAATTGATTTGTCTAGCTATATTCTGTTCACTTCTCTATCGGACACCTTAATTCCTATTGTCTCTCTTATTTATTTATTCACTCACGTTGGCTATAAACATCCCTTATTCCGAATACTAGGATTACTCTTCCACACCAAACATACATATATATTATTTTTATTATTATAACCCTTTCACATATCACTTGGTCAACGAATTCTTCTAATATTTATTACCCCATAATGACACAATTAAAAGCTTCGGATATCTATACATTTATTCCAAATCTCATAGGACTGGCTAGAGTTGCCACTTTAATAATATCCTTTTTCCTAATGACAAATCATCCACGCTACACAATGGTAATTTATGGTATATCGTGTTTACTCGATGCATTTGATGGTATGGCAGCACGTAAGTTTAATCAATCTACAAAATTTGGTGCTGTTTTAGATATGGTTACCGATAGATGTTCAACCACTTCATTGATCTGTTTTTTAAGTGTCTTATACCCAAATTGGTGCATTTTATGGCAATTTATGGTTTCATTGGATTTATCGTCTCATTATATGCATATGTATGCATCTTTATCAAGTGGTTCTACATCCCATAAATCAATTGATAAGAACCAAAACATACTTTTGAGGTTATACTATACCAATAGAACAGTTTTGTTCTTAGTCTGTGCTTTCAATGAAATCTTTTATATGGCTCTATACCTTTCCTATTACAATTTTACCAAATACAGTATTATTGGTAATATCAGTATACCGCAATTACTCGCCGGTATTTCATTCCCAATTTGGTTTTTCAAACAGTTTATGAACGTTATTCAATTATGTGGTGCTGCTAATATCTTGGCTACTTTAGATGCAAGTGAAAGAAACACTTCTTCTACAAAGAGTAAATAGATAGAATAAAAAATAAAGTTGTCACTGAGAAATGAATAAAAATAACAAACGTCAAATAACAAGAAAACTTACGCTGGGATATAAACTTTTTTTTTTGAAATAAGAGAGAGAGAGAGAGAGAGATTCATCGTACATCATTCAAAAAGAATGGTAAACTTGAAAAGAAAATGATACTGATAATCAATCTATTGGTTTTTCTTTACAAAAAAACTTAAATAAATACATAAAAAAAATCTAAAACATATATTTCAAAAACTTTTCTTCTTTGGTTTCAAATGAATCTAAATACAGAGAAAGAGAGAGAGGGAGAGAGGGAGAGAGAGAGAGAGAGAGAGAGAGTCGATGAGCTGTACATCTAGTAAAAACTAACATCTCCAGAGTTTGTAGCATCAAATCCATTTCTAATAAACCCAGAAGCCTTGTGATTTGGGGAGCTAACGGTGTATAAGAATCTATTGGAAGGAGAAAATGAAAGATCGGCATTTGATCCATTGGTAAACCTTCTACTATTGAGTGATGATCCATTCAATAATTTTTCTTTAATTATGGCAGATTTATCAGGAGATGAAGGTAACAAGACTGATGAATTGTTGATCTTAGATCTTTGCCTTTGTATTGACTCTTGATCGGTACCAGATTTCAAATTCAGAGATGCAAAACTTCTATTGATATCACTTGCCAACAATGAAACATCTGGTAAATTGCTCTTTTGTGGAGATCTAGGACTTTGGTTGAATATACTTTTTTCAACCGTATTAGAATTAGCGGTATTCGATGATGTGATATGTGGGGGTGGCATAGAACTGAATTCGTCGGTATCGTCTTGTTCTTTTGAGGTGACTAATTGTAAGCCTAATAGTTTTCTTTGTTTATTGGTCAATGGTAGATCCAGACATTGATCTTGCGGTTTGATCAGTTTGAAGAAACTAGACATGATATTATAGATAAAGATACAATAAACCAAACGCTTGAAATATTTACCTCCTTCCATCAATCTGTCAAAATATGGATCTATGGCAATGGGCCAAAAAGCTGTAAGATCAATATCGATTAAAATCAATAATAAAAGTGATCCTAAAAATTTGAAAAACATTAAAAATAAGAAATTGTTCAACAATCTTTTCAATTCTGCATCCTTGTGAACTATTCTTGATATGGCAATCTCGACATATGGAGACTGTAAATCAATTGTAGCATCTTCCACTTTGAAAGAAGATTTTACGGGCTCTGTAGCTGCAATGTTTGATGCTCCATTACCATTTACCTGTTGTGGTTGCTGTTGTTGTTGTTGCAAATTAGGCTTAGATTGGTTAGTCAATGTTGGTCTTCTAGATTTGGAAAATATCGATCTTTGTAGCGAGTTCCCGTTGAAGTTATTATTATTTGAGTTGGCCAAAGGAGTAGAATTGAAACTTTGGTTGTTCCCTAAGAACGTAGAGTTATGAGAATATGAGTCATTCAAGTGATGAACTTGACGTAAAGGAGATGTCTGTCTTGACTGGCTAAACGTGTTATTAAAATTGGTGTTGTCGGCAAAACCACGTTGTTGTTGCTCTTGTTGTTCTTGATGATGATGTTGTTGTTGTTGATTGTCATTGAAAGAGCTCGTAGGTCTGAAAAATGGAGTTCCTGTAGGCCCACTCTTGGTGAATGATCCATTCAACATACTACTATTGCTACGACGATTACCATATGCACTTGTTAACGAGTGATATATAACGTCACTGCTATTGGGTGATGCATTATTAGCAGATATATCACCGTTGAATTGACGATGTAAAGGGGTTGATGAAATTAATGTATTGTTGAATGTACCATTTGGGTTAAAAGAATTGTTTGAACCTCTTGGGCTTGGTTTGAAAGGTGATGAAACCAATGGCTTCATCTTCTGTGTATAATTGGAAGAGATATTAGAGATCTTGTTGGATAAGAATGACTCGTCGATTTCATTGTTTGTTAAATCGTGCGATTGTTGCTCTGATGCTGATGCTGATGCTGATGGTGCTGGTGCTGGTGCTGTAAACCTTATTCTACGTTTGGCTTGCAGAAATGTATCTTCAGTTGGGGTATTGAACGACGCGCTGGAATAATCCTTCAACGGCGTTATATATGACATTGGGTATGCTAATATTACTCCCTTGATTCCTTATAAATGATAAGTAGTTTGATGAAGACAAGGCTATCTTCTATTCTATGAGTGTGTGATTTATTTGGTGCTCTTTTGGAAATTGATTTATTGACCAGTCGTGAGTATGGACGTACGACTTGGGAAAGCGTCGGGGAGGAATACAGAGAACAGCGGAGGCCCAAAGATGGAGGGGGAAGGTGGTGTGTAACGAATACTGCTACTTGGAATTCAATAGATCAGTTCAAGTGAAATCGTCAAGTGGTGTTCATATGTCAAGTAAATTTGAGCCCAGCAAAACAAAGTCTCTCCAAAGAAAAACATTGACAGAGCGAAAAAAGAAAAACAAATTTTCGTTGAAACATGATGCAATGGCACAACAGTTGGCGGTGTTGTGTATTTATAGATTTGGAATTCTGTATAGATGTCTACGTCTGTTTCAATATATATATATATATATATATATATAATTTTATAGAATAAATAATTGATCTACTCATTACTTACGTGGCCAGTAACCTGGGAATAAGTAATGCATCTTTTCCAACAATGCTTTATCTCTAGATTCAGCACGGGTACTAACTGACATTAACATGGTTTTTTCTAAATCTCTACCAATTTCACCTGATTTCAATTTAGGTTCTAAAACTTTGATCAATTTTTCAGCGACTACATGAGCATTGGCACTATTAGCTTGTAAATTACCAACAACGGTTTCAACGGTGACTGGTTCTTCTTGATCATTCCAAGCATCATAATCGGTTGACATACAGATCATTTGATAACAAATTTCAGCTTCCTTTGCCAATTTGGATTCTGGGATACATGACATGTTAATAACGGAACCACCCCATGATCTGTATAATTTAGATTCGGCTCTAGTTGAAAAAGCTGGACCTTCCATACAGATCAAAGTTAAATCATCCTTTTCGGTTTCTCTGGTGTGTAATTTAACATTATCACCAATGAGGATATCAGCACATGAATCACCGATCAATTTGTTCAACTTCAAATCAAATGGTTCACCAAATCCGGCATGGGCAACAAAACCCTTTTCGAAGAAAGTAGATTTTCTAATACCTTTAGTTCTATCAATGACTTGATTTGGAATGACGAAATCACGAGGTTTGATATGAGGTTGTAAAGAACCAACGGCACTAAATGCAAGAATGGCCTTGACACCCAGTTTTTTTAAAGCAGCAATGTTAGCTTGATTTGGAACATCGGTAGGTAATAAATCATGATGAGATCCATGTCTTGCTAAAAAGGCAATTGGGAATCCATCTTCAGTCTTTGAGATGGTAATTGGAGAGGATGGGAACCCCCATGGAGTTGAGACGGATAATTTAGCAACAGGTGTTAAAGAATCTAAGTTGTATAAACCTGTACCTCCAATCACTGCTAATGTAACAGGTTCGTTGAATTCATGTGGTAATTGAGAAGCCATTTTCAATAGATATCTTGGTGAAACTAATTTGTTTGGAAATAACCGTACTATGATGGAAAGTTGACAAAGAAAAGAGACAAGCAGTGTATGGTGAGTGAATCTTAAGAGGAATAACTTAACCCGAAACACCACTGTATATCTACAGTCATATGAGAGCTATCACATCACAGCTCCCTGAATCTCTCTCTCTCTCTCTCTCTGCATGCCACGGGCTCCAACCTCGCAAAATTTCCAAATTTCTCGCCCGCACATGCCCAGCGGAAGGCGGGACGGTGGCTCCTTTTCTTCTTAAACTTTATGTTTAATCTAATCTAATCTTTATTCGTTGATACCTCTATGTACAATTGAGATTCTATCTAGATATATAGACTTCGATAATGTGAAACAGCAATAACCCTTATCCCCCAGTATAATACAATACAATAAAGTAAAAATAAATATATAATAAATACAGCAGACAATGTCTATCATGTCAAACTAAATTACGCTTCAAGTTATTCTTGAGTAATTGATGTTGACCTAACATTCCTTCGATTTCCTCAGGCAAAAGGCCATCAACCTGCCTTGTATTACTTGTATGACCATGAGATGCTAAACCGTTGGTATCTGATGGAGTTTCTACATCGTCAGTACTATCATCGTCGATACTATTGTATCCATAAATATTATTCATTCTTTCCACTTCTAATTCCTGTAATTTCCTATTGGTCATATTATATTCGGGACTTTGAATGATATTGTCAACCACGTAATACTGGAAAGTATTCATAACAAGTGGGAAAATTAACAATACAAATACAACTTGAAATCGAGGAAATGGATCTGACCATTCTAATAACCAACTTGCCATCCTTACTACAATTGGGAAATCGACCAAGAATGAATACAATATGTACTTCATTACCATCAAACCAAAGAAATAAAGTACTAACTGTTTGAAATACCAAGTATACCTCGGTGGCTCACCATAATGACCAGAGTTTATTCCTCGTACTCCAAGGTTAGATGCTAAATTAAATGTCATATAAAGGGAAAACCACAGAATAGGTATCCCAATTGTAGTATCAAAAAAGATATTCAAGAAATAATAATCACATGGATTATCAAGGTCCGAATTATCGTCGTTATCGTTATCATCGTTATCAGCCAACATTGTAAATGGATTATTGGAGGAGCAATATGGGGTTTTCATAGTCATAAATTTATCGCTTGAGCCACCCAATATGCTGATGAAGACATTGACGACATGTATACCAAAGGCACCAATGACTTGTTTTGAAACGTCAAATACCCAAACTTTCCAAGGTCTCTTATTTGGATATTCATTATACCTTTTGATAACCAATGAAGAAACAGCAAGCAAGCCAAGTAGTGTCTGAACTATTAGTGCAAATGGACCAAGTAATTCACACTGGCCTTCCTCTGGCACTTCTGGAGTTTTGACAAGTGATCCTATCTGCATTCTTCTTAGTTGTACAGTATATCAATACAGCAGAATACAAAACTGAAACAATTGAATGAAAATGAAGAAATGCAGAAGAATGGTATAAATTTAAAGGTTAATTAAAAACCTAATGTATATACACAGACTGTATGCACTAAAAAAGCAAAGATGTACATCTTTGCCGCTTTCACTCCCCTCGAAAGACTAAACCAGTGGCACCTGTAGAAGAAAACGAAATCGACGCGGAATCCCACGTGAAGGGATGCAAATCGACGCACAAAGAGCGGGATTTCCAGAGAAAATGAAACTGTGGGTGCAATTAGACGGTAACTGAGTGTATATACATATATGTATATAACTGACAACTTACCTGCGAATATCCCTTTTTTTTTGTCTCTCTTTATATCAACAGATAATAACTTATATCATACACAAAAATGTCCGAACCAGTCAAGCAACAAACTTGTATGTACTGACTACCCTTCGTCTTTAACCATACCAAAAGGAAAAAGAGAAGATGAAAATCTCCCCATTTTTCCTTAGTAATCAATTACTCATGTTACGAAAAATAGTTCATTCTACTAACTAACTAACTCATATTCTATAGCTAAACCAAAACCATGTTGTGTCTGTTTACCAGAGAAACAAACTAGAGATGAATGTTTATTGATCAACGGATCCGATTCCGAAAATTGTAAAGATATCATCACTTCTTATAAACAATGTATGAAAGGTTTTGGTTTTGAAACCAACTAAGGGGAGTTTGATCTCTCACTTAGCGAGTTGAAAATTGTTTTAAATTTTCCATCTCTATGTTAACCGATGGGGTTTATCTTTCCTCCAACGCACAACTTGTCTATAGTCGAACAAAAGGAAGCATTACTCTCTGTATATACATATCAAAAATAGTGATGCCTTCCTTGTATTCATATCATTTTATATAGATATTTTCCTTCAATAAAATTTCGTTATCACTTTGAATGTATGCCGATGGATGATACTTTTCATGTTATCCCATTGGTTAGCCCCTCTTCTATTCAAGACGAATCTTTGGGGGGTTGGTTGTTTTTTAATCATGCATACTAACAGAAGAAAGTGACGAATAATCCTTAGATTTCATAAAGTTTTTACAAGATCAGTACCTGATAAAATGAAAACTTAGATTTTCATATTTGTTAGATAAGTGTTTTTATGGGAAACCCCACCTTTGTTCATTTTCAATAAAACGAGCACTTACATATTAAAACTCTTTAATTAACTAGTTGGAAACTTCAAGGAATGAAAGGATGAAAACAAACATATGCCACTACTAAACGCCAACACAGACGGCCGACCAGGTACGGATAAATGTTCAACTCTCAATTTTGGAAAATCTAAAATGTTAGATTTTCCGTTCATCGGGCCAATTAGGCGGAGTTCCCCACACCGATCAATGATGTCAATATCGAATTGACATCGGCACAAAACAGCTTTTGAATGCCCGTGGAGGGAAAATGGTAGTCTTACATCTCTGACACTAGATAATTAACCCAACACAAGCCCATAATTCATGTATATATATATAATAGAAAACCCCAGAATACTTATTCGCGGAGAGATGTCCAAAAGGAGAAAGAGATCCTCCCCCGTGAGGTAATCAACCCGCCACGAAGCAAAGTATGGGGAATTGGAGGATGGGAATGGGAATGGGTGGTGGTGGTGATATAAATTATCCATATATTTTCTTTCACTCTTTTACCCATTGCTCTTTTCTTCCCAAATTTTTCCATATTAATCAATCAATTAAGAAATCAATTTATTTTGAACTCAATTGCTCCTCAAATTAATTAATTATATTATTCCAATATGGTTGCTGCTCCTCTTCTCACATTAAACAACGGTGTTAAAATTCCTCAAATCGGTTTCGGTTGTTGGAAAGTTGGAAACGATGTCTGTTCTGACGTTATTTACAATGCCATTAAAACCGGTTACAGACACTTTGACGGTGCCATGGATTATGGTAACGAAAAGGAAATTGGTGAAGGTATCGCTAGAGCCATTGCTGATGGTTTAGTCAAGCGTGAAGAATTAACCATTGTTTCTAAACTTTGGAACAATTACCATTCTCCAAAGAGTGTTAAATTAGCCATCAAGAAAGTTTTATCCGATTTGAAATTAGATTACATTGATGTCTATTACATGCATTTCCCAATTGCTCAAAAATTCGTCCCATTTGAAGAAAAATACCCACCAACTTTTTACTGTGGTGATGGTGACAATTTCCATTTTGAAGATGTACCAATCTTAGAAACTTGGAAGGCAATGGAAGAATTAGTCGATGAAGGTTTAGTTAAATCCATTGGTATTTCCAATTTTGTCGGTGCTTTAATCATGGATTTATTAAGAGGTTGTAGAATTAAGCCAGCTTTATTACAAATTGAACATCATCCATATTTAGTTCAAAAGAATTTGATCGAATATGTTCAATCTAAGGGTATTACCGTTGTTGCTTATTCTTCATTCGGTCCACAATCTTTCTTAGAATTAAACATGAAATCAGCATTAGATGTTAAGAACTTGTTATTCGATCACGAATTAATCAAATCAATCGCTACCAAACATAACGTTAGTACCGCTAAGGTCTTATTAAGATGGAGTACTCAAAGAGGTTTAATCATTATTCCAAAATCTTCTAATAAGGATAGATTATTAGGTAACTTAACCGTCAATGACTTTGAATTGACTACCGCTGAAATCGACTCTATTTCCGCTTTAGATATCGGTTTAAGATTCAATGATCCATGGGGTTGGGACAAGATTCCAATTTTCTACTAGATTATTGATCTTTTGTTAATAGTTCTCAATTAGGAATGAGTATATATATATTTGTATATGTTTTATAGGTTTGTAACTTTGTTTTACATATATGACAAGAAAAATAAAAATTACAATGATTTTTTGTATTTTTCTCGAAACATCTTAAAAAGAAGTAAAACTTATAATTAAAGTTACTTATATATGAGATTTCTATCATAAATTGATGATAATCTCGTAGTGATACTATACTATACAATACATAAAAGGCACAAAATAAAAGAAAAGTAAATAAAATAAAAGGATGTAAAACAAAACAATACAAGGTAAAATACGAAAGGAAAAAAACGGCATCAAAATTTTCAATTGGGAAATAGAATAACAGATTGATCATCTTTTCTTTGTTGTTCTATTACGTTTATAAACGCTATCGATCAAATTTCTGTTTCTTCTTTGTAAGAATTTATCAGATTCTAAAATATAACCATCAATGTCATCTGTGATATTTCTAATTGCAAACATTAAGGCTTGATTTAATAATGATACGCTTTCAATTTGATTTTCGGTGATTAATTGAAATGCTAAATTGACTAAGAAATCATTTGATTTTCTCTTGATTGTCTCTTGATATGAATGATTGTGATCTTTTTCAACTGTAACATAGACAAATTTCTCTTTGAAATCGAATGAAAATTGATAATACTTGTTACAGACTCCAACGTATGGTTTTGATGATCTTGGTCTCTTTCTGCCATCTCTTAAACCTGGAATTTCACCATTCTTCTTTCTACGTTGGAACTCAGAATCTAATATAAATCCATTACCGTCTTCCTTTTCTTCTTCAACTTCTTTGTCTTTTGATTCGCCATCTTCAGATGGATTTTTCTCGGTTTCTTTTGATTCAACTGAAGTTGTAGTTTCTTCAGGAGTTTTACTAGCATCTTCTGCTTTTTTAATAATATCTACTTCCTTCTTTTTCTCGGATTCGTTACCTTCATCATCCTCTTCTTCTTCTTCTTCTTCTTCTTCTTTCTCATTGTCTTCTTCACCTTCTCCCTTGCCTTCTTTTTCCTCGAAATTTTTGTGTCTCTTCAAAGTACTTCTGGAAGCGTGCATTCTACAATGAATTCTCAATGATTCTCTGGTTAAATCCTTGGTACTAATAACTTTTGAGTTTTCTCTCTTGAATAAATTACTTGAGAAATTGTTAAAGATCAAGAATTGAGCAAACGTAAACTTGTAAACGTGTCTCTTGGTTTCTGAATAGATCAACATTTTATACTCCAAAATATGTCTAATGGCAGAAATAGCCTGTGGATTTATGGTGTTGAACTTTTGTAAACCGGGCATACTTTGTAGACGAGCTTTATTGTCCTCGTATGATCTTCCACTAGCAACAGAAGCAGCAGCTTCTGAAGCTTCGGCGATCTTTTTGGCAAGGTTAGTATCTTCCTCACCACCTTCTTTAATTGTAGAGGTAGCTGTCTCATCGGTTGAACCTTCAATTTTTGCTTCCTTATCATCGACTTCTTTCAATTCTTCCTTGTTGGAAGAAGAGGAAGCAGCAGCAGCAGCTATGACAGCAGCTACGACATCAGAAGCCGATTTTTCCTTTGAATTTTCATCGGCGGTGGAGGTAGCGTCTTTTGAAGTATCATTATCATTATCACCATCAGCATCGTCTTTGGTTTTTTCACCAGAGGAGGTTGGTTTGGCGCCTTCTATAGGTTTCTCATCAGCAACAGGGTCACTTAGGACTTCGAATGGGAATCTATAAGTGACAGAATATTCGAAGAATTCTCTTGCATTTTTGATCTTATTATGCAAGACATCGAGTTGTTCAGCATTTACAAAAGAATTGGGGATTTGTTCATCAGAGATTTCTACGGCATCTCTAAAGGATCTCATATTTGGTATACGTCAAGAGTGAATTGGAGCGGGGGGTAGAGCAGACTTCCTTTCAAATCAAATCAAATCAAAAGCAAATTCAAATCGATGCACAAATATATTTTTACTATAGCAGGGTGGGAAATAGTAAACAACCAATAACTAATAACAGTGGTGTGGAATTGCCAGCCATCCTTCCATCCTCTTGCTCTCTCTCTCTTTTTCGTCACCCTTTTGGCCCAACGCTTTTATCACCGCTCCTTCACCAACACCACACACCTCCACCGCGTGACACCCCCTCCCCATCTGCACAGCCCTGTCTTGTTTCTCTCTCTTACTTCCAATTGGGGCAATGCGGAGCCACACCCTGTTGGCCAATGCCATGAGTCAAAGATATATACCTTTTGCGTATTTATCTATATATATATATATATGACTATATCCCCAACCCCTTCTTTACCTTTTGGCACTCGATCACATTTGCTCTATTATGTCAACTAAATCTAAGATGGTTGCCGCTTTACTCTCCAAGAACTTGAAAGTCGCTCTATTGCAACTCCATGCCGGTGCTGACAAGTCTGCCAATCTACAAAAAGTCGAAGAATACGCAACAAAGGCATTGACTAAAGATCCAAAGATAGATTTATTAGTCTTACCAGAATGTTTCAATTCTCCTTATGATGTCAATGCATTTAGACAATACTCGGAAAATATCCCTAATGGTGAAACCACCAAATTCTTAAGTGAATTAGCCAAGAAAAATAAAGTAATGGTTGTTGGTGGCTCATTTCCTGAATTGGCCGATGATGATAAAGTTTATAACACTTCTTTGACTTTCAACAGAGATGGTGAAATCATTGCTAAACATAGAAAAGCTCATCTTTTCGATATCGATATTCCAAATAAAATCACTTTTAAAGAATCCGTAACTTTGACTGGAGGTGATAAAGCTACTTTATTCCCATTGGGCGATTATGGTAAAGTTGGTTTAGGTATCTGTTATGACATTAGATTCCCAGAATTAGCCATTGGTGCCGCAAGAAATGGTGCATTTGCCATGATCTACCCAGGTGCTTTCAATACCACAACAGGCCCATTACATTGGGAATTATTAGCCAGAGCAAGAGCGGTTGATAATCAAATCTATGTGATATTATGTTCTCCAGCAAGAAAAGAAGGTGGCTATCAAGCATATGGTCATTCTTTAGTAGTTGATCCAAATGGTAATGTTATCGCTGAAGCTGGTGAAGGTGAAGAAATTGTTGTTTGTGAACTTAATAATGATTTGATTGTAAGTACCAGATCTGGAATCCCCGTTACAACTCAAAGAAAATTCGATATCTATGAAAATATCGCAGATACGATTAAGATCTCTGATAAATAAAAATCTAAATCTCTTTAGAGTATATAGTTCTTCAAAATCTAAGCCCATTAATCTGATAAATTAATAAATAAATAAATAAATAAATAGTAGATGCAGCAAATGTATTTACAACAACATTAACAGTGTAGTAAGGTACCCCATATATTTGAGACAGCCCATTTTTGAAACAAAGATAAAGAACGTTTTGTTTTTTGTTTCGCTTTTTTTCCAGACATACCTGCATAATTTAATTTTATCTAAGGAGATTTGTATTCTATAAGTATTTATTGCTAAATTCGTAACATATACAATCGAATAATACGCGTTTGAATATCTAATAACACACTACCGATGTTTAGAAAGACAAGTCTTGAGTCATTTGACTCCAGTAATGCAGTAATCCATACGGCAAAAGAATATTACGATTACCTCTGTAAGATTATAATGGTTGGTCCAACAAATTCGGGAAAATCATCTATACTTCATAGATTCATAAATCAAGAATGGTGCATTTTGAAATCACAGACAATTGGTGTCGAATTCGTATCGAAGATAATAACCATTGGTGATAAAAGTCTTCTTGATGTTGATGGCTTAGATAGTAGTATCAAGATGAAATTACAAGTTTGGGATACAGCAGGTCAAGAAAGGTTTAGATCTTTGACTAGAAGTTACTATAGAGGCTCAGCTGGTGTAATACTGGCGTTCGATATTACTTCAAAGGAAAGCTTCTTCCAATTATCTGAATTCATGGTCGATATTAAGAACCTAACAGAAGAATCGGTTTCTGTGATACTCGTTGCTAATAAAATAGATTTGATAGAATCATTTATATCTTCAGGTAGAGAATCGGAAATGGTATCTAAAGATGAAATAGAATTCTTTATCGATAAATTCCAGGAGGAATTAGATACTTATATTCAATTGATTTATTCAAGTGCCCTGACAAATGAAAATATCACTGAATTGTTTGAGAAATTGGGTTGTAGTATATTAACAAAGATAGAATTGGGTGATTTGAATCCAGAATCGGTAAATTCAGGTGTTCAATATGGTAATTTAACGTATGACTTGTCATCGCTTTCGATTTCACATGATTTAAGTTTTGGTTATGGTAGTATCAATAACAACAATAAGAAAAATTCAAAGCAAAAAGCTATAAATTTACTCAAGAGAAAGCAAAGTCTCACTTTAGATTTGGTCAATGGCGGTAATAGGATTTATACACAGGGTATTAACGATAACAGTAATAACATTGGTAGTGGTACTAATGGGGAAAATGGGAATAGTTGGTTTACATGTTGTAGTATACAATAATTAACTTTATATAATAATAGAAAAGGTTTTCTCTTCTTTTTGTTTTTTGGATATATCTATTATTCAACCAGTAAATCTTCCAAGGTAAATTCTATTATAAACGAATCAACAATTGGCAAACCTCTAGCATCAACGGTTTCTTTTGTAATTACATTCACTTGATTATCATCCTCTTCTTCTAGTTGAAGATTCATCAATTTATCCTCATCTACAATATCGAATTCATCTTCTTTTTCCTCATAGTCTATATTCTCTTCAATTTCTTCAAAATCAGGAGCTAAAGCACTCCATTTTTGTGGGAAGATAACACCCCAAAGATAAATAACCCCAGAATCAACACCTGTTGCACCAATTGTACATTTTCTATAATTCCAATCGACTTCGATTAATTCCTCATTGGGTCCTTCTAAGATCTTAACCAGTGACCCCATTGATGTTTCCCATATATAAACATCATGAGTCGAGCCCCAGGTTGATGCACATAGATATTCAGAGTTATGACTCAATTTGATAGAATTCCATTGTAATCTATTAACAACGTCTTGATATCTGTGTTCCAGTTCGAAATCCCATGATTTCTCATTGTTATTATTATCAAATGAATCAAAACCTAAAGGCAATTTAAACTGTCTTATAATTCTGTCACTTGAATTGACGACTAATTTATCAGACATTGGAGATACCGATATATTTTTAATATTTGAATTGGCGATCTTCAATGAATATACCGTTTTTAAACTCTCACTAAGAATTACATTCAACCATCCTTTGCTGGTACCAGTTATGATATATTTTCCAGAGGGACTAAAACAGGCAGTTAAAGTCCAATGGCTAGTAGCCTTGCTGGTCTTTTGTAAAGCTGCCTCGTCTATCTCTTGGTTATTATTCTCTTCATTTTCCATGTCTACATCTGCCTTTATGATTAATGGTTCAGTACTCAATTTGGAAATCTTATAATTCTCACTAGATTCTTGTGTCCAATCTACAAAGACTGCTTGATCTTCAACTAATGCACCTACAAACTGGAATGAGTTCAGAGGGTTTACAAAAGAGATCCAGATGGGACCATCGAATATGATAGATCGTATAGATTTACCCGTTTTCAAATCCCATAAGTTCACCTTCCAATCCCTTGAAGAACTCAGCAAATAACGTCCGCAGGAAGACCAACCAAGCGAAGTTATAGCTCTAACATGATCTCTTAGAATCTTAATAGTCGAATTTGTATCCGTATCGATGATAACTATGGCACCATCGGATGTTCCCGATGCAATATAGTCCCCTTTTATATTTGTCTTGATACAGGTTGAGTGACCATAGGATAGCGTCTGGGTCAACGTTTCCGGGAAATCTTTGGCCACCGCAAAGGGATCAAGCATGGACAAGTTCATGATGTACTGCTCTCTCTTTGTAACTAATTGGATGCACTGTTTGATAAACCAGACTACTACTCACTTTCGTATCTCAGTATCCTCAAAGAAGGATCAGATTGCTATATTTAGTAGACATGTCTGGAAAAACGCCCTGAGATCTCGATCTCGCGACGGTGATAGCAGATATCCCGTTGGGCCCACTGTTTTAGTCGAACATGTCTTTTTCCAGAGAAAAGTTAGGACCCCATGCATGGCGAGATAATAAGAAAACCTGTCATTAGTTTATAACTGTCACTTGTTCCTTTACTCTTCCATAATTGCGACTCTTTCTGCATCAATACGGGGACCTAACTGGACAATGCTATTCACTCGTTTCATTCTACTTTTCATAGCGCAACTTGTCTTTATTGATCAAGTGAGCGCAGGCTTCCACTTCTATCTTGACCCTGGGGTTGAAAAATGTTTTAATAAGGAGCTTATGAAACATTCATTCTTACAGATCAAATTTAAGATAGATGCTCAACAGGAAAAGGAAGGTCAATACATCAACATTGACTTACAGACCCAAGATTTAAGTCTTTATTTTACCGTCGAGGAATTGTTTGATGATAACCATAAAGTTGCCTCTCAATTGGGTTCAAAGACTGGTGATTTCTCATTTACTGCTTTTGACTCTGGAGATCATAGAATCTGTATGAAACCCGTCAGTGGAGGATACAAAGTCGATGCTAACACCAGGATAACAATAGATATGGAGATAGGTGATGGGAAGGCAATATTTGGGGATATTAACCGTGAACAAGAACAAACAATAGAGATGAGGGTGAAACAGTTGATGGTCGAATTACGTAAACTCACGACAGAATACCGTATGATCAGAGAAAGAGAACTGAAATTCAGAGATCTCAGCGAATCTGTTAACGTTACCGTTGTTAGATGGGTTGTTATTCAATGTTTAATCTTGGGTTGTATCTGTTATTGGCAATTGAAGGATTTAAGCCGCTTTTTCGTCAAACAAAAAGTTATTTAACTTCATTTCAAGTATACAATTTACAAAGAAATTGAGGTTTTTTTTCAATGCAGCTGTTCCGGTTTTGTCAATACCAAGTTCACAGCAATGGCAATATATATACACATATGTATGTAAATATATCGGAGGTACATATATAGAAAATTCGTTATCTATTCTTTAAAAAAACGCCCCACAGACACTCTCACCAGGAACAGGGCGGAAAACAGAGCGACGCGTCGAGAATGCTTGTCTAAAGGGACTCACTCAAGGCGGAATTGAAAATAGACTGAGTGATTTGTACAATAGAGGCAACATTTTTTAACTGATCTGATCGAAATATCTACCCCCATTCTGGTTATTAAGTAGTGCCAATCTTACTACTTCTGCGGTTCATAACAAAGCAGGTCCACCAGATAATAAGCCAGTTCATTTCTTGTTATCGGTTCAATTAGGATTTTATAAATTCCTGCTTTTATAAGTCCCTATTTCCCCTTTGGTCCCTTGCAATCCCGGCTTTTTTTTTTGCAATACTTCTTAACTATTAATATCAACTTTATTTAGCTAACCCTTTTTCTATTATAATTATCAATTGAGCTAATCAGGTTTCCCCACACCCTTTAAGCAGAACAACTTTTATAGATCCACATGCCACCTCCCTCAACTGTACCTGTACCAGTACCGGTACCGCAATTGAAACCTCAATCATCAACTATCCCTACAAATGTATCAGGCCAACAACATCAACCGTCACGCCATCAACAACCGTTACCTCCATTACCACCGACCTCGCAACAAATTCCCCAGGCAAGTGTTCCTGTCACTCTAGAGAGATTACCACCAGGTTCGGAATTGATGGTTGGTAGCCATAAGGCTAAGATCATCAAATATTTAGCCGAAGGTGGATTCGCCCATATTTATATGGTCCAAATATCCCCTGAAGAGTACGGTTCAAATATAGCATGTCTGAAACGAGTCATTGTTCCAAATAAGAATGGATTGAATCAATTAAGGGCCGAAGTAGAAGTAATGCAAAGATTAGCATTATGTTCTACAGTGGTGAGATATTACGATTCAAATGCATCGAGGATAGCTAATTCATCTAGTTACGAGGTATTGGTCTTGATGGAGTTATGTGACAATAAATCCCTATTAGATTATCTAAACGTCAAGATCAAGACTAAATTGAATGAATTTGAGATACTCAAGATTATGATCGATATTACAAAGGCCGTTTATTATATGCATTTAAATGGATTGATTCATAGAGATATTAAGATTGAAAATGTGCTGATTGATTCGAAATATAATTTCAAACTGGCAGATTTTGGATCTACTTGTCAATCATTGAGAAATCCAAGAAACTTACAAGAATTTCACTATTTACAAAATGATTTATTACATCAGACAACTCCTCAATATAGATCTCCTGAAATGATCGATCTTTATAGACTATCACCAATTGATGAGAAATCCGATATTTGGGCTCTGGGTATTTTCCTTTACAAGCTATGCTATTACATTACACCATTCGAACAAACTGGAGAGTTGTCTATTTTGCATGCCTCTTATAAATTTCCACAAGTTCCGAATTATACCTATGGGTTGAAAAAATTGGTATTTATAATGTTACAGGAAAACTCTATACATCGACCAAATATTTATCAAGTATTAGTCGAACTTTATAAATTATCCAATCTACCATTGGATCAATTAAGAGTAGAGTTCAAAGATTTTTATGGATTAGGTGATTTTGAAATAAGCAAAGAGGCTTCAAAGATTTTATCCGAGCCTTTGTTCTTCCAACCGGAATTGGGTATTGATCCAAAAGCTCATCCTTCTTCAAATCCTGCTTTAACAGCAAACCCTATCACTGCCACTGTTCCATCATCATCATCATCATCAAATGTGCAGTACTTGGAGACTCCTCAAATGACATCGACATCTATGGGATCTGATAAGTTGGTCTTGTCACAAGTAAGTGGAGCAAGCTCAAATTCGTCATTGTTAGATAATGCCGAAGAAAGATTCCCAGATATCGATGGTAATAACGGTAAATCAACTGGGAAGGAAAGCGAGTTAATGTCGAATAACAACAAATCCGCTGCTGATTTCCCATCATCTACTTTAACTCCAGAAGACATGGAATTCAGTAATGATAAGATGGCGGTTTTCCACCAACAACAGCAACAAATCAAGCAACAACAACAGTACCAAACACAGTATGACCAATTTGTAGCTCAACGCCAACAACAACAACAACAGCAACCTCAACAGCAACATATTTATCAACAATACCAGATGCCTCATCCTTCGGCTCCTCCTTTATCACCTTCATTGCATCCTAGTGCAGAACCAATTGCACCACAGAAATCATCATCGAATCCATTTCCAATTGCTATCGATCATACCTCCGAGCACAAACAAAACCTTGCTACACCTCCTCCATTACCGATCATCTCGATTGAAAATCTATCGTCTTCCTCAATCGACAACATTAATCCAGATTCCAATGAATCTAAATACCTTTCATCTCAATTGAGTGGTAGTTCAATAGTCTCTACATCTGCAGGGGGTCGCAGTGGATCTTCGAGACCATTATCTGCAAATAATCCTTTCCCTGTAAAGATCAATACCAATCATACATCCTCAACGTCATCGATATTAGCATCTCCCATGGTCAAACCAGATTCTGGATTTTCTATAGCGTCACCTGAATTAGAATTCACATCTTTAAATCCAACAGGTAAAAATTCCGCACGGATCCCATCAATTTCGTTACTCGATGCCCATCATACCAATTCAATTTCAGGAACAATAACACAAGATCTTATCGATTTCAACGATGATGTTCCAGGTACAAACAAACCTTATTTGAACAACTCATTTGGGTCATCTAGTACTTCGTTGAAGAAAACCGACCCTAAACCATCTACTAGTCATTTCAATGATGATCTCGCAAATCTATCGATATCAGGAAACACCAATAAGATGTACACTGCGAGAAATACAAGCGTTACGAGTATCAATTCGTCAAGTGGTTTAGAGAGAAGCTCCTCAGTCAAGATAAGTAGGAATAACCCATTTCCAAAGTTGAAGAGTGGTAGGAATAGTATCGATTTGACGAATAATCCTCAACCTGCTTTGAGTAGTTTGAAAAATCGTAGTTTTGAGTTGAGTGATGAGATGAGCAAAGAGGAGATTGTTGATTTTTCGGAGGAAGAGAGTTAGGTTTGATTAATTGATAATGATAATAGTATTACACATACACACAAATACATATATATCTATATATAAATAAGTACACTCTATTTAATTAGAAATTCAATATAAATTAATACAATAATTGAAGCAAGGTGGATGGAGAGACGAATAGCGATATGGATAGATAGATAAATAGACAGATGGACGGATGGAGTAATAACAACAGAAATAATGAAAAAAACATTGGTAAGCATTAATGGTATGTGATATGGATATTTATGAAACATGTACGAATGGAAAAGCAAAAATAAGAATGAGAAGACAAAAGAAAAAACAACAACAACCAATTATCAAAAATCAATTCTGATATTCGAAGCAGACTGAAGCAAATTAAAGTACTGCCGATGATGATGATGAGGAATAAGCTGATATGCCTGAATTTTTAAAATAGTTTGAGATTATTAGGCTCATATTCAAATCAACGTTGAAGAATTGTAACAATGCCAATACGAAAAGTGAAGTCAATGTATACAAACCATATGAGATCAAGATTGCTATAAGTGCAATTGTAACGTCTATATTATTTTAGTTGTTGAGTTAGTAAATTAATCCATAAGTCACTTGAATTTAGAAATCCAAACCCCTGTCTAACTACACGGCTTGAGAATCAAAAGAAACAGCCGCGTGGATAGAGGCAGATAGATATGTGACTACACCGTACCGTGCCTTTCGTGCCCTGCGATATATTACCGCAGAAATTACTCGCGGTTTTTGATTCATTTCACCGCGAGTAATCTTTTTTTCCTTCCACTGCGGTGTGTGTCTTTATTGCAACTCAGCCCTTGAGAAAGGGATAAACAGAATCGGTACTCGGTATGCGTTTAGTCGTCTACTCTCCCTTATCTGATCAAAATGAAAGGTTGAATGAAGAAGTGCAGGTTTAGCTCTGTTTAGTCTCTTGCGATTTATTATTTTGGAACACTAGAGAAAGTAATAAAGTACTGGAGGCACTCACATATATATAACTGTAATTCACTTCTAGATATGCAACTAAGAATGTTGATATTATTGATCAGATATGGTAAAATCGGGATATACTTGATGAGGTAATGAGCAACTAAGAAGACAAAACAAAATAACTTCCGGAATGGCACACTGGGATCCAGATGGTATGATTCAAATTCAAGAAAGGTGAAATCAATAAATATTGTAGTTATCGACCAAAGAGTGTATACATACGTAACATGTTCGACTCACCTGTTGTCAACATATAGTGAGGGAACAAGAAATAATAGGTGTTGAAGAGTCTACTGATGATATTTGAATTCTTCATCGTTGTATTGAGATGCTGTATGATCTATATAGAAATGACAATGATTGATGGTGTTCCCAATATTGGAGGATACAAAAGTTGATTGATTAAAGATCAATTGTACTGTGAAGTCAGACAATATAATAATAATACCAACAATCAGAAACACATCTACACACTCGCGTTCTTTTTTTTCTTTCAATAAGTGAGTCTTACCTAATTGATTGAGTACCGCACTCCGAGATAGATGTAAATTGAATATATTTCTACATTTTGTTATTTAAATTTTTTGTTTGGTATGAACTGAACTATATACTGATACGAATATACATAAGAAGGGGATTGCTACTTATTGGGTATTGTCATTGAAATCAACTTGTTGTCTTAATTTGATATCGACAGTGTCTCTTTTAACTCTACAAAACATCGAAATATCAGAATTGATGACAAAATCAACGACACACCAAGACCATGATTTATGAGATGCTAAATCTTTATAGAATTCATTGGCTATTGAATTCACCTGAGATAATTTGGACCATGCAACGAATGGGAAATCATGATGTTCATTGTGATATCCAACATTCCATGTGACCAAATTCAAGATCCCGTAATATGAATAAGTCTCTAAAGGTGGTAAATCTTGGAATTTCTTATAATTCTTTGGAGGTTCAAAGATATAATGTTCACTTAAGAAGTGTCCTGCTGTTGGATGCAAAGAACCCGCAAAGAATGAGGAAAGTATAAAATACATCAACGAATTAACAGACCAATTTGTCACGATTAAATAATCGACAAAGAATTGTACCAAAACGTTTAGCAGATGGATATAAGTAAATTTGATAGATGTTATAAACATTGGTCTTAATGCATAGAAGAAGATTTGGAAAGTGACAAAGAATGATTTTCCCAATACATTTGATAAGACAATAGCCTCGAATTTTGTTGGTAAATCAGTATCGTAAACTTCGTCACCTAAGAATTTATGGTGTAATTGATGATAAGGTTGAAATGAAGCTGAATATGGGATACCGATTGGTAAATTGACAAAGATTGAAAATAATTTATTTGCCAAGGGTTTCTTGAAACCCAAATTATGGCATAGTTCATGGATACATAGGAAACAATTTTGGTTCAAAGTACCACCTATTAAATATGCCAATATGAGAAATTTCCAACTTAACACTGGAGTATCTCTTAAGTGATATGCAATTAAAAATTGAGTGGAAACGACTAAGAAACTGAGATATTTTGTCAAAGGTTCATGACCTACAAGTTTTGTAATTTCAGGATGTGCTTTCAAGATCAATTTTCTTCTTATTGCGTGTAAATCCTTTTCACGAGTCCAATAAAAATCCAATTGATCTTTTATATCGGATTGGTCTATTACCGGTGGGGTTACGTCGTATGAAGTCTTTGAAAGTCTATGAGTTATTTCTGACATTGGTAAAGCTGAATGGGAGGAGATATAGATAGGTCTTTATTAGAGAAAAAATTGTCGGGGAGGGGAATTTTTGACAAGGAACCGATTATGCAGTTGGAGAAATGTAGGTGTTTGGTTAGATCTGAATAAGATGGGAAAAGGGGAACGAGCGATGGAATGTTTGACAAAGACACGAAAAGGGTATAGATGAAGGGGGGGAAAGAGTTTGAATATGAATGTGGGATGAGGATAGATAGATAAATATATGTATAAATGCAGATCGAGCAAACAAAGTGGAGAGATCTTGAAAGGACGGGAAACATGTTGTCTAATAGAGGCTTGGCCTAGTAACGTAAATTGACAAATTATTTCACACGCACGCGCAAAAGTCAAAGTGGTTTCATCTGAGATCTGCAACACGGGGGACTGTTGTCGTGGTGTGCGGGTGTTGCGAGATCAATTGAGCTGCATCGATAAACTCACAGCCACACACTTCCACCCGCACCAGCCACACTCCAGGCGAAAGAAAACTTTTGGAGTGAATGGAGGATTGGAGGATTAACCTGGTCCATGGTTGGTTGATTGATTAATTGATTGATTGGTTCTACTTCCATACACTCCTTCTCCCACCGTTATTAGGCAAATTCACTTACAAGGTCACTACTCACCAGAATATCATATCAATACCCTCCCCCTCGTGTACTATAAGCACTTGCGTGAGTTCTCACTTTGTTACTTCCCAATAATAAATATTTCACTCCCACTCACTGTCGAATCGAGCAAGAGAGAAAGAAATATATCACCATACTTAGCAAACTTTATTGGAGTAATTAAATTAGTCTATTTGCACAAGCTTCAATTATTATCAGATTTACCCCTCCTTCTCATTCAAATTTAGGCAGTTAGATTTAATTTTTTTTTTCCTTTAATTCTCATATATACATCTTATTGCAATGCTTTCTTTTACCTCCAAAAATATTAAAAGCGTTGTTATGACAGGTTCTAATAGACTAGCCATGTTGAACAATCATCTTTCCATTAGATCAAACTCAACAAGTAGTAATAAGATTACCACTTCAAATGACATCACCTCAAATGTCAGCAATACTGCAAGAGTAATCACTTTAAACAGATCATCCAAATTAAATGCCCTGACAACTCCAATGGTTCAAGATATTACTGCTAGATTGATAGAATTTAGTAAATCAAAGTCAAACAATTTAATCATACTCAATTCAGCAACGGAAAAGGCTTATTGCTCCGGTGGTGATGTTATTCAATGTGCCAAGGACAATTTAAATGGTGAACCTTTAAAATCATTAGAATTCTTTAAGAGAGAATATTCCTTGAATTATCTTTTATCAGTCTACAATAAACCTGTTGTCGTTATTGACAATGGTATTGTAATGGGTGGTGGTGTTGGTTTAAGTGTTCATTCACCATTTAGAATCATTACGGATTCAACGACTTTTGCCATGCCTGAAACAAATATCGGATTTTTCTCAGATGTTGGTACTTCATTTTGGTTACCCAAATTGGATGGTAATTTAGGTTATTACCTTTCATTGACCGGTGATTCAATCCAAGGTGTTGATAATTTAATCACTGGTTTTGGTACCCATTATGTTCCAGAAGAATACCTTGAACAATTGAAAGATAGATTATCCACTTTAGAAGTTAGATATGAAGCCGATGAAAATGAAGAGCCCGAATTTGTCAGTAGTTCAGCAATGGATTTAAATGCCATTGTTAATGAAACAATCGAAGAATTTTCTCATCAAATCCCATCAAATCATAAATTTAAGTTTTCTACACAACAATTGAATACAATTGAAAATTGTTTCAATCCAGATGAACACAAGACTGTTTTATCAATAATTGAATCCTTAGAAAAAGATGGTTCTGAATTTGCATTAAAGACAATTGAATTGTTGAAAACTAGATCTCCAATTTCATTAGAATTATGTTATCAATTGTTGAAAAAAAATGCATTCCAAAATAATTTCGATGCCATTAGTAATGAATTATTATTAGCATCAAAGATGATGATTGATTACCAAAAGAATGATTTCAATGAATATATTACTAAGAATTTGATCAACAGAAAAGCCACCAATGAAGAAGATAAGACCCCAAGACCTATATTTAAAGATCTTGAATCAATTCCATCTGGTTATATCGATGAATTAATCAACCTTAACCTCACTAAACCAGATTCATCTTCATTAGAAACTGAAGGATTAAAACCTGAAGAAATAATGGATCTTAAATTGAAACAAATTGAAAAATTCAATAAATTGTTAAAGAAACAAGAAATTTCATTTGATTCTGATATAACAACAGGTTATGCAGATTATTATGATTATCCATTTAACAATGGATTACCAACCCAATTTGAAATCGAAGACTATATCAAAGGTGAAGATGACTCAAATAGAAAATATTCCGTTACTTTTAAAGAAGCGGTTAAATATTTTGATATTAAATATCATAATCGTCATGGTTTACACTACAAGGTTAAACATATCTTGAATAGAAAGACAAAACCAAGTGAATATGGTGATGAATACCTTGAATGGGTTGATTAAATTATTAACTCATTAACCAATCAACCAACCAACTCCTTTCAACATTATTAAAAATTAAATACTCATTGTAAATAGTTATTTTCCTCCTCCTCCTCCTTCCCCACTCCTTAAATTTTTATATATTTAATAAAGCAATTATTCTTCTATTAATTTTTTGAAATTTACTATTATTATATAAGAAAATATGACAATTATTTATTTTATTTCATGTGATTTGGGTTTTTTTTTTCTTTGGTTAATTCCTTTCTCTAGATTTTAACGGCAGCTTCATGAATCTTGGCGTATCTACCAGATGGATCTTCGTTACAACCCCATTCGGCCTTTGGAATCCATCTCATTACGGTGGATGCAGCGGCTTTTGAAGGGAATAATTCATCGAATTTACATCTGTAGAAGTAAGCTTCTTTTGTAGTTGGAATATCATCACCCCATTGTGGTTTTGGATTGGCAAATTCTTCATCAGAAACGGAGGATTCGGCAAGATCTTTCAAACCATCAATCCATGAGTAACCAACACCATCTGAAAATTGTTCCTTTTGACGCCATAAGATTTCATCTGGTAAATAAGGTTTAACATCTGGTTCAGCGGATGTATCAAATGCCTTTCTTAAGATGTATTTTTCAATCTTACCAGTTGATGGGTCGATTAATTTATCACTTGGATCAATGTTCAAACATAATTCTAAGAATTGTTTATCTAAGAATGGAACTCTTGCTTCTAAACCCCAGGCCATGGTAGATTTATTGGCTCTAAGACAATCGGCATAATGTAAGTTTTTAACTCTCTTGATACATTCGGTATGGAATTCAGCAGATGATGGAGCACTAGCAAAGTATAAATAACCACCAAAGACTTCATCTGAACCTTCACCGGATAAGACCATCTTAACACCTTGAGCTTTGATCTTTCTTGATAATAAGTACATTGGAGTGGAAGCTCTAATAGTAGTAACATCGTAGGTTTCTAAATGGTAGATAACATCACTTAATGCATCGAAACCATCTTCTAAAGTAAAAGTATGTTCATGATGAATGGTACCAATAAATTTGGCAACTTTTCTAGCAGCAATTAAATCTGGAGCACCTGGTAAGCCAACAGCAAATGAATGTAATTTAGCCCAACCACTTAATGCTAATTTACCTTGATCATCAACACCTGTTAAAGTATGAGAAGCATCAATACCTTCAGTTTTAGATTCGATATCCTTAGCGGCCTTTTCTGTTTCTCTTGCAGCAATGGCGGCAATTAAGGAAGAATCTAAACCACCGGATAATAATACACCATATGGAACTTCGGCCATTAATCTCTTTCTAACGGCTAATTCTAAACTTTCTCTAATATCTTTAAGGTTAACAGGAGTAGTTGGGATCTTGTTTCCATCCCACCAAGTTGGGTTGAAATATCTTGTTAATTTATCGGTATTTGAATCATAAACATGACCAGGTGGGAATGCTAAGATATCATCACATTCATCGGTAAGACATTTTAATTCAGAAGCAAAGAAAACGGTCTTTGGTTTTGAAGATGATCTACCCATATATAAAGTGGTAATACCAATAGGATCTCTAGCGGCAATAATACGATCGGTATCTTTGTCATAAAGAACCCAAGCAAACATACCGTCTAAGTATTTTGGAGCATCGACATCATATTTGGAAAATAATGGGATAATTGGTTCACAATCACTAAGAGTCTTAAATTTATAATCTTTTAATTCTTCTCTTAAATGGATATGGTTATAGATTTCACCATTAACAGCTAAAGTATATCTACCATCAGTGGAGACAATAGGTTGAGCACCTGAATCTAAACCAACGATGGATAATCTTTCATGACATAAAATAGTATTGTTGATGATCTTGTTACCTGACCAATCTGGACCTCTATGTCTAATTCTCTTGGAATATTGTAAAGCCTTGTCTTTAAAACCTTGGACTTCAGGGTAGTTATAAGCAGCAAAGATACCACACATCTTGTTTGGTTGTTATACTAAGTTGGATATATATATATATGGGAAATTGTAAAAGGGGCAAAAACACTTCAAGATCAACAAGGGGATTTAACGTTTATAAATTTTGGGATATCTATCACCGAACAAACCATCAAAGAGAGCGCTGAGTCATGAAAAATTTGAGAGTGGAGCACACAAAAACTGTTTTAACTGAGAGACTCACCCTGCGCACAAATGAGTCCTTTTTTTACCGGGAAGGGCAACGGCAATGAGAAATTGCTTTTATATGTCCGGGTTAGTTTCCTGCGCGACGTTTTATGGTTGTTGTGTCTATAGTTTTTTTTCTCAAGACGAGGGTGCACGGGCGGGGTGCGACTCTTGAGACGGGAGGATGTTGTGGGGGTGTAGGGAGGGCCCTAGACAAGTCGGCTACAGCTAGACTACAGCTGCACAGCCCGGCAATCTCGCCTTGTCTTTCCCTCCTCCTTGTCTCTCCCTTCTCCCCCCCAATGGCATTTGCAGTAGACGTAAAAAAGTGTGTTAAACTCCCCTTTTTGCCTGTTAACGTACTTGACATAATTTTTTTTTTACTTGACTGATTCATTATCTACTTTTCTTCAAGTCTTCTTTTCCCTTTTCCCTTTTAGTTTTTATGAGATTGCCGCTTAAGTGTATTTCATTCAAATCTAATCTTTTAAACTTGAATAGATCTTCTTTGAATTACTACACCACTTTCAATTATAGATCAAACCCACAGACTAAGATGTCCGTTGAAGATACTTTAAAACCTCTCTTTGAAGAGATTAATAAATCCAAAGCCGCTTTCATCCAGAGATTGACTACTGCTGTTGCAATCCCTTCTGTCTCTGCTGATGAAGGTTTAAGACCAAAAGTCTTCGAAATGGCCGATTTCCTTAAGGCAGAATTGACCAAATTAGGTGCTTATGATATTGAAATGAGAGACTTAGGTTTACAACCTCCTCCAGTTACTGATAAAAACCTGAAATTGCCACCAATTGTATTGGCTAAATTCGGTAAGGACCCAAAAAAGAAAAACGTTTTGATCTATGGACATTATGATGTTCAACCTGCTTCTTTAGAAGATGGTTGGAACACAGAACCTTTCAAATTAATTGAAAAAGATGGTAAATTATTTGGTAGAGGTTCTACCGATGATAAAGGTCCAGTTATGGGTTGGTTAAACTCTGTTGAAGCCCATAATAACTTAGGTTTGGAATTACCAGTCAATTTAATCTGTTGTTTTGAAGGTATGGAAGAAAGTGGATCCATTGGTCTTGATGAATTAGTAGCTCAAGAAGCAAGTGGTTATTTCAGCCAAGTTGATACCGTTTGTATCAGTGATAACTATTGGTTAGGTACCAAGAAACCTGTTTTAACATATGGTTTAAGAGGTTGTAACTACTATCAAATTTCAATCAAAGGTCCTGGTGCTGATTTACATTCTGGTATCTTTGGTGGTATCATCCATGAACCAATGACAGATTTATTCAAAATCATGTCTCAATTAGTCGATCCAAATGGTAAGATTAATATTCCAGGTATTGATGAAATGGTTGCTCCATTAACTGAAAAAGAGCAAGGTTTATACAAAGAAATTGACTTTGATGTTGATGAATTAAACTTAGCATCTGGTTCAGATACCGCCATTTATCGTGCCAAAGAAGATATCTTAATGCATAGATGGAGATATCCATCTTTATCAATACATGGTATTGAAGGTGCATTTTCTCAAGGTGGTGCTAAAACCGTTATCCCGGCTAAAGTCATTGGTAAATTCTCCATTAGAACCGTTCCTGATATGGATTCAGCTACTTTAGATAAATTGGTCATCGATTATGTCAATGCCAAATTCAAAGAATTAGGATCCCCAAATACTTGTGTAGCTGAATTAATCCATGATGGTGCCTACTGGGTTTCTGATCCTTTCAATGAATCCTTCACAGCTGCTAGAAAGGCAACCAAATTGGTTTGGAACATCGATCCAGATTTAACAAGAGAAGGTGGTTCTATTCCAATTACTATTACTTTTGAAGAACAATTAAAGACTAACTGCCTCTTGTTACCAATGGGTAAAGGTGATGATGGTGCTCATTCAATTAACGAAAAATTAGACGTTGCTAATTACATCGAAGGTGTCAAGACTTTATCTGCTTACTTGCATTACTACGGTGCTTCTGAATCCAAATAAGTCATTATATTAACGTTTCCCCTATCATAAATAACTCATTGAATAAATAATCCCTCTAATTTAGTTTTCAAATTGAAAAAGTAAAACATTAAAATTTACAGAAAGATGTATATTTAGTACATTAGTCACTCGAAAGCGGAATAATAGATTTCGTCCTACCAAAATTCCGAGGCTGCATAATGTACTCTTTTTATAGACATATAGCGAAGTTAATTTTAACTATCTCAACTATATTGGTGGTGTACTTCTTTCTATACAGCCTACACACAGAACTAATCAAGGCATCATCGCACCTTACTAGCACTACATAATATATTACCATGTCCGCTTTGAAACTGCATGAACTTCAAGAGATAGAAGATATGGAAGAACAGATGTTTCACAACTCCGATTCTCCGAAAATTACCATCGATGAAATTAAAGAAACAACCCATTCACTCGATACTACCACCACCATCAATAATAAGAATATTAATAATACTGATACTAACGGTAACAACAATAACCCATACTCAAACACAACAACGGGTGCAGCAAATTCAAGGGAATCTTCATTGGATCTAGATGATATCAAGGAATCAGAAATTTTAAACAGAGAATCTACATCACAGTTAGGATTCTTGCCCGATCCTTCATCCATATCATCTACTAATGAATACAACCATTTTTTGCAAAACATACCAGATGTTAAACTGACTTATCCTTTAGGAACGATTTGTCAACCTGATCCTAATCAAAAAGTGTTTTTTTTCGATATTGATAATTGCTTATACAAGAGATCTTTGAAGATTCACGATTTGATGCAGATTTATATCCATCGTTTTTTCAAAAAGACCTTGGGATTGAACGATGAAGATGCGTATAATTTACATATCAAATACTACAAAGAGTATGGATTGGCTATTGAGGGATTGGTGAAATACAATAAGATCGATGCTTTGGAATACAATAAAGTTGTCGATGATGCATTACCATTGGATAAGATCTTGAGGCCTAATTTAAGACTGCGTAAGATGTTAATCAAATTGAAAGAATCCAAAAAAATAGATAAATTATGGTTGTTTACCAATGCTTACAAGAACCATGGGTTGAGGGTTATCAAATTATTGGGTATTGGTGATTTATTTGATGGGATGACATTTTGTGATTATTCTACTTTCCCATTAATCTGTAAGCCTATGCCTTTGTCTTTCCAAAACGCATTGGTACAATCGGGTTGTGTTTCCCCAAGCCAGACTTATTTTATAGATGATTCAGGGTTGAATGTGAATGCTGCTGTTGAATTAGGGTGGAGCAACGTTATCCAATACGTAGAAAGAGATGAAGATATGGCTGAGCTTGTTGGAAATAATAAAAATGAGAAAATTACAGTGGTTAGAGATATATTAGATATAGAACAGGTATGCCCCGAGTTGTTTTGAAGAAGAGGAAGAAGAAGAAGAAATATACATTTATAAGAACCAGATACATAAACAAATCTATAGATAATTTTGATGTGATGTATTAATGTAAGATATATAGAATATAGAATACGCCGATTATAAAAAGGTTTCTTTGGCACTCAATCCTTTACCCAGTAAAGAATTCAGACTTGTTAATATAGTCTGGCAATCTGTAATTATTGGATTTATACTATGCTTGTAATTAGCAAAATACTCAACTTTGAAAATTGAAAGATAACTGTGAAAATGTGAAGTTAGAAGATCTTTGTTTTCAACATTTGGAATCGTATGCAATTTGGGTAATTTCACGCTGTCATCTGATACCTCTTTTTGATAAAAACTATCAAGGTCATCAATATCATCGGAGCTGGAAATTCCAACAGGCGTAGCTGATAGTGACCTATGATCTTTGTAGCTTCTGTCTCCACTTTCTGTCTCGGTACCAGAATACAAATTTTTCAAATCGGTATTCAATCGATCATATTTAACAAAATTCGGATAATGTATAGTAACCAAATCGTTCAATAATAGTATACGATACCTCATATTTTTGAAGCATACTTTTTGCATCAATTCAAAGTGGTACTCATTGTCTTTGAATGCCTTCAAGAATCCCCTGTTGAAAGCACTGAATTTATTAACAACGAGTTGTGATTCAGGTTTGAGACTATGATGGTACAGTTTACCCATGTATCTGTACAATGACCGTATTATCAACTCGCTTGTCTTCAACTGATCATCTATATCGCATTGGAAACTCAACAAAGCAGATTTCCATCCTTCATCCTCAGCTCTGTTTATACCATCGTTATAATCCCATATGATCAAGTAGTTGAGACTCAACCATGATCTTAAGTCTTTGATGAATGGATACTCCATGGATTGTAAATTTCTTATAAATCTAGAGATTAGTTTAACATCTGCAAAATCATCCAGGATTGGGAGGATCATCTTTTTCAAGAGTTTATCGAATCGCACAGATGAATTCTTAATGTATTGCTTTTGAGACAAGTAATGGACAGATATCTGCATCAACAGTCTGTTGAGGATGGTTATTGGAGTTTCGTGGTACCCATGGCTTCTTAACCCTGGGATACAGTAATCGCTCACGTTTGGTTTCACCGTTCTAAAATCAATGAGATGTGAAATTACAAGTCGAAATATCAAAGTCATGCAAAAGTCTTGAATATTGGCAATTTCTTCTTGCCTCAAATCTGTGCTGTGCTCCACTGGTTTATCTATTGTTGTCAAGATACTCAGTACAAACTTTTTCAATCTAAGTACCATAACGAAGAAGGGGAATTCACCATCCGCTATTGCTAAATGAGGATGATATTCATGGTTTCTCCATGAATAGTACTTTATATCATTCAACGATAAGGCTGCATCCAAGTGCTTAACAACTTCACTTTGACTTTTGATCTTGAAAGAGTCATAATTCGCACCACTAAATTCACCAAGATGTTTTATAATTGCATGGTAAAACTTATCCGTATCTACATCTGCATTGATAAAAGTCTCATAGTTGAGCGAAGCCAATGACTGTAAATCATATTGAACGGGTTTCACCGTAAATAAGTCCTGATCCGGTGCTGATATCGGTACCCCTTTGCATATCAAATCGCGTGCAAAAGTTTGTTCCTTGTAGTAATAATTTGGATCATTTCTTTTCTCTAAAGAGACCACTCCCTCAGAGAATTTGGAATCAAGCTCACTTGAATCATCTGATATAATATCTAGCCCAACACCAAAATCAAATAGTTCATCTGCATCTGCTTCACGGATACTATGTTGAAGGTATTCCATGAAATATTTGTATCTAGGGTTAGTTGAGATTCTATCACCTACAGCGTCTATGATTTGGGAGGTCAATTTCTCTTTATCTGCATTGTCATTCTCCTCTTCTTCCATGTCTTCTTTCAACATACTTGATATTCTTTGACTTTCTTCGTATCTTTTCAATGCATCATCAGCACTAGTGACTGAGAGTTGAACTGGTACTGTTACCTTCTCTTTAGGTTTGAGTCTCATCTTCAATTTCTTCGATTTGGGTGGTGTAGCTGGGATATCTTCAACTGGTGACTGTTTCCTCTTAAGAGTATCAAATGAACTGCTCAGTTTCTGTACACTTTTTAAGTCCAGATCCAAGTCAAACCCCAGAATTGATGAGAGATCGTCTTTCTTATTCCTTGATGATGATGATATACCTACTGATGAGACACTCTTGAATAACCTGTCGTTAATCTTCACATTTGGAGTAGGTATTGAAGTCGCAGACCTCGTGAGTCTTGTAGGTAATGTAGTAATCCTAGTCTGCACTGGAATATTTGCCGAAGTTTGGTTTAGGGATTTGATGTCTTCCAATGTATCATCATCTGGATCCAAGACACTAGATTCGTCGCTATCAAAACTAACCGATTCAAGATCCTCTTGTGAATATCCTGAGATGATTTCATTTGTTCTGATATCCCGTATAACATCAGCATTGGAACTTCGTATATCCTTCTGAGAGATCACATTTTGAGTCTCTGTAACCTGTGTTGGAGGTAGTATATTATTCGGGGTTTTCAAAAGACCAAGGATATCATCTTCACCTTCATCTGAGATATCCCAGTCAGAATCGGATATGTATGATTTTTCAAATGACATGTTTCCTGAAATTTGTGATCCCATAACTTCGTGCTATAGGCAAAATGCAAGATATTCTTTCCTTTCTAAAGTCTTTTGTCAATTGGTTATTTCCTATATCTCTAGTATCTGGAAGATGCAAGTTTTGAAACAAAAGATGCCTAAATATTTTAACCGTGGGTCTTTGGCTTTTTGTTTCGCGTCACGTGTAAATAATAGGGCTGTGGGGCAGTCCTTCCCTTTCATGATATATATATATATTTATTAAAATTCAATTACTTTCTCAAACGGTCTCTTCAATAGGGGATTTTAGTAAATTATACCTATATTGTTCTATTTACAGTATATACACGCATTATTCAGGAAAGATTGAGCGGAATTATTTCTTGCTCAACTCCTGTTTTTTCTTTTCCAACTCTTCAATCTTAGCGATGACTTCTTTATCCCTGACGTAATTTAAAATGGAGAATCCCACCAATCCGAATAGGATGGAACTGGAAATAAGTCTGAAGATAAACTCCGGTGTAGTTAGGGGAACTTCTTTCTTCGATTGTGAATCACTACTACCGTTGATTGAATCGATGACATTTACCCTTGGTCCCCATGATCCATAACTAATGAAACAAATAGCTCTTTTATCATCTTTGGTCAAGTAATTCCATGCAAATAGTTGTTTGGCATTAAGGTATTCTAAGATATCTTGTTGTTCATCTGCCTTCATCTTCTCCCACCTCTCGGGCAAATCTCTCAAATCCATAGATAATTCTTCTTCTTCCCCTTCTTCGTAATCTTCATCGGTTTCCTTGATTTGTTCATTGGACTCATCTTTTTCAAGTGATTTTGTTTCCGTTTTATCTGAATCCAAGATCTGATCTATTCTGTTACTGACACCGCTGTCTTGTTTTTTCTGTGTATCGATGGAATAATATCTTTGGTTGAACGATTGGCATGAACTTCTAGTAATGTAGCATCTAGCAACACCATAGGTAGAAAATCTAGATAATCTACCCAAGCCTATCAAATTTCTAGCCAAACTCATTTCTTTTTAGTTTTAGATCTTGCCTCCTATTTAACAAACGCTATATATTACCAGAGACTCATCATAAAAGGACCTAAATCATATAAATATATCAATATCATCCATCCTCTTCTATCTCAGCATGTTCACAATTCTCTTCGTTCCTCGAGGGGGGCAGTAGAAGAAAGTCGACGCGTCGCTTATTATGATTCTCTATTGATGCTTGGTTTAATGTTTCCAGTGGTTGTTCAGAATTTCGTTCCAGCTTATGGTTAACTCATGTTTACACTCAATTGAAAAGGGTTTATCCGTTGTATTTTCTTTCAAAATCAAAAAAAAACACTGATGTAAGTATAAATATAATTGTAGATATGAATGTAAGTATGTATGTATGTATGTATGAATGCGAATGCGCAATCGTTTAAAGTTTTACGCAAACTATGAAATGAATAATGCAATTGTTATAACAATTATGATCATGAAAATAATCCCCTTTTAATCCATATACCCCTCCAGCAGATAATAAGCAATATGAATCCAACCAAAAATCCAACGGTGAAAATCCCAAATGGTACAGATAAGCAGTAGCGATTGAAAAATGCATTTAACTTGAAAAAATTGGTATCAACATCAACCAAACAATATTTGTCAAATTGTAATGCATAAAATATACCAAACATCAAACTACCTATTGCTGGAGCACTTAAGAATAACCCCCATGTAGATCCAAGAATTTCTACACCCCAGATTTCAGCGGTTATGGTAGGAAATAATGTGAATATACCACCATAACTTATACCTATCAGACTTGAAATCAATTCAAAATTTGGATAGTTGATAGAGATTAAACCATTACCGACCAATCCAACAATAGCTGATGTTAGCAATAAAGTTATTGGCGTTATATATCTTGAGTGAATATAATCTGTCGAGACTCCAACGAATAATCTTGTAAGGGTGGAAAATACACTGAAATATTTAACGCAGGATGAAATGTCTTTTGTGTCATTTATATCTCCAATGACGGATGAAATAGATCCCATGGTAGTGATGAATAACTCTAAAGGACCCGCTAATAGGAATAAAACGACGAACATGATATACATCGATTTATCCTTCAAGAATTTGTTGTACTTGATATTATAATCAACTATTTGTTGAGGTTCCATAAAGCTATTTTCAGATTGAAGTGATTGAACACTGTTAGATCTTCCAATAAGAGCTGATCTTTCGTGATATCCTTCAGAGCTTTGAGCTTGTCCATTCTGATTTACTTCTTCTTCATCTTGTTCTTCTCCTTGTTCCTTCTTAAACAATAGATCTTTCTCGATTGTAACAATGACCGATGAGCAAAAATTCAAAATACCGATGACAAAGTACATGCAACTCAACCCAATGAAGACTTTATAAATATTCAAATTTCCATCTTCACCGTGCAAGAATTTGAATCTATTGAACATTAATGTCAAAAGATAAGAACTAAGTCCAAAAAATGCCACTGGAGCACTTATACTTAGACCTTTTCTTTCTGGGTAAATCTTAGCACATGTCAATAAAGAACAGAAATAAACGGCAGATGTACCACATCCAATCATTGCAAAACCTAAAGACATTACTAAATAACTCCAATTATGCGTATAAGTCAAAGCAGCTAATGAATATCCGGGGAAAAACATCACCATACTCAATAAAGCCAATAACACTGGACCATGGGTATCTGCTAAATAACCTAGAACAGGTAATGTCAGATACATCCCAATGGAGATAAACCCACCAATGATATTGATGTTGAACTGATTGTAATGTAAAACTTTCATAAAATGTGGTGTAAACAGAGAAAATGTAACAACAGAAGCATCAAATAGACAAGTTATTAAGGATATAGTGAATGAGACCTTACGAATGGTCTCATTTGAGTAGTTTTTGCATAAATACTGTCGTATATGGTGAGTCAACGCACTCTCCAGTGCTGAAATATTTTGCATGGTGGTCTCGTGACGTGTATAGTCTCTATTCTAGGCAACAATCTTTCTTGGAAATCTACTCTTGGTGAATCTTCCGTAAAATTACAGATAAAATATCAAGGGAATCATTATCAACCAGGGGATATATGCGTCAAAATTGCCCAGACTCGAACGAGGTATAAGGAAAGAGTCAGACTATTATCGTGTAGTCGATCGACGCTTCAAATGTTTTCTTGATTATATGGCGGGGTTTTGTTTATTTGATAATAGTGAAATTACGTTACACTGTCTTGAATGAATTCCCAAGATCTATGGTCAGAGTACCCAGAACCATGAACAAGGAAGTGGTGGAGTATAAGATAAATAAGGTGGCTATTCCAGATATAGACATCGATGGAGCCGATTCGATAGTCGATAAAGAGAGTTTTTTCCAACATGCTTTACAGTATAATTATCAATTTGAGTATATAGATGATCCTTTGAAGAGTAAAGTGTGTGCTCAAGTGACGAATAATATATTCAAGATCAAGAGGATGATGTATGAGGATGAGAAGAATACCAAATATATATTCACATTGAATCAATTTATTCAATTTTATCATTTCTGCGATAATATATTCAAGAGTAATGGAAGCTGGCAGAAAAACGATTTGAAGAGATTATATTCCACCAGTTTACAATGTAGTTGTAATTATTCTGCAAAAAGGGCGTTGATCAAACTTGGCAAGCAAAAGAATTTAGATGGTGTCTATGACCAAGACGATGATAACGATAATGATGATAATAATGATAATGAGGAGGAGTCACATAGGGAGCATGAAACACATGAGGCACAAGCCCTTGATGTGGAGGTCGATGACATTGAGGACATGAATATAGAAGCTCAAGACGCGTTCGATCGCGCACTTAGCAATCACAGATCCACACTTGATCCGTATAATGGCCAGTCTATTGTTAAAGACCATCGTCATATCAAGTTACCTGTTAAGAAGAGCAATAAGAAGACAACTTTTTTCAAATGCCCCGTGCGGTACTCTTTAGTGTTTAATTTCGAGATTCCCAAATCACCAATTGTGACTCTTGTCACTAGGTCTGGACCGCATACCCATCCAATTACTGATTTTGAAAAGAGGTTCACAACGATGTTTCATGACAGTCTTGCAAGAGTGATTATTCCTCAAGAAGGGCCATCTATTGCATTGGTTTGTAAAAGAATGAGAAGTGAATTGGTATATCTGAGTATGAAATATGATATTTCACTTGATAATAATGTGAATGTTATTGCTTCTAGGGTTAGAAATATAATCAGTAGGACTCAATTTAGTGATTCTTTGGGTGTGAATTCAAGGAGTATGGGTATGCAAGGCCGCAAGAGAAAGATGCTAAAAATAGGAGAATTCGAATCAATTGCTGTTTGGAAAGTCAATGAGCCGATAATGGATTCATTAGAAAAAGATCGACTTCTGGATGACCGTAATGATGATGGTGATGATGATGATGATGATGAGGATATTGATGATAATGATAATGATGATAGTGATTTGATCCGGAAAGGAGAAAAAGATGCTGAAGCGTATAGAAACAATTGTATTGGTGAGTTGGAGGAATTATTTGAAAGGTATAGGAATGTTGCTAGATCCATTAAAAGAGATCGAGACTTCGAGGGAAATTGTCAAAGGTTGAAGTCTAGTTTGAAGTCATTTGTTATTGATGCCGAATTCACATCCCAGTCTGGAACGCATCATCATCATCATAGGGCATGAAGATTTATTACTTAAATAGTTTTTTGTTCTTCGTTCTTTTTAATATAGATATGAATATATAGGTACAAAAAGAAACTATATTCTCCTCTAAAGGCAGAGAGAACTTGAGAAGGAAGGTTTTGAAACAACAGTACCTGAGTGAACTAGCTACCAATTGCAATTTTCCCGTGCCGAATAGTTTTATGTTCGATTACATATAACTAATCGATAGTGGGACCACCGAAGCCACCCACCACTAATAGGGCTAGGCAAGCAGGAGCCCAGGGCCATAAACATGAATGCACTGCCGTGGCAAGAGAAGGGAAAAAAATAAAAAAGCACAGTACGCCTGCTGATGACATAAGTCCGGAATATATAAATATAAATGTAAATGTAAATATAAATATAAATAGTACAAGTCTGCACACGGATAGCGGGGAGTCGTGAGTAGTTGGCCTGCCCTTTCTGGCCCCTATGGCAACGGAGGATCCAGAGGAGTGAACGCGCGCAACTCAAAACCGTCCAGCTCCACGACGCACCGCAGCGCAGCGTCCAGCCCGAGCGGGAAAAAAAGAAAGAAAAGCGAGCTGAGTCAAAAAGCAAAGCAAAGCCTAAAACGGGAATGGCTATTTTGATTACAATAGGGATAATGCAGCTATATATTGTCTTTAACCGTTTTAGTAAATTGAACATAAAATGCCACCCTTGGGTTTGCAAATTCTGTGCATAGTAGGTGCTAAGCTTATTGTAAATCCCTTGCCATTCTTATTCTAGTTGACTGTTATTCTATCGTCTAGTGCTCCTGCCCTTGTTTTGGGCTCGCCTCGTTTGGGCACTTTTCTACACTTACTCGGTCGGTGTCTTTGTGTCTTGTGTCTCCCTCCCTTTGTGCATGTTGTTCTTTTCATGTGTATATATATATATGCATATACCTTTACACCTTACCATATCATCCACCCATAGTTCCTCTTATCCGTAACTTACTGTCCAATTATCGACTTCTAGAAGGCCTAACTGATTGTTCAACAGATATACTTACTCTTCTCATTTGGCATACACACACTTACATCATAGATAGCCGACATATCTATAAATATATAACCAGCGCCCCTGTGTAATATACTCCTGCTGCCATCAACATACTACATTGCCTGTAGTTTCTACGTCTAACAACCGACAACCCACTCACACCACACCCACACTCACACTCACACTCACATCACAACAATACACTATCACCGACCAGGGATTATATAACAATTCTCACCTCTCTCGCCTTGTCAAAAACACTCTCAATTTCCCAAAGCGATCAACTCTGCCTGCGATTCAAATCTCACTCAATCTCAATCTCGCACCCACTTACAATTACAATTACAATCACAATTATCTCGGCACCCACCACCCACTTTCATATTTTTCGTTTGAGTTTTCGTCTGCATTTTTGTTTGACTTTTCCTCTCTCTGAGTTTTCATTGATTTTATTTCTGTATACTTCTCATTTATTTTGTTCCCACCTACAATAAACTCAATCCTGTGTCGTGTTTTTTTTTCCTCCTCCCCCACTTCACTAATTCCAATCAATCAATCAATCAATCAATCGATTACCACTTACTTCCACCTCTCCACTCTTATTACTCACTGTACATCCTACCCATCACTATATCCGTACCTTTTTTTTTTGCTTACCCCGTCCGTCAATAGTCGATTGAACAGTTATTTTACTTTTTTTGGCAAACCCTCTGAAACCGCATATATCAAATATACTTATTCGTGATAATCATACGTGTTTCAATTAACTGTATTTTTTCTCAATTATTCACTTCTATATTCATTCCATCTTTGTAGCAAATGAATCAACAACAAATGGCCGTAGTCACTCAAATGAACGGTGGCCCTCCTCAACAAATCTCTCCTGCTCAACAGGCTCAAGCTCAGGCACAAGCTCAAGCTCAAGCTCAAGCCCAAGCTCAAGCACAAGCTCAGGCTCAAGCTCAAGCTCAAGCGCAAGCTCAGGCTCAAGCTCAAGCTGAAGCTCAAGCCCGTGCTGTCGATCAAAATTCGTTCGAAGCAAGATTCGCTCAAGAGAATGCTGAGACTTGGATGGCTATCGGTTCATGTGCTGACGCCATTGGTAATATCGAAAAGGCTGTCGATGCTTTTTCTACTGCTTTGAGATATACACCAAATAATCCAAAGGCTTTAACTCAATTAGCCAACGTCTATCGTTCAAGAGATGCGTTTGCAGAAGCAGCTGACTTGTATAGAAGAGCTTTAACTCTCGACCAAAACAATGGTGAAACTTGGGGTTTATTAGGTCATTGTTACTTAATGTTAGATGACTTACAAAGTGCTTATACCGCTTATCAACAAGCTCTATTGAATTTACAAAACTTGAGCGTGCCAAAATTATGGCATGGTATTGGGATCTTATACGATAGATATGGTTCATTAGAATACGCAGAAGAAGCATTTGTAAGA
Organism: Wenyingozyma nitratophila; assembly: GCA_030567875.1. NCBI lineage: Eukaryota > Fungi > Ascomycota > Pichiomycetes > Pichiales > Pichiaceae > Wenyingozyma > Wenyingozyma nitratophila. Next base: position 240,328 of record JAJLSW010000003.1, read on the forward strand.
GTATTAGAAATGGATCCAAACTTTGATAAGGCAAATGAAATTTATTTCAGGTTAGGAATCATATACAAGTTACAAGGTAAATTATCAAAGGCTTTGGAATGTTTCAACTATATCTTAAACACTCCACCTGCTCCATTGACTCAAACTGATGTTTGGTTTCAAATTGGTTCAGTATTGGAACAAAATAGAGAATATAATGGTGCTAAAGATGCATATGAAAGAGTCTTACAAAATAATCCAAATCATTCCAAGGTTTTACAACAATTGGGTTGTCTTTATTCTCATCAAGAAGCATCTTTTTACGACTTGGACATTTCTTGTCAATTATTACGTCAATCAATTGAATTGAATCAAACAGATGCTCATACTTGGTATTACCTTGGTAGAGTCTATATGTCAAAACAAGATTATCCTAATGCATATGATTCCTTCCAACATGCCGTTAATATCGATTCAAGAAATCCAACATTTTGGTGTTCAATTGGTGTATTATACTATAAGATTACTCAATATAAAGATGCATTGGATGCTTATACAAGGGCTATTAGAATCAATCCTTACCTCTCTGAAGTTTGGTATGATTTGGGTACACTTTATGAAACCTGTAATAATCAAATAGGTGATGCATTGGATGCATATTCAAGAGCTGCCTCATTGGATCCAAATAATTTACAAATCCAAGAAAGATTGATGCAATTGACTAAATATCAAAAGGAAGGTGGTAACCCTCCTCCTCCACCACCTTTACAACATCATGTTCAATTATCATTGCCCCCAAATCCTCAACAATTGGAACAACAACAATTAGAACAGCAACAGCAGCAACAACAACAACAAATCCCATTGCCAATGCAACAACCATTGTCTATCCCATCACAACAACAACAACAACTCGCTCAACCTCCACAACAACTACAAGCTCTTCAATCCCCTGCTGCTCTACTTCAACCACAACAACAACAACAGCAACAACAACAACAACAGTCTGCTGTTATGGTAGCTCCACTTCAAGCTCCAGCTTCGCCTAAACTAGAACCAATCAATGGTGCCAAGAGAGAACGTCATGACGAATCCTCCACAACAACACCAGCTCCAAAGTCTAGATCAAAGAAAGATACGACTTCGTCAAACTCTTCAAATGCCTCATCAAACCCTTCGAAAAAACAAAAGAAATCATCTACTCCAAGAAATGGGCATGGTCATTCTCATTCTCACTCTCACTCTCACTCTCACTCACATTCTCATTCTGATTCGCTTTCAAGCAATGGATCTAAATCCAATGAACAATCAACTGAAAGTCTCAAGAAAACCGAAGAAGAACAGGTTCTTGGTAATAGCTCTATCGCCAAGCCAAATAGCGAGGATGAAAAGACTGTTACTGAAGTGACTTCAGCTGGAGATACACCATCGTCGGTCCCAATCCCAACGGAATCATCAACAAATGCTACTGTCTCGATGACAGAAGAAAAGAAAGAATCAACAATTGATTTAAAACCGGTTGAAAAGGAAGAAACCGTTGATTACCAAGAACAAGTCAAATCCAACGGCAAAAGTGATGAAGATGGCTCCAAGAATTCTGGTCATTCCATAAGTAACTCAGAAATCCCCAAGACTGCTGAAAAGCCAGTTAGAAAGATCGATGAAGACGAAGATTACGACGTTGACGAAGAAGAAGATGATGATAATGATGATGGAAAAGAAGCAGTAGAAGAAGAAAAAGAAGGAGAAAAATCAATTCCTGAAGTCGAACCTGAACAAATGGACGTTGACGAAGTTGTAGAGGAGACTAAAGAAGAAGTCACTGCTGAAGTCTCTGAGAAGAAACCGGAAGACAAAGAAGAAGATGATGATGAAGAAGAAGAAAAGACGGTACCTGAAGTGGTAATCGCTAAAGACGAAGTAACCGCAGAAGAAGTACACGTTCCTACTACTGAGCAAGCAGTTGCTGTGTCAGGTGAAGAGGAAAAGGCTGCTGAAGCATCTGAGGAGCCTGTAGACTCTGAAGTCCAAGTCGAAGTCCAAGCGCCAGCAGTCTCCGAGACTGAAACCAAAGAGAGCCAAGAGGAAAAATCTGAAGAAGCTTCTAGTGTTGAGAAGATGGAAGTCGATGACAAACCAACTGCTGAAGAATCGTCCGAAGAACCAAAGGAACCAGAAGCAGCCGTAGAAGTTGTAGAGGTTGAAGAATCAAATGAAGGTGAAGTCGAAGCTCAGGCTGAAGAAGCCAAAGCCGAAGCTGAATCCGATTCCAAACCTGAAGAACCAAAAGAAGAGGAAGCTAAACCTGAAATCACTGATGATTCCGAGGGTAAAGACTCCGAAAGTGGTTCAACTTTAGTCACTGCTGCCCAGACTCCAGTTGAAGATGTTGAAGAGAAAAAATAAGAAAAAAAATTGTTAATTATTTAATTTAAACCTATTATTATTACTACTACTACTACTATTATTATTACTATTATTACTTTTATTACTATTACTATTACTATTACTATTATAATTGCTATTATTTTGTATCATGTCATACCAATTCCAGGACGATTATCTTTTGCGTTTCAAGTATATGTAAAACTGACAAGTTGATATTAGTTAAGGATTGTCATCATTACAGTCCCTATTTCGTCTATTTATTTGTTCATCAAATGTTTATCCAAAACGTAAACATCATTATTAACCTTACGAACAAAGACTAAACGATCAATAACCGTTGAAGCAATGACAAAACTTCTTAAACTCCAATCACCCATCTTCGAACCGTACAACTCCTGGTATGAATTTTGGATTTGTGGGAACAAAGATGAGAATAAAGGTTGGTATTCGAGAACATCTTCCTTCGTTATTGAAATACTCGATTTGACGTCTTGATAGGTATGGAATACGAAATCAGGGTACGATAAATCAAATGTCTTTGGTTGTGGTTCGAGTTTATCCCTATTGTAAACCCTTATTATCCAAAGGATCAGAATGGTATTCTGTAAATCCTTGGTGATGATATCGTCATATGTCTTGATATCAAAAATTTTGAAAATCGAGTCGTTGAATTTCGTATCGTTCTTTAAGATTGTCTTTAAAGTCATTGGTTTATAAGTCTTGATTAAAAGCTTTTCCAATCTTGATATTTGATCTATCGAATTTTGATAGATTGTAGATTGATTTCTCTTGTATTTCTTGACTTGTTGCATTACAAAATCTCTCAATCCCGTGGTATCTGGTGTGGAGGAGGTCGATTTCAAAAGCTGGATTTGTTGGTTTAAGATGTCTCTAAGTGATTGTAAACCTTCTAATCTCATTCTTAAAGTGTATTGATTTTGTTCACTCGTTAATTGATATAATAAAGAAAAGAAGACAACTAGTTCTTCGGGCAATTCATCCGATTTTCTCAGAAGCTTGAAGCTAACACTTTGAGAATCCTCATTGTAAGAAGGTAGATTATAACCACCTAGTTTCCTTGCCTTGGCAAGAACGGTGTCTGCATTGGGTACACGAAGTGTTAGTCCAACAGAGTCAAATACGTTATTATCCAGTACAAACCCATAACCTAATAATAATTCACAATTAGTCTTGTCTCCATAGTTATTGAACAACTCGGAACCTTTACTTAAGACACCTTGTTTTAAAGATTTGAATGTCACCATGTTATCAAGGTCGTAATTCCATTTAACAGAATGACCATTCTCATGGTTGAGTAAATCTACAATGGGTAATAAAAATGCTTCGTTCAAATCTTTTGATTTTGAATCGACTAGAATATGAGGAAATGCTCTACCGTAAAATATACAGCTTGACCAAAGATAAGCAGGGAAACTAGTCCATGATTTTATATCCTTATCATTCAAGATACTGAAAAGTTCATCGTCATCTATCTCCCTCTTTTTGTAACTCTCATAGAATTTGAGATCAGATTTGGTATTAGAAGATGGAGGCAATTGAGTGACTAATTCGTTCCATTCTTCCACAATCTCTTCGAATCTGACTTTGGCCAATCTCCCAGCCTCGGTCTGTTGTATAAGCTTCTTTTCCTTTGAATTCCAGTAGTATGGGATCACTTGGTCAATAGGCAAGTAATCGATATATGGTTGGAATTTTTGATACACTGCAAGTGCTTCACCATTTTTTTCACCATCAAACTTCAACTGGGAGACTAGAAGTTGAGTTACACCATTGACATTTTTCTTGGAACTGATGTCTTTCCCCAACACAGATTGAGCTAAGGATAAAGTTATCAAAAGCTCCCTAGGAACTTTAATCAGTTCATCTTTCTCGTCATCTTCTTCATTTTGCTTGATGTCTTCGTTAATTATGGCATGAACACCTTTATCTGTTGAATGCTGAAAGGAGACACGAGGATCTATGTGGGCACCATTAGACTTGGCCCATTCTACAAGCTTGTCCAGTTTATCCGACATCTTTACCGTGTACCTTCTGTAAGAACCTACTTGAGTGGCAACCGAATGGAATATATGACAGTTAGCCATGGCTATATGTACTATATATGTACCTAATTTTCACCAATTTACCCGGTCTCACTCATAAGTCTCGAGAATCACATGACCATCGACGCCACCCATGCGCCGTAGTCCCGAAAGCAGATAATCGACGCGAAGAGATGGAGCAAGCAGTTAGTTTATGGGATAGGCTAAGATAAGAGTGGGTAATGGCATGAGATGAGATGGGATGGATAGATGGCTTGAACGAAAGTATTTCTGGTTTACAATTTATAGACCATTACCGGTATTGGGGATTTATAGAGACTCCAGTGCAAAGAGTATAGGTCATTTCCTAGATTTTTTAAGATAGTGTTTGCTATATGCAAGATATCAGATTTATAAACTCTTTACTATTTAAAATTGTTTATCTATTGCTTTGGATTCTCGTTGGACCAAATTTAGTTACAAAGATGTCACAGATAGTTTACAACTCAACTAATAACGCATCGGGGAGCGTGCTTTTAAATGGGGGTACAAATAGGTCGCTCTTAGAATCACCTGATTTCAAAGCAAGTAGTGGTAGTAGCAATGGCAAAGATATGATGAGCTCTTCCGCTGTTTTCTCCACCATGATTGATGATCAAACTAGGTTTAAGGACAATTATCAACTTGCTATAAAGAGATATATAAACAGAGAGTTTGACTTATGTTTTGATATCACAAGTGAGCTTATCCTGGAGCTTCTACACGATAAACAAGAAAATAACATTGTTGGTAACAAATTGAAAATCAGCAACGACTTGATCGTTAGCGTCTATAGATTATATTTGTCTGTTTCTGATCTGATACTGAAAGGTTTAGCTAATACCCCCGAGAGCAATGAAGGATATTTGCCATTCAAAGAAAGGTTTATGCAAGGTTGTTTATATACTCAGATATTGAGACTTTTTGATAATGATATAAGATCAATTGAACCTGAGTTGTTCTTTTTATGTTTTATGATTGAGTTATCAAATGAGTATGATGTTGGACTATTGACTGAACAAGTAGAGATATATTTAAAGGAAACAGGGGTGCTGCCGAATGGGGGTGATTTGTTCGTGTCCGATCAGAATGATCTGGATATCAATAATGATAATAGTAGTAGTAGTAGTAGTAGCAGGAAGGTATCCAATATCTTTGAGAAGATTGTTGAACTTTATCTTGTCCATATCTTAGTCAAGTCCAATCAGATAGAAAAATCTAAGAAAATCATAACTACTTTGTTCATAGCAAGTGATAGCAAAGTTGAACATTATTTGACAAGTTTGAACAACGAGGTTGCAAATCAATTGAAAAATTCAGCAGCTAAAGAGTCCTTGTTGAAGAAAGATCAAACTGAATATACCACTTTGCAACCATCGCATAGCAATAAACTCAATCCATCCTCGTCTGTTACTGATACAGAGAGCGATAATAGAAAAAAGAGATTGAAGAAGAAGAAATCTGAGAAGAAACTTGTCCAGACAACATCGTCAGGTACAAATAGTTCGATTTTGGAGAATATCAAGAGATATTTAGTAGGTGATTTGGGAATTCCAAACGAGACTTTGAACTTGATTCACCTTGTCAAGCCAGGTATGCTCCTTGTGCTATTGCTATCGATAATCCTCTCGTATAAGCGTCTTGCGGTGGGCAGATACTTGACGAGGATCCGAGCTCTTCTGTTGTTTTTACTGTTCAAGCTGAAGGATACACTTTCAATGGCCTTTAAGATATCGTATATATAGTAGTGTACATAGGTAAGCAGTGAATATAATCCATATATATATACATATATATATACATATTCCACCTAGTAAAGTAGTACTATAAACCTACACAGCCCCTCCCCACCTCCACGACGGTCCGCGCGCGTCCATCGACCCCTCGCTTACCGGAAGACCAGCACACCCCACACCTCACAGATTGGCCATTGAAACCGAGCTGGAGGGAAAAAGTGAAGCCATCCCAAACTTCAAAGAATCAGTGAGTGTGCTCAATGCGATTGACGATTAATTAAACATTACAACCATTTATCATACGCCCCATTGCATCCAACTGTAGTATTTGCTATCCCAATTAATCGGTTACAAATACATTTCTCATAATCCGGTGCACTATTCACTATTATTTCTCCCCTCATAACCTTTTTATTCCTTCGATCGATCAACGCAATCAGTCAATCGATCTACCTATTCAACCCCCCATTACATTATTACATCACATCACATCAAATCATATACACCAATTGATCTTCAAGTTCGATAATTGATCACTGAAATTATCATCCCCCTATTACTTTTTTTATCAATTGTCCTTTCAATAAACTCAACCCAAATCTTTGATTCATTATCATACTAGATTAGTGATCATTGAACTCACAGTAAATATCAAAAGAGCTTATTGTCTGAAAATAAACAAATTATAATATACATCCAACTTTCTCCAAAAATTCAAAACGAATAGAGATACACAGAAAACTTTATCAGAATAAAATGGAAGCATTACAAACATTCCCAAATCAAGTTCAGGAAACTGATGACTTGTTTCCAATTGCCCTTTTGATGGATGAATTAAAACACGATGATGTCGCAAGTAGAGTTCAAGCTATGAAAAGAATAGATACAATTGCCATTGCATTAGGCCCTGAAAGAACAAGAGTTGAATTGATCCCATATTTAGAAGAAAATGTTCCAGAAGATGAAGATGAAATTGCCGCTATTGTTGCTGAAGAATACGGTAAATTCGTTCCTTTAGTTGGAGGTCCTGAACATGCTCCTTTATTGATTCCTTTATTACAGAAGATTTCGGCTTGCGAAGAACCCGTTGTTCGTGAAAAGGCCGTCGAATCTTTAAACCTTATCAGCGAATCATTAACAGATGAACAATTAATTCAAGAATTTATACCATTGATTGAAGTCCTATCAAAGGAAAAATGGTTTTCTCTTCATATGTCCGCTACTGGTTTATTCAAAAGTGTGTTGTCAAGAGTGGATTCTGAATTACGTACTAATTTATTGCATCTTTATTTCACTTTGATTCAAGAGGATTCACCTTTGGTAAAGAAAGCCGCTGCCACCAATTTACCGGAGATAATAGATTTATTAGCTGCATCATTCAACACTCCACAAACTGTTCAAGAGTTTAACTGGGATTTAATCTATGAAATGTATTTAACCGTTGTTAAAGAACAACAAGATTCGGTTAGATTTTTGGCTGTTGATATCTTGATTTCAATCTTAGCTTTCTTAAAAGAACAAAATGATCAAACTCATATTAAGAATCTTTTCCACAGTTTAACAGAGTTAGGTAACGATCCAAGTTGGAGAGTTAGATATATGGTTGCTGATAGATTTGAAAAATTAGCTTTAAATTTCAACGATAATGAAGTTTTACTCGAATTAGTTCCTTTGATTGTATATCTGATGAAAGATAATGAAGCAGAAGTTAGAAAGGCTATTTCAAAACAATTACCAGGTTTCTGTAAATTGGTCAATGAAGTCGATTCCAATGTTGTTTTGGAAGAGATTGTCCCCGTTGTAGCTGATTTAAGTAAAGATGGTTCAGAAACTGTTAGAAGTGCTTTAGCAAGTGAAGTTACAGGTTTAACTCCAATACTTGGTAAAGAAGATACAATTGAACATTTAGTTCCAATCTTTGTTCATATGTTGACAGATGAATTTAGTGAAGTTAGATTGAATATCATTTCAAACTTACAAGTCGTCAATGAGATTGTTGGTATCAAGTTATTGAGTAATTCTTTATTACCTGCTATTACAGGTTTAGCAAATGATAAATTATGGAGAGTTAGATTGGCTATCATTCAACAAATCCCATTATTAGCTGAACAACTTGGTGTTGCATTCTTTGAACAAGAATTAGGACAATTATGTATGGATTGGTTATGGGATCCAGTTTATTCCATTAGAGAAGCTGCTGTATTAAATTTACAAAAATTAACAAGTCATTTTGGTGAAGAATGGGCAAAACCCGAATTAATCGATAGATTATTGGCAAAGCAATCAACTTCAGATTTCCAAAATTTCATCTTTAGAATTACATGTTTATTTGCATTGACAAAATTGGTTCCTGTATTGAGTAATAAGTTAGTCATTTCAGATATTTATCCATTTATTGATTCATTAAAGACAGATCAAGTTCCAAACATTAGATTTAACGTTGCTAAATCATTATCAATTGTTTCTGAAAAACTTATATCAGATGAATCTACCAAGAATATAGTAACCGATGAAATCCTACCAAGTTTAGAAACTTTATCAAATGATGATGATGTCGATGTAAGATTTTTCACCGAAAAGAGTTTGGCTTCAATTAAAAAATTACTCAATTGAACAATTAATAAATCAAATCATATATTAATTTTTGGTTTGTGTGTTTTTTGGTTGTTTTGTTAATCGATTTATTTATTTATTCATGGAAAGCTATGTTATGTTAAATATAGGCTTGTTACTTTTATGTTTTGTACTTGAGATTCTTGTTTCCTACATTATATTTTTCTGTTTTTTTGCCCCTACTCCCTATTTTTTTGAATTTTCTTTTTTGTTCATCATTTCCTCTTACTTTACTTTTATAATTATTATTATTATTATTATTATTACCACTACCTTTTATAACCTAGTCTTATTGATTTATTTGCAACTACTAATCGTATAAATGTTTTTAACGCAATTCTATTTCTTGGTAACGTACGGATATATATAAATTAGTGGGATAAATAAGTAAAATACTTAGATGAAATCACTCTAGTTTTCTAATCTGGTACCTTTAACAACTATAGGGATCATTCCACCTGTTGAAATACCAAATAATCTATGGTCTAAAGCGGTAATGATCGATCTTATAGTACCTGCATGAGAAGTACAACTAATAATCGAATCCTCCTTATCGGTCTCAAATACATAATTCAAGAATTCATTCGACCTTACACTTTGTTCACTTAAGCTTTCTCTAACTTCATAGTTGAATAAATCATCTTCATCTCTAAAACCTGGCTCGAATTTGAATCCGAATTTACCAACTCTAGATTCGATAACCTTTTTGGAACTTCTCATATCACAAATATGAACACCCATTCTTTCTCTCAATGCTTCTTTAATCACTGGAAAATAACGCTTCTTAGCAACCAAAGTAGAAGGATCAATACCATCTTCACTGATGGATATACCATTCCATGTCTTTGCCGCGGTGATTGCCGATCTTGTAAAAGGGGAGGAATAATATTTGGTAGGGATAGGACAACCTTTGTTTATTTGAATCAACCAAGCTTCATGGTTTTGTTCAGCTTGAATCTCACCAACGTCGGGGGTTAGGAATGGATCCGGACCCCATGTTGTTTCACCATCACCTTTTTGCCTTGCCCAATATGAATTCCACTCATCTATACCGTATTTGATTACAGCTCTGTTATGGAATCCTTGTCCATGTCTAGCACAGAACAATAATTTGTATGATTCATTTTGTTTGGCATTGGTATTCAATTCGATCAATTTGGTTTTTAATTGATCCCATGATTCTAAAGCTAGTCCAAAATCATCATCGATATAGTTGAATTTGCTATCGTCTGTATTTGGATCACTTTGTTTGAAGAATCCCTGGACAACTTCAAATCTCCAAGGTCTTTTTAAATTCCCATTTAAATCCCTTTCGATTTCTAAAGTGGAGATTAATTCTTTGTATTTCACAATCTGCTCTTTATCGCTGTGAGCATCGATAATGTCTTCGATTGTCAATTTAAGTAAATTTTCTTTTGATCCCATTGTGAATGAATGGCTTGATATAAAAAATAAAAATGGCTGCCTATAGATAGATGTAATTAATTCTTGAGGATGATTCCAGTATCAACTTAAAAGTCCTGAATTTTAGGGGTTTCTGATCTATATAGAGAATACAAAGATATATTACTAGTTCCCAAAGAATATTGATATCAACAGAAGGAGAATATATTGAGAAAGATGGGTGTAATACATAACTTCAATAAAAAGGTACATAGCTGTATCTGTTCAATTTGAATTCCCCCAACCCTAATTCGGAGTATTGAATCACGTTTTAGAGAGAGTTTCGAGGAATTTTGAAAATTGCAGCTGAAATTTAATCGGGCCGGGCGTGAGTGGGGGTGCGGAGCAGCTGCACAGTGGGGGGGTGGTCTTTGTCTTTCACACAAGATCTTCGATGTCTTCAATCTCCTTTATCAACAGTGACAGATCACCTCTGCTCTTCCTCTCTGGGGAGGCAGTCACATTGGACAGTGGTGCATTACTTCGAGCAACTTGTCTCTCCTTTATCGCCTTATTGACCAGTTTCCGATCTACTGCAGGACACATTTTCTTATACGCCAAAGTACATAGATCGCACCTGGCACCTCTAGGAAGGCATATCATTTGACCAAATCCAACAAGTACAGGATTGATCTCAGACCAATACTCCTTAGGTAACCATTTCTCCATATCAATTCGCACATGCTCGGGAGTCGGAGATTTGGCCTTTGGTACCCAATTCCACATATTTGCCAGTCTGAACATATGAACGTCGACTCCAATACCGGTGGATACATTCCAAGCACATTGTAACAGTAAATATCCCATCTTAGGACCAACTCCGGGGAAAGCGATTATCTCCTCTATAGTCTTGGGTATATCACAATTATGTCTTTCTTTTAATATCTCGATCGTTTGTTTGATATATTTGGCCTTTCTCGTATGAAATCCCACTTTTCTAATCAATTGGTCTAATTCTGTCTCTGAAACATCGGATATGGATTCTAGGCAAAGACCCTTTTTATAACCTCTTTTCAAAAAAGTCTCGTGTAATAACTTTGTCGTTTGGTAATTCACTTCGTCTTTAGTTTGAGATGACATCATAAGAGAAATTAACAGTTGAAATCTATACGTGCGATCGTCTATTTGAACTCCTGACACCGTCTTAGGTATATTTGCGCAACCCATCGTATCTACTGGAGACACAATCAATGATCTCATCTTCTTGATCTCGTGGTACATCTCCCAAAACATCTTTGGTTGAGGTTTCTCTGTCTCTTCATGTTTTATAGGAGTATATTCATATGCTTCTTGTTTCATAGTGGCAAAATCACGTTCATACTTCAAAACTTCCTGCTTCACTAAGATCTCATTCTCTTGCAATACTGGAGAATCAACAGTTTCCTCTAATTCCACTTCCAACTTGACACGTCTTTTTTTCTTAGTAGGAGATCCATTCAACTCATTTGACGATTCATCTTCAATTTTAACTTTGATAGAAGATGGGGAAGAACTTGATCTCAAGTTTCTCTTGGAAGGCTGGTTGAAAAATTTACTTTCCAATCCCGTACTATTTTTTACGATTTCCTTCTTAACCCTAGTGATACCCATTATATGTCTCAGTAGCATGCAAGGTGAACACTTAGCGTAATGAAAATCTCCACTAAGTTGTTGGATAACAAATCACCCAAGAAGGCTCCGTGATGTGTATATTACCTATTTCCCCGAGCCTTGCTTCCTTTTTCATTTTTTTTCGTGGATATTCCTCGAGCCGCATGGTAGTATAGGCCAATGAAGTATCGTAAATATGCAATATATTCGTATGGATGTGGGTAATTGGGATGTTATAAAGGAGAAGGGACAAATTCTATAGTATAGAAAAGCACATGGTTTTGTTGGTTATCAAACACCCATAAAAAAATACAAGAAAAACTGTAGAAACTGCACTAAATAAATTCTTTAATCGATTTCGTAAATCTAGATTCTTGAAAACTCTAATCATAAATTAAGAATATAAGGTAAAACCATACAGGCATTTTCCTGGATACAGGAGTTTACGGATAGCTAAACTACTAGCACCACGAATTTCCACCCAAGAAAGCCAAGTACACTATATACTATAGAGTGAATGATTGATGGGGTAGTTGGCAGCGAGGCACTGGCAGGATAAAATGAAGATTTCACGATATTGCGTCACAGGGTTGGGAAGAATGACTTCAAAGAAAATGTCAAAGCATATCAGATGGAAGTGTACGGACAGATAGATAGATAGATAGATAGATAGATAAATGTCTAGATAGACGAATTGGGATAGACAGACAGACAGACAGACAGACAGATAGGGAGAAAATTAAGACCGAAATATCCATAAATCGAGAATCGGTGAACCACCCACCTAAGTCAGCCGCACACGAGGTCTTTCGTCCCTTAAGTCCTTGGAAAGAGAGAGAAATTGGCAGAAACTTTTGGAGAAACTTTTGCTGTGGCTCACCAAAATTTATTTTCAGACCCAATTTTGAGCATATTGACAAGAGACTCGCTTAATCTATCCGTGTACTTCTCCTTTTGGTCAACTTATCCTATACACATATCCCCCTGACTATAGTTCTCTGTGCTTTTATCCCTCCTGTATATCAACCGGTGTGTTTCTTTCTTTTTTCCTGTAATTATTATCACTCTACTGCTAAGTTTTTGAGTCCACTTTCTTCCTTATCGGATTTTAATATTTGGCTTTCATTTCCCATTTAAATCATACTGAATTCCCTCCCTTATTTATTTTTCCAAATTATACAACGCATATATATATATATTCACTGTGTGTGTTCACTTATTATCATATTCTCCCAACTATTTTCCAATCTAACCCAATATTCAACTGACGAGAATTTTATAAACAATGTTAAGAAACTCAATAAAACAAAGTCAAAGAGTCTTTTCAAAGGCTCCTCAACACTACAACCCACACACTCATAGCAGTATACTATTGGCTTCTACTAGTCCCATCGACAAATCTGCCATTCAACAAGGGTTCCGTTCTTTCAATACAAACTCATCAAAGAACCATTCTAAATCTTCAACTCATTCTAAATCATCTCCAAGATTCCCATACAATTTACAAGACGTTACTTCTCAAATCGCACAAGAAGATTTACCTTATTATAAACAATTAATCGCATTTGACGAATGTACCGCTCATAACTCTTCTTACGATTTGTCTACAGGTGAAATCTATGGTGGTGTTAGTAACTTTTGGAGTGCCGTTCATAAGATTATGCCATTATATAGAGACTTGATCTATACCGGTGAATTAAATGAAATCAGAATGACTGAAATGGTCTCCTTATTAAGAAATGGTTTAAGGATTCAAAGATTAGAATTATCAAAGTTGAAAAAAAACTTGGATAAAGATGCTAATAATCCATTAAAGGAAATCCATTCTTTTTTAACTTCTTCAATCAGAGAAGTGTCTCAAAATCTTCTTGATGAATCTATTAAATTAAATACCCTTGGTCTAACACATCTTTTCAAAGCGTATAAAGATTTAGGATTCACAGATGAAGCTGTTTCCATTTGGGAAAAGGGTAAAGAAATTGAATCCTTATACGAATTGTTTACCTCCGAAGCCGTTTTAGGTTCCGTATTTCCATTTTTGGTTGAAAATGGTAATTTCGATTACGAAGAAATTCTTTCTATGTATAACAAAATCAGAGCTACAAAACCAGCTAATGAGACTATTCATAGAGAATTACAAGTTGGTATGATTAGGGCTTCTTTGTTTAAAGGTCACACCGAACATGCCTTAGGAGTTTTCCAGACTTTAACCTCCGATGTCTATTCATCATTTACTTCAAAAAACATTGAACCACCAATCAATGTCAAGAGTTATATGACAATGGCTCATTTATCATTTATCGGATTCTGTCAAGATATTGATACTGCAGATATTTTCTTTAAAGGTGCAGTTAATGAAGAAATGCCATATCTAACTCCTTTACAATTGAACTTTATCAAAAAATATATTTCAAATACTTGGTTAATTACTAAGGACTTCCAGAAAGTTAAATCTATCTGGTTAACCACTTGGAGCCATTATGAAAAGAAGGGAACTTCAAACTCTTCAGTTTCTTCTTCTTTGAACGATGCATTCTTGGCTATTTTCTTTGAGAAATATCCTACTTACTCAACAGAATCGTTCCAAGAGTTACGTTCTTTAATTAACGATTATAACTCAATCAAATCCATCGATGAACCATTTGTCAATGTTTTACTTTCCAAATCAACCATTTGGAAGAAAGCAGAAGTATTTGAATCTATTTTGCAAGCCGCTGACTCTTATAATTTCCCAAAGACAAATGTATTCTATAGATGTGCTATTAAGGCATCTGGTTCAATCGATTTACCATCGTATAGAATCCTATCTTTATTCCGTCAATTATTGGCATTGAATTACAAGACAGGTTATAAAGCGATTGCCCATGCAGATTGGGTAGCATTAAGAGATGCCACTGTTGCATCTCAGGAATTATACAAATTTTCAAATCCAAATGAAAAAATCGATTTATATTTCAAATTATGGAAACTTTGCTCTCCTTGTTTCTTACATTTAGATTCATTCAAGACTTATATCCATAAAGATATCAAATTGAACAGCTCATATTCCAGGGTTTATCAAGAAATGCCAAATATTGATACCTCTGATATTCAAATTCCCGAAATCCAATATTTCTCAAGAAATAAGAGTATTGAAAGTTACATTGGTTATGCTTATTAAACTCATGACTCTTTTCTCTAAACCCAAAAATCACATCATAGTATTCTTTTTCTTTTAATGAAACTTAGTTTTGTCAAGTTAACAAAACAACACACTCAGCTTTTTATATCAATATTTTATTCCCCCCTATTACGGTACTTCATCTTTTTTATTTCGCTTTTCTTTTACCCTCTCTTCCCCCACACGAATTTTATGTTTTTTCATACTTATGATTTTATCTGACTCCACTTCACTTATTACTTATTCTTTATTTTTCACGATATCCCCTGTTTTGCCTATATAATCACAACTAAATTAATTAATGATATATTCTATACCACTTTCCATTATCATCCATGTACCCTGTTTTTAGTCGCTGATAGCGAATCCGTGGCTCAAAGTGAGAAAAACCAAGATGGCACCAGAGACTTTTACTCTGCCTTCTACCTCATCCTCTAATTCAAGCCTACATTAGACAAAGACAGCTTATTTATACGAACACATATACATATACGTATATATGACTTAGACTCGGGCGACTATATTGAGTGTAGATTGAGTATGGGTATTTGTTCATCTAAAGAGGAAAACACAACCGGATCCCAATTCCAAAAAGAAGAAAAAAGAGTAGGAAGGTCGACCGCTAAACCCACCTCTGGTCAAGATATCGAAAAATCAAGAGCAGCTCAAGACAACAAAGCTTCGCAATCAGGACATGTACTAGGTTCAAACAAAACCGCAACACCGGATGGTGAAACCAAAGCGGTTCCTACTGGGTTATCTGCCAAAGAATTGGCAGCTAAAGCTGCACAGGAGAGATTCGAAAATAAAACACAAAGAGATACTTCGGGCCAACTAGGTAAGAAATTGGCCGAACAACAGAAAAAAACCAGAACACAATTGGGTGTTGATGGATATCATGAAAAGAAAGAGGTTGGTGAATTAAGGTAATATACAAGGAAATAACTTGACAGTTGGTGCGTTTACACGAGTGGTGTGTCTCGATGCATTCAAATATAATGAAGCTACAAGTTGTATTTCGCTACATACGCTGTACTCATTGTAGTATCGTCAAGGTATGACAAAATATACATACACGTACATAGATATTTACATTGTAGGGAAAGGTGGCATTGGCCACTGGAACGAACCATTGCAGTTATACCGTGTATACCGTGTATATTGTACAATAGATAAGAGTACTAATTAAATGCCTGTGAGGTCCCCGATTCGACGCGTCTGTGGCCCTGTGATTTCTGCATTTGTCCAATTGTAAACAGATATGACGCAGGTGTGTTTACTTTTATCTTTGTTCTCTTGTATCTTTCACTTTGGAACCTGCACCTTTGAAGCGTATCTGATTTCGAAAGGGAGAGTCATACCAATTCTGTACCCTTCTCCTACCAAAAACAGCCAATAATCACGCTCCTTTGTTTTTGTGCAACATGAAATCGCAGAACTCAGAAGCAAGATCCAAAGGAGATGATGACGATGACTTTGCAGAGTCTCAAGATAAGACTAAATCTTCAACTATAAATACGCATGATGGGGATATTGTTCCTGAATCAAGTGCCAAATCCGCACTACTTACTCCTGATACGTCAGCAATAACTGATCAAGCGTCCTCACATGCACACGCACTAATTACAGTATCCACGGCATCGAGTATTTCTACCCCATCAGCACCCGCTGTCTTTGCTTCAAAAACTTCAAGTAGTATTAAACCTGTCAATAATTATTTGAAGAGTGAGCTTATAGATACTAAAATGGAGCCTTCTTCTAAACCAGTGACGTTTCACACTACCATGGATACTATCCCTCATCTAAATTACCAAGAGGATTTACTTCAGTCTATTCCTTCCTCTCGCAGACAATCGGTTGTCCTTTCACAACATACCCAGCCGATCTTACCTATACCTCAACAACAGCAACAGCAACTACAACAGCAACTACAGCAGCAACTACAGCAGCAACAACTACAACAACAGCATACCTCGTCCCCACATTCTCCGCAGCAACACTATTCTTCATCGCATACATCGCAGAATCAACCTTTACATTCTTTACATTCACAAACATCACAGATTTTAAACTACCCACAACTGAACACGAATGCTTCTATACTTCATCATTCCGGCTTACCTTTGGATAGTACAGATAATCAATCAATATACCCTAATTCTGTGATATCTAGCTCTATTGATGTCACCAAGAAGCCCCATAAAGGTCCTACAAATGAGGAAGAAGAGTTTATCTACAATGATACCGTCTCCACACATACCGTCGGAAATAATGCCGACTATTACGTGGGACCTTCCGACCACTCTAAAGTTTCAAGAAAGACTTCTATTAATAAACCAAGTGAATATAACTATACTCAAAGTTATCATAATTATATGAATTCACGAAACCATGGTGATGATGAATATGATGGGCATGATGGTAATTCTCTTAGATCTTATGGGAGGTTCAATAACGTCAGTTATCCTACTTTGCTAGACTCAAGAGGCCACAAAAACCCTGAATTCATGTATCCTAATCAATACTCTGTTCCAAATGTTAAAACTCCTCTACTTGGTGTGCCCAAGAATTATCAAAAAAAGACGAAGATGAACCTAAATAATCAACTCAGTGCTTCTGATCCTAAGAGAGCGATCATCTCTCAGGTTCGAAAAGTATCGCAAAGATTGTTCAGTGGAGCAACCACTGGTGCTAGTTCTTCTGCCAATGAAGTATTACCTACTAGTAATCATCTGCCCAGTAATAAATATATGAAAACCCTTTCTAATATGAACTCGGATTACTTCAATGACGGCAAAAACTTGGGATTGGGTTTTGAAAGACCTTCACCTGCCCGATCATTCATTTTGAAAACGATAAGGGATTACGATGGAGATGACTCTGATGATTCTGATGATATTGAAAACGATACTACCGCCGAGATGGGCTTACAAGATGCTGATCTCTATATGACAAAACCATACTACAGCAACTCTCCTGGGAAGAAATATTATCAGGACTCCCTGAGAAGTTACGGCTCTGTTTTGAACTCTTCTGCTACATTTTTTGCCAACTCAAATGCAAATAATATGGATAGAAGTGACTCTGAAGATCTCAACTACAGGGTTATGAAGTCCCCATTTTATACCAATAACAATTATGACGAGTATTCACCTCATGACTTCAAACCTATCTACTATAGGCAGAACTTGCTCTTCAAGATACTATCAAGTGCAATTTATTCTATGGTGATTCTGTTTTTGGGGTTCATTGCAATGAGACTATTTTTCTTGAAAAATTATGAGAATCAACTTAGTGACTTCAAGATAGAGGCTGTAGATAGAATCATCATGAGTAGTGAGCTTCTTATCTTTGAAATTGACAGTTCGTCGCACAACTATAACTTTCAAGATGTAACCATTTGGAATATGAATCTTGATGTTTTTCTGTTGACAAATGTCTTGAAGTCAGATCCTACTGGTCCATCGTTGGATATGAGTGCATCGGAGCAGACCACTATTCTATTGGGTAACTCGCAAGCATTCACCATTCCTTTGGAGTTCAAGGGTATACTATCAACCAGTTTTTCCCTTTCTATCCTTGATTCAACAAAGTTAATCTGGGATAGATTAAATCATCGTTCATCGCTAGAGCTGAATTACAGCACAGGCCAAGTAAAAATCTCCAATCCGGGGAAATCCGCAAGATCCAAGTTCAACAGTATCTCACAGAGTTATAATGCGAATGAAGGTGGTATAAGTGAAGATCAGTGGCATCTCATTATTAACAGTCCTTTCACACTAATCATTAGAGGATCTTTGGATTATAGACTTCCCCTTGTTTCTCACGATGAAATCATTAGTGTCTCTGTTGAAAAGGAAGTGGTTCCTAAATAATTTGACCGTATATATCTGTTTTATTCTATGTAACGTGTAATGTGTAATGTTTAATGTAATTTGCAATAATGTAAGCCTATAGTGTTATCTGCAACAATTTAAAATGTTGTAGTATATAGTGCAAATCGACGCGCCCCTCGAAAAAAACGACGATCGTCTTTGCACGCAAGCGGTTAGGAGCCACCGGACTGTTGGCAAAAATTCAAAGCAGTGACGAAATGTCCACAGATTGTTTATTATGATAAAGATATTGATTAGTTACATCTCCTTTCATTACTGCAAGGGTATCTTAGATTAATAGCAATCTGTTCAATAATATTACTCCTATCAATTCAGCCAGGTTATCTTAAGATAATAACACTTGAATTCGTATAAGAGAGTCCCAACTTTCTATATCTAGAGAGTGCGGAATCCAATTTGTATTACACAAGTCTTATTCATATCAATCATATCAATGATAAAGGATTCAAATCGATTATATTATTAACTTGTAAATACAGATATAGACATTCAAAATGAATTTGGCTTCGCAGTTTTCTAAGCAAAACCCTCAACAACCTCAACAGTACCCTAATCAATCTCAGTATATTTATCAGCAGCAACAACAACAACAACAACAGCAGCAGCAACAGCAACAACCTTTACAGCAGCAATATAATTCTATGCAGGATGGGTTCTTACAACAGCAACAACAAGCACAAGTACAACAGGGAAACAATCAGGCTGGTACAGATGGTATAAATCCTTCTTCAGTTCTTGCGCATAATGTATACCAGGGAAACTATAGAGGTAATACTCAAGGAACTCCTCAAAATCAAATTCAAAATTTACATCAACAGCTTCAGCAACTTCAGCAGCAGCCTGGTACCCCACAACAATCTAATCAACAACTGTTATCTGCTGTTCAACAACAACAATTGCAGCAACAGCTTTTACAATTGCAACAGCAACAGTTACAACAGCAACAACTTGAACAGCAACAGTTACAACAGCAACAACAGCAGCAACAACAGCAACAAGTTCAACAACATTACCATCAAATAAATGTAGATTCCACTGTGTCTGCCTCCCCTCATTGGGCTCATCAAGTTCAACTGGCACAAATATCTAGAAGTTCTAATGTTCAACACTTCTATGCTAGACAAGCTGCTACCTCGTCCAGAAAAACTGGAAGAGATGGGAAAGGTAACTCTATCACTGATGTAACAATTTCCCTGTTAGCTAGTGTACGAGAAAGTCAAACACAAGAACCACAGACACAACAGAATGAAGGCTTGATGCAACATAAGAAACAAATAACAACAGATACATCAGTCGATGAAGAGGAAGAAGAACAAAGAATCAGAATCAAAGAGAATAATAAACAGTTATGGACAGGTTTAGATTTAAGTGGCCAATGCGTTATGAATATATCTCCAAAGCTTTTCAACTATACTTTCTTAAGAAGGCTATATTTGAATGGTAATAAATTGAAAACTTTACCACCTGCTATTGGTTCATTGACTGCCTTGAGAATCTTGGACGTATCTTCAAATCAATTGACTGAATTTCCAAAAGAGTTGGGTATGCTTTATAATTTAAAGTTTCTATACGCTTTTGATAATGACTTCAGAACCATTCCATTCGAATTTGGAAAGTTGTTCAGTCTCGAATTTTTCGGTCTTGAAGGAAATGTCAACTTGGACAAAGAATTTGTCAACGTTCTTGGTAAAAAGGGAACAAAGGGTTTAATCATTCATCTTAGGGATAATGCTCCAACTACTAAACCAGAGCCAAGAAAATGGATCAAAATTGGTGACGATGGTGAACCAAACTATGATGAAGCAACTTCAAACTATTCTCCTCAGTTGGATATATCACCAGCAGATTCGCCAGCATTCACAATTATGAGTTACAATACATTGTGTCAGCATTACGCTACTTCTAAGATGTATAAATATACTCCATCGTGGGCATTGAATTGGGATTACAGAAGACAAAAGTTGACTGAAGAAATTTTATCTTTCAAGACAAGTATCATCTGTTTGCAAGAAGTTGAAACAAAGACATATGAAGACTATTGGGTTCCTTTGATGGAAAGTAATGGTTATAAAGGTGTTTTCCATTGTAAGAGTAGATCTAAGACCATGAATGAAAAGAATGCCAAGAAAGTTGATGGTTGTGCCACATTTTACCAAACATCTCTTTTTGAATTAAAGGACAGAAAGATTTTAGAATATAATACCATTGTTATGAGCCAAGAAAAGTTCAAAAAGACTGAGGATGTTTTCAATAGATTTATGAATAAGGACAATATTGCTGTAGTCATGACATTCCAACATATTCCAAGTGGTAATAGAATCATTGTTGCTAATACTCATTTACATTGGGATCCAGAATTCAATGATGTTAAGACAATGCAAGTCGGTGTCTTATTAGATGAAATACAAACAATGATCAGACAAAGAGGTGGTGATTTTGTCAAATATCCAATCTTGGTCTGTGGTGATTTCAACTCACAAATCGACTCTGCTGTATACCAACTTTTCAGTCAAGGTGTTTGTAAAGAGCATCTTGATTTCAAAGGTAGAAATTATGGTAAATTTACTGAGGATGGTTTCACTCATCCATTCCATTTGAGTTCTGCTTATAATTTGATAAATGAATTACCATTCACCAATTTCACTCCTACTTTCACCGAAGTTATTGATTATGTGTGGTACAGTAATCCTACTTTACAAGTTAAGGGTCTATTGGGAGCTGTTGATCCAAATTATACAAAGGATTTGATTGGTTTCCCAAGTGCTGAATACGCATCTGATCATTTACCCTTGATTGTAAGGTTTGAATTCAAGAAACAGTCTGCTCCAATCAAGAAAAACATTGGTGCTTTTTCAAGAAAGACTTGATTGTCTGATTAAACTATTGTATCCCTTGTTGTTAAGTTGATTCTTAATGTAATGCCATGTGTTTCCTCTTTTTATATCGTTTGTTATTCTTTCCTCTCTCCTTTTTTCATATCTTTGACTTTGAATTTTTCTATTGTTTATTACTACATCTTGTTTCTATTTCTCTTCGGGATCCTTAATTGTTTTTGTGCTTACTTCCTTTTATGTATAGACATATAATATATTTATATCCATTTGCTTTGAATCAATTGAAATCGTAAATAAAAAATGACGAAGCCCCATGCGTAAAAACTTTAAATCACCGCGGGGTTTCCGTTTCAGAAAAGCGAGAAACCAAAACAGCATACAATAAATACAAAGAGTTAATGACTCCCCACGATCAAATAGTCTAATAAATCACAACTTACGTATCGACTACCAGTTCCATAGCTCTCATTTCACCTGGGCTATACTATATCAATGAGAACGATTAAGGGGGAAAGTGTGAAATTTCTACTGACAATACGTCATCGTGGGAGAGTTGCGTCTCGTGTCAAATGTTCGGTAAGACATTCTTACGGTACCAGTACCACCGATCAGAATAATGACAACTCCATTTACAAGCGTAGAAATTGGGTTTCCTTGAATCCCGTTGATAACGAGAATAATGCATTTACAGTATCGTCATACAATATCCTATCTCGACACTATATCTGGAAACAAGTGTACAGTTACCTTCCTGAACATTTGACAGACTGGGGAAATAGATTCAAATTGATCAATAAAAATATGGAGGATTTCCATACTGATATAATGTGCTTTCAAGAGATGGAATGCCTGATATATCAGGAGTACTGGTCTAAGCAATTTCAAGGCAAGTATGACTCTAGATTCATGATAAAACCCAAGCCGTCATACTGGACGAAGGATGCGAATATGATGGATGGTGTGGGGGTATTTGTAAATAGAGAAAAATTCAAGATATTGGCATGCAAGGAGATTAATTTCGCCGATGTTGCTTCGGATGATTCCCATTTTGATCAGACTGATGATTTAAAAAAAAGAGTTCTTGAGAGAAATACAGTCGCTTTGTTGTTGGTTTTAGAACATCTACCCACTAAGAAGAGACTGTTCTTGACAAATACTCATCTATATTGGAATCCTAAACATTCCGACGTCAGTTTACTTCATACTTATATGCTGATGAAAATCATCAGAAAAACTTTGCAGGACTATGGAGGTTATAGTGATGAAGAACTAGATCAACAGCTCAAAGATGAAAAGTACAGCGTCGTCATGTGTGGTGACTTCAACTCTACCCCAGACTCAATGGCTTATCAATTTTTGAGTAAGGGATCCATCGACATTAAAAATAATGAATGGTTCAAGAAATACCATTATGGTCGTCCATTAGCTGCAACTTTAATAAGTGATTTCAAACTATCATCTGCATACAAATACCTATTTGAGAACAAAATGATGTCGAAGACGACATACTCCAACCATTTCAAACAAATTATAGACTATATTTGGTATACTGATTCCAATATAAAACTTATAAAATCACTAGGCGATATAGACAACGACTATCTGAAAAACTTTGAGGGACTCCCCAATGAAGAATACCCCAGTGACGTATGTGTAACTATTTGAACCAAAATATAGTTCAGCATTTTACTAACTTTTGTTTTCCTATTATTTTAGCATATACCCATAATCTCGAAGTTCGAGTTTAGAGAGAAGCCTTTCGATAAGAAGTAACTTGTATATATATATATACACCTTTTTGCTTCGCAGCAAGCCTCTTTAAGTATTTATTAGCCGGCCATCCACAGCAGGCACCCAACTCTAGGTAGTCGGAGAGGGTACATAGTTAAAAGTGCGTACCACCATCAGATCCCGTTGGGTCGATCGACCGTATTTTTTTAAATCGAACCATTTTCTAAAATTTTTAATATTTTGACATGCATGAACTGTCACTTTTCAGATCATTTTAAGAGTCGTAAGGCAGGTTCTCTGTTCAGACAGCGTTTATTGTTTCCAAGTTAGTTAACCAGCATGACAGAAGATAGTAGCAATATCAAGAGAAGAAGAAGTGTCGGTGAGACGGACGATATTGTCTCTAAAAAGAAGACATCTTCCACTATTACCATTAAGCAAACCCCAGAAGAGGAAGCCAAAGCTAAGTTCTACTTCCAATCGCATGTATTTGATGAGAAGCACCAGCAAGATCTTCAAGACAGTGTTCAGGATTCTAAGCCATACAGATGGGGTACCATTACCAACTTAGTCGATGACCAATTACTGCGTAACGTGAGGAAGGAGATAATGAGCGAGATTCAATTCACTAAAAAAGAGACTGATATTTACAAAGTTTATCAGAGTGGTGATTTGGCCAACTTGTCTGGTTTACCAAGTGACGAATTGTCGAGATTACCATCTTTGTATAAGCTGAGGTCCGCAATCTACTCGCAGACTTTTAGAGATCTTGTTTCAAGAGTTACAGGATGTGGTAAACTAAGTGGGATTAAGACTGATATGAGTTTGAATACTTACATCAAGGGATGTCATTTGTTGACCCACGATGATGTCATTGGATCTAGAAGAGTAAGTTTTATTTTATACATGCCGGAGCCAGGAAAGACATGGAAGCCACATTATGGTGGTTCACTGAGGCTTTTCGATTCTGTAGTACCAAATGTTCCTCAATCCGATGTTCATTGCAAATTGACACCTCAATTTAACCAAATAGCATTTTTTAGAGTACAACCCGGTTTAAGTTTCCATGATGTGGAAGAAGTTAGAGTAGATAAGCAGAGATTGTCAATCCAAGGTTGGTTCCATATCCCACAAAGGGGAGAAGATGGATATATCCCCGGTGAACAAGAATCTACAGAGGCTTTAAGTACTTTACAACAATTAGAAACCAAGGAATTGAAGGAATACGATTTCCCAAAGACAAATATGGCTGAAATTTCCGAGGCAGATGTCAAGCAGTATGATATCTCGGTTAATCCAGGTTTGGCTCTCTCTAAGCAAGACATTCAATACTTATCTCAAGTTATAAATCCTCAACTGTTGACTAAAGAGACTATGGGCAAGTTAAACGATATATTCGCTGAAGAATCGGTGGTCGATATCTTTTCATTTTTGAACACAGAATATGAGTTTCTTCTCAAGGATCAGATGAAACACTTGGAACTAAATGAAATGCCAACAATGCCCCAGAAGCAGGAAGAGGTTAAATTTCCATGGAAATTGTCTGTTCCTCCTCATAAGCAACGTTACTTGTACATGGATGGATTAAATGAACAACAAATTACCACTGCTGAGGATATATATAAGACAAACCAAGTTTCAGCTCAAGAACTACCTAACTTTGGACTCACTGCAAAAATTTTTGAAGCGCTCGAGAAAAATGCAACCAAAGTTTCAGAGGATGATGATAACGGGTTAGAAGTTTACAGAAAGCTCGCATTGTTAGCTGAACTCATGAGGTCTATCAGCTTTAAAAAATGGTTAGCCTTAATCACCGGTTTGGTGGTGGTTAAAGACCAAGTATTTGTTAGAAGGTTTAGACCAGGTCATGATTTCATCTTAGCCACCAAGATCGATGAATGTGACGCTGAAAAATACTTGGATGCCGTCTTAGAGGCAACTTTGAACCTAACTCCTACTACTGGATGGGAGTCTGGCGAATTAGGTGGATATGAATTATGTATGAATGGTGACGATGAGGATGAAGATGAAGAAAAAGACTACGAAGATAACGAGAGCTCAGACACGGACAAGAGCACAGGCAAAGTCATGGATATCATGAATAACGAAGATGAAGCAGCAATTTACAAATCCTCCAGCAATGATGAAAGTGTTTTATATACTTCCCAAGCTTGTTGGAATAAGTTGTGTTTGACTTTAAGAGACTCTAGTGTCCTTAAGTTTGTCAAATATGTCAGCTTCAACGCCCCTGGTTCAAGATGGGATATAAGCTGTTCTTGGAATATCAAAAACACTGATGACGATGATGAAGAAGAAGAAGGTGATGAAGAATCCGACTAATTGTGGTCGACTTAAGATATGTAGAGATGTATATGCTAAAATTAATGAAGAATATAGACGAAACTTTTGACTAAAATAAAAGAAAAGATTATGGGCCGGAACATGCGCCTCGAATTATTCAAGGCAGTGTTGTTGAAAACCGCAGAATAACGGGGAGCATTTCGTCAGGTAACTTTATATGTTTTTGTTTCCAGTTTCCAATTTCATCTCTGTTTCTTGAGGGTATATATTGTGCAGTAAACAAAAGAACAAATACACAATGGTCAAAGAGACGGAGTATTACGATCTCCTTGAGATCCAACCAACTGCTACTGATCTTGAAATAAAGAAGGCTTACAGAAAATTAGCCCTTAGACTTCATCCAGATAAGAACCCAGATGATCCGAATGCAGCTCAAAAGTTTCAAGAAGTTGGAGAAGCTTATCAAGTTCTGAAAGATCCAGAATTAAGGAAGAACTATGACGAATTTGGTAAACAAGAAGCTATGCCTCAAGAAGGTTTTGTTGATCCTGCTGAACTTTTCACTTCCATGTTTGGTGGTGAGGCATTTGCCGATTGGATCGGTGATCTTGCCCTTGGAAGTATGTTAGCCGAAGCGGGAAATGCAGAAACCATGGACTTTTCAGCAAGTCAAGAGCTTATGAAAAAGGAAGAGGCACATACTCTTTCCACCACAGCCGAGTCTTCTGGTTCTTCATCCGGGCCTAAAATGGACAGAGAAACCGTTGATAAAATGAGAGAAATGGAGAGAAAAAAAGTTGCAGAACTTACCCAGAAGATATTACATAGAATTAACCCATTGATTGAATCTTCAAGAGGTGGGAAGTTTGATGATCGTGCTATGCTTAGATTTGAGAAACAAATCGGTGAAGAAATTGAAGAATTGAAGATGGAATCATTTGGTGTTGATATTTGTCATTTGATCGGTAAGACTTATTTATTTAAAGGTCAAAGTTTCCTCAAATCTCAAAAGAGTGTTTTGGGATTTTTCCACAAGACATCTGCTTCTTTGAAGCAAACTAAAACCACATTCAAGAATATTAAAGGTGTTATTACATCTGGCACCGAAGCTCAAGCAGCTATGGAGATATTGGGATCGATAGACGAAGATACAGTCAATGGAATGGATGAATATGAAAAATCCAAGTTGGAAAGATTATTATTTGGCAAGGTTATAGGTGTAGCTTGGGCATCGACTAGATTTGAAGTTGAAACTTCATTGAGTAAAGTATGTAGTTCTTTGTTGAAGGATAAGACCGTGCCCGTTGAAATCAGAAAGATGAGAGCAAATGCCCTTGTGATAATTGGACAGTTATTCATCAATGCTAAGAGAAGCACAGAAGAAGAGAAAGAAGTTCAAATGTTTGAAGAACTTGCAAAGGAAAGTAGCCAGACCAAAGCCAGAGACGTTAAGATGGCTTTCAAGATGCAAAACCTTTCAACTCAACTTAATTCAACTTCGCTTTCCGAAAACTCTGGTACCGTTTCTTCAGAATCCAAAACATCTTAGTCAGTGTACTCCATTTCCTTCTCCTGAATCTATCCTGTATGTGTGGTTCTTATTTTCAGTGAAACCGATTTCATAAATTTTATATTATATACTACTAGTTGTATTAATTAATGCGTTAGATAAATGAATGTATTGCTGTATAAATGAATAAATAATTACTTATCTTTACTTTCTTTACGTAATTTAAACTCCTGAAGAACCGTATAATTTAGCCCACTCTTCAAATTCACGTAGACCTTCTTTCGAAACACTAGGTCTAATGTAATTCAACGAATTCACAAAATCTTTCAATTGAACCGGTCTGATATCACTCTTTGATGTGAATAATAATTTATCTCCCAATTCTCTCAATGGACCCATTGCTGCATCTTTCGCCAATGCAGTGATATCACTACCACTAAAATCATCCGTTAGATCAATCAATGTCTCCACATCTTTCTCAGTCAAGGTGTGGTTCTGGTAGAACAACAGTTTTTGGAATTGTGCCTTTCTGGTTTCATATTCGGGAAGTGGGATATACTGTCTACGAACAAATCTTCTCCTAGCAGCTTCATCAATTGCCCAGGGTAAATTAGTTGCTGCTAATACTAAGACTCTTTGTAAATCTTCCCCTTGATCTCTACCGGCGGCAGCTTTGGTTAAATCACTCCATTGTACCAAGAATTCGTTCTTGATTCTTCTAGAGGATTCGTTCTCACCTTCGTTATTTCTACTTCCCAATAGGGAATCGATTTCATCGACAAAGATAATGGATGGTGCTAAAGCCTTTGCCAATTGAAACAAAGCTCTGACCAACTTCTCAGATTCACCAAGATATTTGGATGTCAAGGATGATGCAGATATAGAAAAGAATGTGGATTTCGATTCGGTGGCAACGGCTCTTGCCAACATGGTTTTACCTGTACCAGGAGGTCCAAATAATAACATACCTCTAGCAGGTTCTCTCAATCCACTGAACAAATCGGGTCTTAAAAATGGATATACAACAGCTTCTTTTAAAGAGTTCTTTGCCATCTCTAATCCAGCAATATCATCCCAGTGGACTTCATCTCCATGAACTACAATTTCATTCAAGATTTGTTTACCTGCTTGCATATCAACCCCTTTACACGATGCAATCAGTACTTCTTCATCTTCCATATTGTTATCATCGTCCAATGTCTCGGTATCTTTCTCTAATAGATCATCTCTACTGCTTGATGGAGGAGGTGATTGCTTCTGCGATCTAGTGCCCGACTTTTGTTGAGTTCTTGTTGATGAAGATGGTGCAGATTTGGATGCACCTGCGGGGGATAAATGACTGCTCTTTGAGCCTGATGATGCGGTCTTTCTGACTGGGGCTGGAGATCTTGCTGTCCTTGTAGCTGGGATCTTAACAGCAGCTGATTTTTGTAAAGCAGCTCTTGAACGATCAGCAGATGTCATGGCTCTAGAAACTGGCGATTTAGTTTGTTTTCTATATGCTGCAGATGATGGTTTCTGAGGAGAGGTAGAAGGTTCAAGGGATAGGGAATTAGTCAAATCTATAAGATCCTCTTCTGATTGACCTTTTCTCGATTTTCTAGACAGATTTCCGGCATTTTGTAATTGTCGCAAAGTTTCTTGTCTCATTGATTCTCTCTGGTAGTCGGTCAGCTCGTTATCAAAATCATCAAATGCATCATCACCAGATGAGTAGGATCTACCATTGTTGGTTGCTAAACTTGTTGAAGGAGACCAAACTCTATGAGGTTCATCCCATGATACGGTTGCTGCTTGTTTTGCGCTAAACTTTGAAGCATATGCAGAATTAGAAGAAGAAGGTAATGAATTGGAGTAACTAGTTGTCGCTGAATTACCCTTTCTTAAGGTCTTGACCAACGGTCTAGTGGCTGCTTTCTTGGTATTCATGGTGGTGGGGTTTGAACTTCTGAGAGTCGGTACCGTCAGATTGGAAGACGACTTCGAAGGGGCTTGTGGTTGTTGCTGTTGTTGTTGCGAAGTATAGTTGCTGATTGTGCTACTACTGCTACTTGAAGAGCTTGGAGGGCCGTAGAGCTTCTTGTCTAAACGGCCTAGGTGGTCGAGGGACTGTGCTTCTAATATTTTAATTTCGTCAAAGATGTATTTTTCTTCATCTGTTAAAGTCACGCCAACTATTGATTTATCCAAGAGTTCGATCTTTTCACGAACAGAATGTGTTAAAGTTTTCCAGCCTTGTAGTGCTTCGTTTGACCTGTTGTTTTGTTCAAGACTTAGGTTGTTGAGTGAAGTACTCGCTATTTCATTGTATACTTCCAATAGCCTTTCCATGGGAGGTTCGGGGGCCTTCTTTCTAGAAAATACATTCATTGTCTATAAGGTATATATATATAATGGAATGTAGATGTGATTTCAAGAAGAAGAGAGGGAAGGATATTGTGAGGATTAATTGAGAAGAATTGAAATGGTATAAAAAGAAGAACTAAAAAGAGAGATGGATGGGTATAAAATATGATCTATCAGTATTATCAGATATTGATCCAATAAGAAAACAAACAATGGAAATCGGGGGGTGGTGACTCTATAACAAACACGGTGTATCAAGTTGAAATCAAAGAGACGAATAGTATATGTCAATTGCGTAGTAATACTTTGACTGTATCTATGAAAGCGAATGGTCGTTTAAATTTAACTGTACCTTGTAAATAAGAATGATCTAATACAGCAGGGATTTTTGTGATGATCTCTTAAAAAGAATGTATGTAAATAAGGGTGAGAAAGAAGAGGGGAGTTGGAATTAAGGTACGACTAATTGGCCTTTGCAGTGGGGAATGTAGACGAGAGTGATAGAACTATAAGTTAATAACAATAGCAAGAGTGTCTACTCCCTGTATACATATGAAGATCGGTGCAAATATACATACATTGGGGCAATGTTTGTGGCATAAAGCATGCAAGACCCGTTTCACGAGTGGAAGAGCTTTCGGCAAGGTCGTGCGCGTGTTGTGAATTTCTTTATCTTTCTGAAGTCTTGTTTGTGCGGGGGCTGTGTAGGTGTGTTACTTGGGTATTTTTTTATTATTTTTCATTTATTTATTTATACCCTTGGTGGTATTACAGTATTATTATTGGTTTCTATGTACAGTGTATAAGTGGAATATTTGAGGGGTGCCGGGTAGGCTCATTTGAGCTCAACAACGTCCCATTTTTCTTCAGTCTCCTCTGATAATTTTGAACTACCGATCAATACTTTACTAGTCTCGGCATTTTCAAAGAAGTTGGCTGCAACTCCATGAACATCGTCTAAATCGACGTCTAATAGTTTCTCTCTTCTTTCTTGTCTCATCTCTTCGTCAATTCCATAGTTGAAGTAAGTCATACCTTCCTGTCTAACACTGATTGGTGCATCGATCTTTTGGAACAAAGTAAGCTTTGCTTGTTCGAGATCTTCGGTGGTAATTGTACCATCTGTAATCTTTTCAGCAATGACACTTGGAGCATTATCGAACGTTCCAAGTGACTGGAAAGGTTTAGGATCTCTGTAAGAGTAGTAGTTAAACATACCGTTCAAGGCATCATATGTGGCACCCCCTCCGTAAGCACCTCCTTTTTCTCTTACTTCACGATGTAAATGTTTGAATGTAAGAATTTGGGATAATATTTGTAACGAAGCACTTTCATCTGAGATATAAGGCAAACCACGGATACCAACACCTGAAAAGCTAACTTGAGAAGGTAGTTGAATCATGGTCTTGTAATTCTGGTGGATTTTGTCTAGATTAGCAGCTTCATAAGGGTTTGCAGTAAAACTAGATGCGTTGGCAAAATTTCCAATGAATTGTGATAATTCCTTTTCGTTGGTGGAGATAGTTTCACGACCACAAGTTAAATTGAATTTGAAATTCAAATTGTCTAATAATGTATCTCTTAAGAGTTCTAACTTAGGAACGACTTCGGTCTCTAATTGATTTTGAGCGTCTAAACGGGCCAAATCACTCAAGAATTGAACCTGTTGAATACCATTCAAAGATTCTTCCAATTCAAACACAGGTGATAATTTGGAACTAGAATAACCACGAGCATAACTATGACCACTGCTGATGATATCACTGATGTTATCATTGCTCAATGATTTGATCAACGTACTCAACTTAGCGGTGTTCTTGAAATTAGTCTCCAATAGGATTTCTCTCCATAAATCGAGCATCTTTTCAAAGTTATTGTCCAATGAGACACCACCGATAGAGAATTTCAAATAGGCTTCGTCGATATTAGTAGGAGAGGCATGGACAAAAGTAGATGCACTTAAACCTCCTGTATATAATTTGATTTCGTCATCCAATTGCGACATCTCTTTACCCTTGGTTCCTAAACTGGTCAAACAGTCAGAAAACAGTGGGAGATATTTGATTAGATCTCTAGGTATTTGTTCAGCTGAGAAAGATGATAAACCTCTGAAATAAGTTAATCCATTGGTCTTTGGCGAAATTCTAGTCTGTAAATCGGACTTATTATCGATGGATGTGTAATTAATCTTGGAGAAGACGGCCTCTCTGTTGATATCGGTTACCGATAAAGAGGGTAAACAAGACAAGTCTTCCTTTTCATTTTGTTTCTCGGCTAGTTTCTGACCACGGCCAAATAAAATTTCCTTGTCGGCATCATCCAAGATGGAGAGCTTAGATTCAAGTCTAACTTTCTCTTCTTCCACAATCTCTTTCTCTAAAGCTTCGCTTGGCTTCATGGTATATTTAAAATAAGGTGTCTCTAAAAGGGTATCAATAAGGTTTGTAATTAACTTGTCACCTTGTTCTTTGTAGTCAGCGTTGAATCTGTTCAAGATTTCATTAAAAGAAAGCGATTCGATTGGATCTATATTGTTGACCCAACCCGGCACGATAGAACTTAAGACATTGAGACCGAAACTAGCACTATCGACTCTTCTTCCCAATTCAATTTGATGGATAATGGCCTTGATCTTGTGGTCTGAGATTCCATCCTTCTTGGCATCTTTCAAAGTGGCAACAACGACATCTTGTAGTGTTTCCGATGATTTCTCATTTAAACCTTGCAAACCAATGGTGAATAAATTGACTCCAGTCATGGATTCCATTCCTGAGTTGATGGAGTATTCGGAACCGATACCAGATTCGATAAGTTTCTGGTATAATGGAGAAGAATGACCTTCCATCAAGATGGTAGAGAGAATCTTGAATAAGAAAGATTGATATAAGTCTTGAGGCTTACCAACGTACCAGGTCAATGATGTCTTGTGTTGTTGATCTAAAGGTAACATTGGATCAACAGGACCATCGACTACGACTTCCTTATTCTCATTCAATTCAATTGGTTCCTTGACAATTGTCTTTCTATTTCTTTTACCGAAGGGAACAAACTCTTTGTCAATTTTCGCCAAATGAGAACTCAAAGGTTGGTTACCATATGTATAAGTGAAAGAGTTGGAAGGATGGTAAAATCTGGCATGGAAATCTAACAAATCTTCGTATTCGAGTTCTGTCATCTTAGCTGGATCACCCCCAGAGTTTTTCAAAGAAGGGTAAATTGATTCTTGAAATCTAATCCAGAAATAATAACCGGAATCAGACATCTGACCTTTCATTTCATTGTAGACAACACCTTTAAAAACAAGAGGAGAGTTTTTGTTTTCAGTTTCTTCGTTCTCTAATCTCCAACCTTCTTGGAAGAAATCCTCTTCTTTTAAAAGGGGATTTAGTGTGGCATCTAAGTAGACATTCATCAAGTTTTGGAAATCGACTTTATTGGTAGTGGAAAAGGGATAGAATGTATAATCATGACCAGTCATAGCGTTCATAAAATTTGACAAACTACGGTTTAACATTTTGAAAAAAGGATCACGAACTGGGTACTTTTCAGACCCACATAAAGTGGTATGCTCCAAAATATGTGGTAAACCGGTAGAGTTTGGAGGGTTGGTCTTGAAGACGATACTGAAGACATTATTGTTGTCCTTTCTATCTATATGTAAATGCTTGGAACCTGTTCTCTTGTGACTAAGTCCGACTGCGGTCAAAGCGAATTCTGGAACAGATACGACTCGATCGATAACATAACCGTTTATCTCTGAGTTCAACGGATATTTCTTTAAAGTCTTAGCATCGACGGTGGAGGCCAAACTTCTTCTCTGACGAGCCAGTAACTTGGCTGGAGATGAGTTGACAGCACGACGAGAAAACATGACTGTATGATGTTCTAAGTGTCGGTATGTTGGGTGTCTATCACTCTATAAGGAAGACGAAACCGGGATCCAAGAATGAAAATGTTCCCCATTTTTTAACACCACTCGGAAGCCAAGAGGTGCGTGAAACATTTTTTCGCAGAGGGTGGCGAAGTCTCGCTTTTTGGCCAGATATGATATCACCTTTGTTCAGTGAGGTAGGAGAAGCAAGGGTGAGTTGGGCCACAAGAGCACCATTCACTTTGGTTATATATAGTACTACTTATAGCAATTGCCCCATCTACTCACTTGAGACACTACTGCGCCGTTATCCATATACACTTGAATCTAAATCACAATGTTGTCCGGACGATTCACGTATCTTAGTGTGATATTGTTTGCGTATCTCATATCTTTCACCACCGCTCAAAAGGCCCTGTTGAAAGGTTATACCGCTGAATACTGTACCGGTATGTACAGTAAGCAAGATTGGAGTGGGAAAGGTGACCCATTCATCAAAGTGGATTTGAAGTCTGTTGAACAACTCAATCCTGCTACGAATAATGCATCTGTAGCTATCATCGTGTTTGAATACCGTGACATGGATGGTCTTGGACATGCCGATGCAAGCGGTTACGTCCATTACCTCTGTACTGAAGCCATGATGGAGTTAGGTTATTGTGAAAGCTCTGATCTAAACCAATTCATTTACAACTCTTCATACCCATCCAAGAGTGTCATCAAGACTGCAGTGTTGACCGATATAGGAACAAATGATTTCAGCTATCATGTTGCCAATACAGGTTACTATTGTATTGCTGCTTATAACCCTTCTTACGATAGCAACAAATCCAACAATTTCAAGATGATTGTCAATTTCCACAATTCTTTTGGTAATTTACCAGCTGCTGAGATTCCAAAGTTGCCATTGTATGGTTTATTGGCTGTCGTCTATGCGGTTTGTCTCGGAATCTACCTTTTCCAAGTTTACAAGCATAGAACTGAATTGCTACTTTTACAAAAATATTTGGCAGGTTTCTTTGTATTTTTAACCGTAGAAAACATCTTGACATGGTCTTTATATGATGTACAAAACAACAACAAGATATACCCATTACCAGGTGGAATCAAATTCTACGTGGTTGTTGTTTCAATTTTCAATTCTTTCAAAGTTTCCTTTTCATTGTTTTTATTGACGATTATTTCATTGGGTTATGGTGTTGTTTACCCTAAATTACCTAGAAATGTTATGAATAAGATGAAACTATTAACGGCTGCTCATTTCATCTTCAATACAGTCTACATCTCCTTGTCATATTTTACACAACAAGCTCAACCAGATGCTGGAACCACTGAATCATCAAGTTCGAGTGTCTACGACGCAAACTCTTGGTTAATGATGATGTTGGTATTACCAGTTGCTCTATTGTTATTCTTATTCTATTTCTTAATTTTGTCTTCTCTTACAAAGACCACCAAACTTTTGAAAGAAAGTAAACAAATCGTCAAGTTGAAGATGTACTCCAAATTATTCAGATTGATCTTTGTTTCAATGTTATTGTTGATATTTGCATTCATTGTAAGTACCTTCTTGATATTCAATGATTCATTAACCGATTCAATTGAAAGACTATGGAAATTTGATGATGTTTTAACTGATTTCTGGCCTGCGTGTCTTTATTTCATCGTCTTTATCGGTATTGCAGTTATTTGGAGACCAACCGATACTTCGTACTTATTAGCTGCTAGTTCTCAATTACCAACCAGTTCCAGTGGCGCTGACATAGAAAATATGGATGAACCTCCTAACATTTATTCAAATATGGATCAATTCGGTAATGAATTTGAATTTGACGACTTGAGAAGTTTGGATAGTGCTGGTAACTCAAGACCATCGGAGCTAGATAATCCATTTTCTGATCCAATGGATGCAGATGCTGAAAATATTGATTTTGATCGTGAACTTGAAGAACAAAAGAAAAAATTAAAGCAACAAAACGATGACAGCTTTATAGTAGATGATGATGAAGATGATGAAGATGTAGGTAACAGCCATAAGATCATTGGTAAGAGCGATTAGTGGAACGGCACATTATATTCTTCTACTTAAATATATATATATATAGATTCTTTTTCATAACAAAATTATACTTTTGGTTTCTTTTTCAATTTCATTGTAGGATGTGGTTATCACCGTTAGCATATTGAGCTATGATACTCGTCTTAAAAACCCCACACGGCATGGTTGGTTACCTTGTAAACACGGTAATTGCACCAAAAACCGCGCGAGTTTCTGGCGCTTCATTTTTAGGTGAGACAGGGCCCGTCTTGTACCTGATTGTCTTTACGACAAAAAATTGGTAATCTGCTATCCGTTTGAGGCCCTGTATAGTTGTCCCTCATCAAGGTGTGGTAATGATGACGGTGTGCAGACTGACAAAAAAAAGAAATGCGCAAACCCGGAATCGAACCGGGGGCCCAACGATGGCAACGTTGGATTTTACCACTAAACCATTTGCGCAAAAGAGATTTCCTCCAAGACGGGGAATTGAACCCCGGTCTCCCGCGTGACAAGCGAGAATTCTAACCACTAAACTATCTCGGATATGAGTTTATAAATGCGCAAACCCGGAATCGAACCGGGGGCCCAACGATGGCAACGTTGGATTTTACCACTAAACCATTTGCGCAATTATTGACAAAAAATTGCGCATCGTTCTACCGGTTTTCCCAAAATTAGGCTGAAACTTTTGGGAAATACACGACCTTCTCTTGCATATGAAAATACAGTATAAAATCGTTCCCTTTTGCATCACCAAACTCATATTTTCAAACTTTTGAAACATAGATGGAATTTGAGCACTTTTCAGCAGTGACATGCGTGTAAAGTAAAACAGACTTCCATCGGCCTTAGTCGAATTAAAACGAGAATCATCAGCGTATTCATGATGAACCCAATTACAAATTGATTTCCGTAAGACATACATTGCAATATACACGATGTAACTTCCTTCACACTCTTCTGGGTTTATAGGTTTATTGCCTCCTCAGTGCTTTGTCATTCATTGTGGATTGTTCTTAGAACAATTTGTTGCTTCTTTTAAATGAATACTGAGATATATAAAAAATTAGTTTTCAAAACAATTTCTTAATAGCCTTCAAATACGCTACTTTGAAGAGTACCACAGATACAGTACAGCTTCCACAGTTTTGTGTCATGAACTCGTCGTGCGCTCATCTACAGTTAGGTTGGCCATATATATCATTGGCAATTTTACTGAGTGGTTAGGTTCCATGTAAAACCTTCAGGAAAAGCCGGCGTATATTCCCCACTTTGAGAAAAGCGACAAAAACAGCAGAGCGAGAGACTATTTTCATTTTCTTATCTGCTCGATCGATGGGGAAAAAGAATGGAGCCAAGATAGAAGATGACTCCATTGATTTATTAACTATGACTTCTTCTTCTTTCCTGGTTACTCATCCTTTCATCAATATATACTCAAGATTGCATTCAACACAACGAGAAAGATGTCAAGAAGGTCCCTTCCTGTATATGCTATTTCCTTTCCTGAGGATTTGCCACCTCTGAGTACAGTGAATAGAAAACCCAAGACTTTGATTTATTTGATCAGAATTTTGTATTCTTCAGGTGCTTTATTGACTACCATATATCTCTTCTCTATATTCATATTGAAACCATTGCTGGAAAAGCAATACGGTTTACGCCGAGAATACTTGAATCATGTCTTCGATAAGTTGAATGGATTTTTCAATAAAGTAACGGGGAAATTGAATGTTGTACCTTCGGTTGCTGTGAAATATAAAGGAACACTATACAGCGATTTTATGATGCAAACTGATGATACAGAAGAGAACAGTGAAGAATGGTCGGTGAATGTGAAGTCCAACTCCAATATATCTAAAACAGAAGACCATGTGAAAGGGGTAAGGTTTGCAGATGAAGTAAATTCTGATCTCAATCTTAAGCCAAAGGAATTGACGGACCAGACGTTAATGGCAACCGGCAGGATACAGACAACATTGGCTTCTTTCAAAGATACTTTGAACAGATTAAAAGTTTCGAGTTATAAAGAAGGCGATATGGCTGGAAGTTTGAGTATGAATAAAGATGATATAAGTGAAATGAGACCTCTTATGTTTCAAATGAAGCAATTTCAAAATTATCTCGAGATGATTTCTTCCACACATCCAAGGGATTCGTTATTCAAAAGACGTCTTACGTATGGTAATGCACAAAGAAGGCCTGGTCAAAGTCAGAATATACTGGATGATCTAAGATCTAGCGTTGTGGAATGTAATGAGATTTTAGATGAGAAAAAAAGGGAGTTGAACTAATTCAACTGATTAGCAATTATGTATAGGTGTTCGTTTATATATATATATATATATATCTATTTACATGACGGGATTTCGTGAATATAGCGTAGTTTTAAAGCATTAATAGATAGTCGTTTGGTTATCAATAGGTTTCTTTTCAGTCTTAATTTGATTGATCTTCTTCTGAGCTTCGTTAAGTTCGTCAAACAATGGTTGTAAAGTCTGAGTACCGTAGAGTTTATAATGATCATGTAGTTTTTCCTTAATAAAGAACGGTATCTCCATTTGAAGTTCTTTCTCCTTTTCGTCGAAGAATTCTTGTAGATTCTTTTCAATGAGTCTTTCTTTAAATTTGCTCTGGTTACTTTCAATGAATTTCTTTTCTTTTCTTGCAAGTTCCTTTGAGGTTGGTTTCCATCTAGATTTCAATATTTTACTCACTGCAACGGGACTAATCTTGAAAAACTCTGCAATCTTATCTGTTGTTAATTCATCTGGGTATTGTGCATGCAAACGCCTTATTCCTTCTATAGTAGCGGGACTAACTTTCTTGACTTTCGATAAGTCCATAGTCAACTGTTTCTCTCTAAGGGCATATTTCTGCCTTTGCCACATTGGCAAGTTTTTATTGTTTCTCCAACCTGGTGGAGGTGCTTTTAAGTTTTGATTGTTTAATGGCTTTTGAACATTTTCAGCGAGAACATCATCTCCAGACTGTTCTAAAATCTTTGTATTTTTGGAAAGATACTGAACCCAATCTCTTCTGTTGTATACTTTACCCCTAAACCCACCGGGAAGTTTATCTAGATCAGGCAAATTCCATTCTGTCGGTCTCTTTCTAGGTGCTTCTTTCAGTTCGCCTTTATCGTTCGCCTCGGCATTGTTGAGGGGTATGGATGTGATGAAGCTTCTTGCGGGAACTCGAAGACAAGACGCAAGCCCTCTTCGCAGGGATATGGTATATGAGATCATCTGTTAGCACACCAGAGCTGTTGAAGATCAGCTTTATATATATATATATATATATATATAGAAGGAACAAAAGATTATTCAGTTGCTAGAAAAATAGATAAAATAATACCCAAGAAAGAAAAGTAAAAAAAAAATCCATTACCATCTGTATATATCGAGGCTGTGCCACGTGACGGCTGTGGTGTACGGGTGTTCCCGTTTCAAAGACAAAAGTCTCTCTGTTTTGCTTTTCCTCAAAGACTGTTTGTTTTGTTTTGAAATTGAATCAGAAGTTAAGAGAGGCACAAGATGGCAAGGGATTTCATTGCACAGTGGCAAACAAGGAACATCCTAATATATTTTTGGTAGCTTCTATTACCTATTGTTCAACTATCTTGATATTTCTCTAGTGTGTTTTGTGGGAACTAGGCACTTTTCTTATCGACTAGATATCTACTCCCTTTCTTATCATACATATACAACAAACAAATATAAAAGAAGCAACAGTGATAGATAGAAAGATAGCTAGCCTGTATTGAGCCAATATGAACATCTTAAAGAAAATGCTCAATTCGAATAGTTCGAGTGGGGAACTAGAACTTTACAGTTTGCCATCTGGTCAATTGTACTTGTCTCGTTCCCCATCTTCTCCAAAGAGTGAAAATGAATGCCTTTATAGTGACGTATTTGCTACTATTATCGAGACATCTGCTCCATATCATTATCAATTGAAGATAACTAAGGACCAAACAAACCAAGAAGAGATCGACGATGAAGATGATGACGATAATGAAGAAGACGAAGGAATTAAGGAAATTTCTAGTAATAACGATGAATGGACTTTCCTAATTGATGAATCACTGAAATTCTGTCTTTTCCAAAACAGAGAGGGAAAATATGTGATTACTTGGAAGGATCCTCATGGTGATATTGGAGATATGTTTGAATTCAGAGTAGATATGTCTGTATCTAGTGATGATGTTGATAAGTTCATGAATTATATCTACAAGTGTGAATATGAAAGAAAATATAGAAAGCCAAGTAGTGAAGCTACAAATAGTGATTTATCTCAATTTATCCTGGATAGACAACTATCCTTCCCCGAGGAAACCTTATTTTTGAATGGTTCCAAGACCATATCAAGTCTACAAGGAGGTGAGATATCCAGTGAAGATGGAGAATCGGATAACGAAAATGCCAATTATGAAGATGCACAAGATGGATCATCTGGTAATTCCTCGACTTCATTGGCTAAAGACGAATTGATCTCCAAAATCTCCAAGGGAAATGTATTGTACGAAAATAATGACGTTGCTTTGTATTTGCATAACCCATTGAAAGGTCAATACCTTTTACAGGATCAAGAATGTTCTATATCCATTGTTGATTTGGGTGATTGGGATTTTGCACTCAGTGTTAAGGATAACATTTTGCATAAATCTATCATTGAATCATATATCTTACAGGATATGAATGCTCAATTCAATCCAGAGTCACGTATGTTTTTATTCAATTGTTTTACTGAATCTAATCTTTATACGTGGGCTTTAGGTTTTAAAGATGCCAATTTGTTATTTGATTTTCAAAAGGTATTTACCGTGTCTCTGTGGGAATCCATAACCAAGATGAAATATAGAAACGTAACTCAAGTTGATCAAGATTATTTGGCTAGTTCTTTTGATGGTATGAAGATATCAGAATCGGAAGATATTGATGAGGTCCTCAGTGATGAAGAAGGTAATGTAAGTGATTCATCTGATTCTGAAGAAGAAGAAGAAGAATTGGCAAAGAAGAAGACCATCTCTTCGATGAAAAGAGTGTCTAAGAAGAAGCGTGAGCCATTATTTGTCGATAGTGATGATAGTGATGATGAATATGATGCCAATAAACGTAATTATTTCCAATCTAAAGAATATAACCGTGGTTTGAATGTTGGTTATAAAACCGATAGAACATTTGTTGCCAGGGGAAATAGATTAGGTGTGTTTAAAGCTGATGATGATGGTTTAGAATTGTATTCTACCATTGAAAATATTAAATCTTCCAAGGATAAGAAAAAATTGATCAATCCCAATAAGATGATGTTACATCAAGAGGATAGAGTAATGATTCTCCAAGATGATAAAGATCCAAATAAACTATATAAGATGGATTTAGAAGTTGGTAAAGTTGTTGAAGACTGGGATATGACCAATAAAGCTGGTCAATCTGTCGATGTTGTTCAATTTGGTCCAACTAAGAAATATTCTCAATTGACAAATGAACAATTGTTCAATGGTCTATCATCTCAAGGTATATTCAAGATAGATCCAAGATTACAGAACGATTCTAAGATCATTGATTCTGATATGAAGACATATAAGACAAAGACTAACTTCTCAGCTTTAACTACCACCGAATCTGGTTATTTAGCCGTTGGTAGTTCTACTGGTGATATTAGATTATATGATAAGATTGGATCCAATGCCAAGACACAATTACCTTCATTGGGTGATGGTATTACAGGTTTAGATGTTTCAAGTGATGGTAGATATGTTCTTGCCACTTGTAAGACATATTTATTATTATTGGATACAAAGATTCATGATGGTAAGAATGTTAATAGTTTAGGATTTGTGAAATACTTCGATAAGGATAAGAAACCAATTCCAAGAAGATTACAATTATTACCTCAACATATTGCATTTATCAAACAAGAAACAGGTAAGACAATCGATTTTACCACTGCTCATTTTGATACAGAATTGGGTAGTAAAGTACCAACATCGATTGTATCAGCTACTGGTCCATATGCAATTAAATGGTCGATGAAGAAGATCTTAAAAGGTGATGCAGAACCTTATTTGATAAGAAAATATGGAGATACGGTTAATGCTGATAATTTCAGATTTAACAATAGAAATGAGATTATCGTTTCATTGGCTGATGATGTTGCCATATTTAATAAAAAATCATTGAAGAAGGCAAATCAACAGACGATGATATCAAAGGGAAGACTTGAGTAAAATCACCTTTTTCTTTCAATTTCAATAATGTACTGTGTGTGTGTTTTTTTCTTGCTGTGTTTTTTTGTTGTTGCCTTTCTTTTGCATCCTTCTCCCCACCATTCCCATTCAATTAATTATTCTCTCTTAACCTTTTGTTTTTGTGTTTCTTTTGTCGGCTTTTTTATTCTACTTTCCTTGCTGTTTTAATATAAATAATTATTCTGAATGAAACCTTTCGTTCTTTATAATATTTAACTTCGTATATAGTTTAATTTAATATATAATATATAATATACAATAATACAAAAAAATTAACCGTAATGTATTGTATTGTAATGTCGTGTGATGTATACATGCAATGTGATCAATCCCTTTTACCAAACCCAAAATTGTGTCTCATTTCTTTCCAGAATAAAACTCGATAAGCTTTGAATTTCTGAGCTTGAGTAGGTTTGAAATACAGATCGAATTGGTTTATATCATGATGGTTACTAGCCATTCTGTCCTGGACTGAAGGTGGAGGTAATCCGTTCACGTAGGCATGTATCGACCTGACTACTTTATGAAAGGATTTGCTATCCATTAGCTATGATGCAAAAAATAAAATCAATTAGTATATATATATCAATGGGAAAATAAGGATATTTTTTCCGTGAGATTGGGGTGTCTACTTACCAATTTGTAAAGGTAATTCTCAATCATCTTATACCAACATCTGTAAGATACCCAAAGTGTTTGAATGACTAAAATGTGTACCGTATAGATGGGGCAAAAATAACCCAATAAAGTAAATAATATAGCTAACTGAATATATATATAATAAGGCAGAGACACCCGTGCACCGTAGAGCATCTCACAAACGTGTTAGATCGAGAAAATGGAAGGTAGTTTATGCCAATTTATCTATCTTTACTAGATGGTGAGGCTGGCTTTTTGTTTATATACGTGAGTTATTCCACTTGGATCATACCATATCATATCAATTCAGTATAGAATAATCAACAATGATAACTGATACACAGTTGAATACAATTGCTATTGCATTTGGTGTTATTTCAATGGGTTTGATCTTGACTTATTCGTTCCTCGAGAACAATATTAAATCACACGGTGATGAAGAATAGATTCAAAGAGATGAAGAGAAAGACACATAGACTAGATGAAGTAGCAGGTTAAACATGGGATGTTTGGTTTTAGTTTATGGATTCGATGACTTAGGTTATGTATATATTATTTCACATCTGCTAAGTTTAGATAGATAGATAGATGTATATATGGAAAAACAAAATACTGCATATTTATTCGATATAGGGCTGATGAAACCGAAATAATAATAATAATAACAAACAATAAATAATATTAGTTAAAAGCAACTTTGTAAATAAATAAATAGATAAAATAGTTTGAGTAATAATAAAGCATATTCTTTGAGGGGAAAACTGACATTAAAAAAAGTGGAGGATTAGATGGTTTTATTCTGGTTGTTCTTTGACACCTCAATGATCTAACTAGTGAATTACAGTTGAGTCTTGAAATAAGAACTCAATAACTCGATTGTCTCTTTATAATATACTTTTGCAAGTTCTACGGCATCTTTACTACAGATAAACCAATCTTTATTTTCCTTTGCTTCATTTGCCAATTCAAAATTATCAAAGTTAAATTTCTGACCATAATTTTGAATTCGTTCACATTGTTCTTGTATTTTGATTAAGCCTAAAGCAGCAGCTGAACCTTTAAGATAATGTCCAACGTTTGATAATTTTGTCAATTGTTGATCAGATTTATCATCACAGATTATTAAGTCGTCCATATCTTGAAATATCCCTTTTGCTTGTTCAACAAACGTTTGAACTAATGATAATGTGAATCCTTCTTCATCTTCATCCATCAACAGTAACTCTTGCAGTATAGTCCAGTTTATCAATGGCGAATTCTCCAATGTTTCTTGACTTACCGACATCTCTGTATGTCGTTGCTAAATCAATCAATCAATCGCACACTCTATCTATCTATCTATCTATCTATATCACGCTCACTTCAGAGGTATATATGACAACGAAGTAGAAATGGCTCGCAGCACAGCAGCAAGATGAAATCAGACAGGTATGTTCGTAGTAAGAAACAGTGTAATGGTGATCCTAATGACGATTTCCAAAGACCACTGGATTTATTGAACGATGGATAGTTATATATATAATTAGGAAAATAGCTCTAATGCTAATGCCCTTTCGAAAAGGGCACCATCGATGTCTATCGCCCTGTGAGAAATTTCCCCTTTTTTCCTCGGTCTGGGCCCTGTATGATGTAATCTATTTGCATGCGCCTTTTTATTTGTTGTAGTCTATAACTTTATATATCTCTATCTATATATAAATGTATATAAATGTATATATATATATATATATTTGTATGGTTTATATATGGTCTAGATCTATTGGGTTAATTCGTATAAGTCACCAAGTTTATCGGCGTAATACGTTGGTTTTTCATCGTCGCTCAATTTCTCGATATTTTCCACAGTTTCAATACCGGTCAATACCAATAGAGTAGATAATCCACCATCTCTACCAAACTTCATATCGGTATTTAACCTATCACCAACCATGATAGCTCTCTTTGGATCGAATCCATGTTTAGCCTTGATTGCTTCCATCATTTCTTGATTTGGTTTACCACATGCGGTAGGTTGACGATTCGATGCATATGCAACACTTTCAATAACAGAGCCTGCACCAGGTAATTTTCTACCCTTTTGTGGATAAGTCGAATCTATATTTGTGGCAATGAATTTGACT
The DNA here is from genome assembly GCA_030567875.1 of Wenyingozyma nitratophila. NCBI lineage: Eukaryota > Fungi > Ascomycota > Pichiomycetes > Pichiales > Pichiaceae > Wenyingozyma > Wenyingozyma nitratophila. The sequence goes on from JAJLSW010000003.1 coordinate 284,860, forward strand.
TCCGGTTTGAACAAATATTGTAAAGTTACAGCTAATTTATAGTAGTTGAAAGTCAAATCTAAACCCGCCAATACAATACCAACATCTGGATCCAAGTTTAATAAAGGTGATTCATTGGTAAATGGATTGGATAATTCAGGATCAGTACCACCAATTGTAGTATAACCGACGTCTTTTAATTCTTCTTCAATACCACTTTGTCCAAGCACCCAAATCTTAACGTTCTTTGGGGTCTTTAATACCTTTTCTATATATATGGCAGAAGCATATGCGGATCCAAAGATTTCTTCACTCGATACGGTTAAACCTAATTTCTTGAATTTTTCCGTATATTCCCTTCTTGATTTAGTAGAGTTATTGGTAACGAAAATGACTTTCTTGCTCAAAGATCTGAGTAAATTAAGAGTTTCAATGACTTTTGGCAATAGATGATCTCCTAACCAAAGTACTCCATCACAGTCAAATAAGAAAGTGTCGTATTTGTCCAGTAAATCCTGCGCAGCCTTGGTAGTGGTGATTTTTAGTGACATTGGGATAGTCTATATGTTTAGTCTATAATCTATATATATATACAATCTAAGACCAACACTTGATAACTATCACACACAGTATTAAAGATACCCGAGAAGAGTCTGTCGCAGTCATAGGAATCGGGTGCCGTCCGCAGTGCTGGCGGAGCGACGGTGTGCACGGGTGTGTCGCTCCTTTCCTGGCGGGTTGCGGGATAAGTGGGGTACTTGGTTACTCTTGATCAAAGGGAGTAGTTATCTGTGTGTGCGTTGTTCGTTGTTATACACACACACACACACATATATATATATATATATATAGGGATTCGGGAGAGATATGTCGCTAAGACCCACACAGGACATGCCACCTATGGGTGGCTATGATAAGATCCAATGGAAGAAAAACATCCCTACAAGGGGATTTCGACCAGTGATATGGTTCTTAGGATTCATTGCAATGACAACCTACGGTTTTACCAAATTGATGCAGGGAAATCGAGAAATGGTTGAATTGTCAAGAGAAAAGTTATGGGCCAGGATATACATCTTGCCTCTGTTGAAAGCTGAGCAAGATAGAGACGTTGTTCGTAGGACTTTGATTCATTATGAGAGAGAGAAGGAAATTATGAAAGATGTTCCGTGGTGGGAAGTTAAGTCTACATATTCTGATAAGACTGAATTTAGGCCTCCACATACCGTATTAACTGGCAAACAAGTAGACAAGGATGCCTTTTGGGTTTGGCCTAATTCGAAGGATAGATTTAACAAAGAAGAGAAATCCCCCAACAAATGAGGTTATGCCTTATCACCACCTCTCATATTTATTTTATTTATTTACTCATTTATTTATTTATTTATGTATTGATCATACAAATTGGTATGGTATACATGATTGTTTACATCTCTATACATGTACTACATCAACTATTTATAAGCCATATATACTTGATATACGCAAATACAACAATTGCCCAACACGTGCAAATGGCCTAAAGAAAACACGGCGCGGAAAGCAAAATGCCAACGGAAAGAGAACAAAAACAAAGAAAGGCGCATTTATTATTAATTTTATTATTATTATTATTATCATTATTATTGTTTATGACTTATCTCTTAATTATTAGCTGATCTTGGCCTGTGTGTAATCCTTTTTAGTTTGGAAAATTTCAAGAGATATCAAGATGCTGTTAGTCGGGTTGACGGGTGGTATAGCCTCTGGTAAATCGACTGTTTCAAAAAGGCTACATGATCAATACGATCTTCCAATAATAGACGCAGATAAGATCGCAAGAGAAGTGGTTTTACCTGGTAAACCAGCCTATAACCAAATAGTTGCAGAATTTAAAGATAAAATCCCCGATCTGTTGAACGATGATGATAATAAGACTCTTAATCGAGGTGAGTTGGGGAAATACGTGTTTGGTCATTCAAATGACTTGAAAAAATTAAACTCTATAACCCATCCTGCTATAAGATATGAGATGTTTTGGCAAATTATTAAAAATTGGTTTTCATTTAACAAGATGGTTATCTTGGATATCCCGTTATTATTCGAAAGTAAATTAGACCTTTATTGTGGTATCAATCTATGTATATTATGTGACAAGGATTTACAATTGAAAAGATTACATCAACGTAATCCAGAATTAAGTGTTCAAGAATGTGAGAATAGAATCAATAATCAAATGAACAATGAAACCAAATCCAAATTAGCCGATGTTATTATAAATAATGACTCCAATTTGGATGAATTGTACGACAAGTTGGATATATTTGTTAATAAAATTGAGCCAAGTTGGTTTATTTCCATTTGTGAAGTGATTATACCTCCATTGGGACTATTATCTGCTTTTATCTGTTTTATGAAAAATAGGCTCAAGTTCAAAGATAACGATTTACGCAAATGAAACCATTTATATAATCATACGACAACAACTAATACACACATATATATATATATATATATATATAATAACTAATAAACTACCATATTCGTATTCCCACCACTTGTCCTCCTTTCCATGGCGGTGAAGCGCCGCATTTTGGAGTAGGGAAGACCCTCAAAACGGAAGTTTATAAACATCTCTTGATAGTCTCTTCCTCTCCTTTCTCATGTTTAATAACATACAATTCCATTTTATATTCAAGTACTTGAGTTAAAATAGAAATGAAGATGAAGATCACACATGAGGGTATATCTGACGAAGTTTTTGATATTCTCAAAGCCGATTGTATCAAAGGTAAGTCGTTAATTGGATACCGATAAGGATTACCACTAGAATATTACTAACGATTTTACAAAAACAAACTTGGAAAAGCTAGAGATGTAAGTTATTCACCATACTCTAAATTCAGAGTCGGTTGTTCAATATTAATAGACAATGGAGAAGAGAAGGATAAATCACCTCTTACTATAATTGGAGCAAATGTTGAAAATGCAAGTTATGGAGCAGCAATATGTGCAGAGAGAACCGCTATAACAAAAGCGGTTTCTATGGGGTATCGTAAATCATTTTTAGCAATTGCTATATCGACTGATTTAACAACATGTGCTTCACCTTGTGGTATATGTAGACAAGTTATAAGAGAATTTGCAGGTCTTAGCTCTTTAGGTTTGAAATTACCTATATTTATGTTTAATTGTGATGGTACTGATTGTATTAAGATGACGATTGATGAGTTATTACCAATGAGTTTTGGCCCCGATGATTTAGGAGTCGATCCAAACTAAGATTATAATCACAATTACAATTTTACATTTTACAGGTATTTGTTTGTTATCATGAATAAAGATATATATTAAAATCAAAAAAAAAAGAAATTACAAAAAGAGTAATTTATATAAATTTAGATAAATATTGTATCCTTCTCCACAATTAGAGGATTTGCGTTTTTTGGAAATTAGAATGAGATATAACTCAATAAATAATGAAAGAAAAAGATTAATTAAAACCTTTTATCTTCCAAGACATATCGATTAAATTGTTAAATCTATTTTAATTTGAAAGTAACGTGACACTTACCACAGTATTGTCTGTCCTTCATGTTAGCCATGAAGACACCAGCACCACAAGTTGGACATTCTCTTCTTAATCTTTCGACATTTCCGTCACCGTCAACTTTGTAGTAAGTTAAGACAGCTAACTTGACCTTTCTGTGCTTGTGCTTAATTTTCTTTGGAGTGGTATAGACCTTCTTCTTTCTCTTCTTACCACCACCTCTTAATCTTAAGACCAAATGTAAAGTGGATTCCTTTTGGATGTTGTAATCAGCTAAGGTTCTACCGTCTTCTAATTGTTTACCAGCAAAGATTAATCTTTGTTGATCAGGTGGGATACCTTCTTTATCTTGGATTTTAGATTTGACATTGTCAATAGTGTCAGAGGATTCGACTTCTAAAGTGATAGTCTTACCTGTTAAGGTTTTAACGAAAATTTGCATTTTGGTTAAATTGATCTGATGGTTCGTCTGCAAAAAATGCTTCTTTCTAGCCTATGATTCAAAAAAAAATTCAAATTTAAATAAGAAGAAGTTTTGAAAAAGAGTGTAGGCAATTGATGAAAATAACTTTATGTTGGCTAGAGGGAGAGGGAAAAAAAAAAAATTTGTCATGAAGTGGCGAGAATCTCAAATTGGGGCGGGCACGTGATTTGTAGGGTCGCTAACTACTAGAGGGCTTTTTGACCTTTCTCAGTAGCACGTGGCATTTTGTTATGTATTCTCGAGAGCTTTACACCCGCGCATTTAGCGAGCCATGTAAACGTCTTATATATCACGTGAGTGTACAACCTCAACACAACAGGCAATGCGACAATTGTACCAAGATACCTTCTTGTCTTGTAAACTGATTCAGATTTTATATACTATGTTTGGTTTGAATGATTACCGATCTAGATAGATATATTTATATTTATATTTATCTGACAAAATGTATCCTAACGGTTATACACCAAAACACCCGCTTTTTTTCAATTCAGAAGGTGAAAGAAACAACAGAGGTTTACTACATTATTTTAACCCTAGTTTCTTCTGTGAAGATATTGGTAAAATCATGGCCTATAAATCTTCTTCTTCCTCATCCTCTTCGCCTTTTTCTTCTACTAAAAGGCCACTCAGCAAACAGTATCTTCAAGCGTCCGCTGCCGTCGAATCAACATCACAGAAAAGTTGTAATTGGTTTAAAAGATCGTTTAATAAATTACGCTCTAAGACTTATGAAATTCTAAGCAGATTACAACCAAAGATACGTAATGGGAACTCATGTTGAGATATACAGAGAAATGGAATTTGTGTCATATAGATAGATAGATAGATAGATAGATAGATAGATAGATAGATAGATTTGTAGAGAGTTTGTATTATTAATGATTTATTATCTCAGAGGGGGTTTGGAATGTAGACTCTGGAAACAACTTGATCATCAACAGATCAACTATATTCCACAGCAAATGCTTATTGATGTACTTATTCGAAAGACAATTTAAAAAGTCATCGATGTCATGATCTAACTCTTCTTTATCATTATAGATCGATCTCATCATTAGTTTTTTCCCCTGGATATAATTTGAGATCTTAGATTTGGTCTTTAGCCTGACTTCTTCAAGTTTTTCTAATGTCTCCGGTACATATCTTTTATTAGTCGTGAATTTCAAATCCTGCGGGAAGAATAACTTTCTCAAGTTGTTTATCAAAGAACAGATGATACCCTCCGTAAGTATTATATTCCAAATGAAATTATACAACAAATTGTTGAGTAAATGTAAGACTTTGTCTGATCTCGAAATAAAATCGATAAATAGTTTCAGGAACCCTATGATTATGGGATACCTTGCCGAGAGTTTTAAGATTTTTGTAGCCAAGTTAAATACGGCATAGTTCATAATATTAGTTTCTTCTTTGGTGCCACCACTGGTACTGTATTGCTTGTCTGCTTTTGAAAAAACAGATGTACTATATGCTATAATATGACCGATTCTTCTACCAATCGATGTCATGTTTTCCTTGAAATTCCAAATGGCTATCTTGGATTCAATGCTACTACTACTATTACTAATGGTATCATCATCGGTTTTTGATCCATCTAACATATCCACTATATTTCCAATCATCCCCCAAATGGCAAAATTGTCGCTAAGATTTTCAATAATGTTTCTGAATATCATATCACTTACTATAGAATTGACAAATTCTCGGGACAGACTAGAGTCAAGTTCTTCAAATGGTAACAAAAGTGCAACAATAGTCTTTGTGAGTACCTTGTTATACTGCGTTTCTTTATCCATCGTGTATTCATGCTCCGTAGTTTCATTATCCTCGTCATCTGCAATTTCATTGTCAGTTTGTTCTCCAATTTCTTGATCATTCTCTTCGGATTCCTGGTTTGAGTCGTTGAAGTTGCCAGCTAGAGATTCCGCATTATTCTGATAGTCCTCGATATTCAGACAGAAATGCGGATTCAATTGAGCGAACGCATTCACCAGAGCCAACTGAGGCACCGTTGAATTACTTTCTCCAATATCACTTGTGAATCTACTTTCAACTCTTCTCTCTGCCTCTTTGAAACTTTCAAAATGGCGTATCAACAATATAGGCATATCGTCAAACAAAACTTTACCCCAGTCCAGCTCGGAATTATTGCATCGCTGTTGAATTCCCCTTGTTATATGTGCAGAAACGCCAATCAACTCATTCATAAAGTCTTGATTCTCGTCTATTACTAGTCTGTTGTACCAGCTCATAATAAATTCTCTTATGAATAATCCGATCAATGCATAAAGTGATAGGTCGATTTTTGAAGAAGATGTCAAAGCTGGAAGACGCTCCGATAATGGTACCTCCTTGGGTACAGTTGTTGTCTTCGGGGATTGGAGCGGAAGCGATGATAACGATTTTTGTAATGAAACATTATTATTGTTGGAATTGTTGATGAATATTGATCGAATCAAGTTCTCCAGATACTCTGGTGAATCTCTTGGAGGACAATTTGCATCTGAAACACTGTTACGGCTATGGTTTGACTGAATGCCCCTCTTCAATGGTGACGACGTGAGTTTTACCGGACTGCCTGACAACTCGCCTGCAGTTAAGTTAGGTAGCGATGTCGAGTTAAGATTGGAAGAGTCCTGTATGCTCTTGGCCAACTTCTTTGTGTGCTGTATTCGTCTGTAATTGTAGTTGAATCCCTTGCGGAGTTTCACCTGTGACGTAGTCATTGTTGGTGTGCTTATCTATTGCCTATCTCTCTGCCCATTGAAGCCAGAGATAGCAGTATCAGATAAGGATCCCCTTCTTTCAAATGAGGAAGCTGGAAAAGTAAATAGAGAACGCGCCACACACGTAAGAAAATTAGCATTTATTGGGATGTGGTGTATTTCCCTATATATCCTGGTCCCCTTTTTGCAAGATTGATACTGTTTTCGTGGATATGGGTGCAGTATCCGCAACTGGTAGATTCACCTCCTGGAAATATATCATTGTGATAACACCCAAGGGAATCCCATCCCATACTAATAGTGCTGGGTTAAATCTTCTTAAAACACCGCGCCGTTTTGCGCCACGCTCTCTACTGGCACGCACCACGCATCCAGACGCCATAAGTTAATTACTATTTAACAGACAGTATCTTTCGTTGGGTGGGGGGATCTTACTTACTGCCTACATCAAGTAACATATATATATACTCGTGTAGATACCTTCCGCATACTACAGATGACAGACTATATCCAGTCGAAGTACATAGAAAAGTTCCAGGACAGTGAGATAAATAAGAACAGCAGAGATCACGAAACAAATGATTCTGGAGAAGAAGTTGATTCAGATGCTATCTTTGAAGAATTAGAGAATGAATTAGAGTCTGGTGATTCACAGGCACTTCAAAAATACAGAGAAGCCAGGATGGATGAAATGAGCAAACAGTTGGCCAAATCCAAACGTGCAATTCAAGACCACCTCCAATCTAATGAATCACCATTAAAAGCTATACAAGATGAGGGCGAACTGATTAAACTCACGGCAAATAACTCCCTCGTGGTAACATTTTTCTATAACGATACCTTCAAGACTTGTCAATTGATGGAAGATGCCCTAGATAAAATGGCTTATAGACATGTTGGTACGAGATTTTACAAGATTAAAGCATTTCAAGCTCCTTTCCTCGCCGTTAAGTTAGGTATAAAAGTTCTCCCGTGCATTATAATGTACACGAATGGTTTAGAAAGGGCTCGAATCGTTGGGTTTGAAGGTTTATTAGAAGGTACACCTATTGCCAAAGATGCCCCACTTGATCCATTCAAACATTTCAAAGTCGAAAACTTGGAAAAAGTCTTGCTCCTCAACGGTATGATCGATAGAAAGGCATTTGATCTCAAAAACGTCAGAGGCAAACAGACCTATATTGAGGATGACGAATACGAAAGTGACTTAGACATCTAACCAATTTCATGTGGTGTACCCTCCTCATATATATCGCTCCAATAAAATTGCCAATAGATAAAGTGTATAGTACTCAGTATTCAATGAATAAATATAATCAATATACCCCCCAAAATAGACTCAATCTTCACCGCCCGTTTTGTATCTCTCACGCTCTTCAAAAAATCAAACGATCTTCTTCTTATTTGAGTTGAACCTCCCGTTCATGGTTAGTATGCCTGTTGGCTCCATTTTGAATTGGATAGAGGGGTTATTAAAGATGTTATCGCAAAACTCAAGATTAATGGCTACTAGGTTATGCAGACAGTCTTTGAAAGTCGGCAGCAGAAACTTCATACTGCCTGCTCTTTCAGTGGCATCTACTGTTGCTAATAGGGTCCTAGCTAGCGAGATTTCGTTAGCCGATAAGATGGAGAATGGAGAATTACACAAACCAATGACCATAAACGAAAGAGAATTGGAACAAACAAATACCAAATACAAGCCTTTGTTTGTAAGGCCTGAGCCAAACTATGAAAAACATGTTCCTTTGCATCCAGTAGAGAAATTCGCAACATTTGTCGGTTCTGCCGTTGGTGCCTTTTTACACCCCGAGAGAAACGAATTCATTGTCGCATTGGGGGAATCCACAGCTTTTGAGTTCGTGTTGAATGAGCTGAGAACTCAAATGTTGAATGACGAAACTGGTAGATTAATACTCAAGAAAAGACCAAGGATGACTTCACAATCTTTAGATCTGGAGAAGCTAAAGAATTTCCCGCAAAACACACTGGGTAGATCTTACGTCGAGTGGTTAGAAAGGGAAGGAGTTTCTCCAGATACAAGAGAACCTGTACGTTATATAGATGACGAAGAATTGGCGTATGTTATGCAAAGGTATAGAGAATGTCACGACTTTTATCATACCATTACAGGTCTACCAATTGTAAGAGAAGGAGAAATCGCTTTGAAACTCTTCGAGTTCCTGAATCTAAAAATTCCAATGGCTGGTATGGGTGCTGTATTTGCTCCTATGAATATTGCCAAGGGTCAAAGAGATCGTTTGTTCAATATATTTTACCCATGGGCTATACAAAATAGTTTTACTTGCAAACCTCTTATCAATGTTTATTGGGAGAAGATATTAGATATGGATATTGACGTCTTGAGACAAGAATTAGGGATTGAAAAACCACCAGATATGAGAGATTTAAGGAAGAAATATAAATTGCAAAAGCAACCAAAACAAAAAGTGTAATCTCTTTAGGTGTTACTATGATCTTCATGTCCATCCCACTTATATATATTATCTTTTTTTATGTACTTAACGACTTTAAATAATTCAAATATGAAGGAACATCTTCAGAAACAGATTTGCAAACACTCATATTTTGTAACCACCTTGGTAAATTCCCACCTGCATCACTTGCAGTCCCCATTGACCATTCAATTTGATTCTTAGATTTGATATACTTGATCTTTTCAACAGAACAATATGTTGCCCTTGTATCTGTACTCACGAATTGTTTTTGCTTTGAGTTGGGGAATGATACGATATAAGATACTTCAGTTTCAGCATCAACTATAGGTAACGTGACCAATATGACTTCACTGAAATGTCTATGATTCAAAGGACTTCCAAAATAATACCTTACTTCAACGTCATACCAATTACCTTTAATGCCCCCTTCTTCAATCTCCACGGGAGTACTATCACCTTTATCCCATTTTTCTAAAACAGAGATATAATGGACTTCCTCCGAAGTATGTGAATAGGGGTCCGTAATGGTATATGATTCACTTTGTTCATCTTTCATTGCCCCCGTTAATCCATATAAGAAATCCGAATATTTGATCTTTTCCCTTTCACAATCAATGGTTGAAAACCTACTAGCCCATAATTCGTCATTTATCCTGGTCTTGTATGTATTTGTCTTTATGTTCTTGGTGGATTGGTAGACTTTATTAAGTGTCCATGTTATACCTTTATCAGATGCATTTTTCTTATCGTTTATAGAATCGATTAGTTCTATTGCATTTGATATGATCTCTTTTGATCTGGGGGAAACTTCTTTAACTGTTGTTCCCTTCAATGAGAATAGATCCATCACCATATTTGTCAATTGAGTTGTGTGTAGTATTTGATGTAGTATAATACTTGGGTATAATGAGAGAAGCTAGACCCATCTATGTATATATCAAACTGATAGAAACGAACATCTCCTGTTTTTTTTGTTTTTCTATATTGCTATCGGATAACATTTACTACTACTGAGTGTTTTTTTAAGCCTTAAGTATTAACTATAATTTAAGAAAGAGGGAATAAGAGTCTATAAGCTAATTTGATTGATGCATTATCTATATAATAGACGTATGTGTATGAATGCGAAAGAATGCAGATGAATATATAAATATATGTATAAAAGTGTGTATAAAATAAAATAAATTAGGAGAAATAGGCGCTCTGCAAAACAGGAGGCGGGACTCAGTTTGGGCCGGTAGAGAGTCAAAATGTAATGAAGTAATAATGTGCGTGGCCAATGTAATAGTACACTCAAGTTATACCCTTTCTATAATATAAAAGAACATAAAAATCAATGATGGAAATGAAAATGAAAATAAAAATAAAAATGCAATGAAGAATAGAGGAGAAAATAAGATAAAACCCTCATATGCTTGTTGTTAAACGTTCGAAAGATGCAGTACGAATATGATCAACCCTTTGTGAATTTGTCAAAGAATCTGTCCTTAATACTGAGGTGCTTTTCAACTTCTTGTAACACTTCACTTGTCTTCTCTTCGACTTCGTTCTTGACCACGATAAATTTCCCAGAAACTTCGTGAGAAACTTCGCTCAAGACAGCAGAAGTCTTGTCTGTAACGTCATCAAGAAGTCTTGCACTTTCTTGCCATTTCTCATCCAATAGTTTTAAAACTCCTTCGAATCCGATCTTACCCTTGATAGCATTTTGATCGAACCTTTCAACGGACCAATCTTCGACACGATCACATATTTTCTTGAACGAGGCATACGCTGTAATTTCAGCACTTTGCTCGAATCTTGTCCTCGTTGATGGATTCTCAGGATCAGGTGTATATACGACTGTTTCATAGACGTTTAATAGGTTATTCATGGTCATATTACATGATCTCATGGTTAATACTTGATTTTTTCTATCTACCGTAGAGATCTCACGGACATAAGAGATACTCTTATTACCAACCATGTATCTCAACCACGATGGGATGCCTTGTTCACAGGTGATTAATCTTTCCGTTACCAAAAGATCCTTTTCCGGTATATATTCCCTACGAATAATATCTACTGCTATCACATGAGAAGATGATTCATTGGGATACTTTTGCCAATTTGCCGCAGTAACTTGACCCCATGGGTAATCGAAGTAATGAGTAGATGTAAATAACTTCATATATATTAGATGACTGTGGTAAGAGTATAATTGGGAAACAAGACTTGTATGTGGTTTTCCTTATACCTATCCCCACTGTGAAATCCAGAGAAAGGAAAACCAATTACGAAAGGGTTTCTATCAAACCACTTCTATCTCTTTTGGTCTCGTTACATTTTAAAAGCGCACCCTGGGAAAAATCGGATCTCTGTTTTTTTGAGAATTTCAAGGCTTGGTACATTAAGGAATATTTTATATTTTTCGGAATTGTACATATACCTATGTATGTTATTATTTAATCGTTTTATTACTACTCCAAAGAGCCCATGTTGTACGATACAAACCTCGTATCTCCTGTGACATATCTATCACGTAAGGGTAATTCAGAAACACCTCTGTTTCTAAACCACTGCATCTTCATATTTGACAAGATGTTACCCGTATTGAAGGTAGATTTATCTTCCATTTCGTTGATAAACCACTTGAACCTTTTGAATCCATATACATCCGGGTTCCTTTTATCAATGTTCAAGAACTCTCTAGAATTCAACCCTACGAATCCTACCATGATATGTGCGAATAATAGCAGTAATGGTAAAATCATGATAATGATTGCGTATATCCCCAAAAAGAGACTGATATCCAATCCTGTGCTATTTAAACTGTGAAACGATTCTACTTGAATTCTATAGAAACACAAACCAATGACAAAGCAACAGCAGATCACCGTAGATATCACAGTATTTATGAAGTACCAATAGTTTCTTTGTCCTATGCAATTGTTCAGCCAAATACAATGATGATCATGAGACTCTATACAACAGTTACATCTTGAGCAATGAAAAGCTCTTGCAGGTCTCCAAATATAACAAGTAGAGCAATATTTAATATCAACTGAAGTACGTTGTCCATTTGTCTTCACTGGGCCAGGTAAAGACATGATATTATAGTATTCTTGAGGTAGTCCTTCTTTGACTAAATTATCAACTATATGTACGTTCCTTGGCAATGCACCTGGATCAGAGAATGCTGCATAGATGAAATTCTGCAAAAGTAACAATGAAAAATAAGCTAGGAGTACTACTACAGCTGGTGAAATATGATACCAGCACCATTTAGCTTCGAATACAAAAAATAAAGTCAGTGGGAATACCATAAGAAACAACATGACAAATACCCAAAATCCCTGAGGATCAATGCTCTTTCCCGAAGGAGAGTTTTGTCTATTTTTGAATTTGAGGAACCGAAATCTTCCCCCAAGTAAATAGTAATAGTTGGAGGTGTTATGTGCCTGGTAATTGTACTTTGGGTCGAGCATTTCATTGTTTATATTGGTTGAAGGGTTACTGATGAACCATGTTTTGAGCCTTAGTAATGTTTTACGAGGTCGACCTCCTACCTCCTTCATCGGTTCTTTTAGCTCTTTCGAAGAGCCCAGAGTATCGTTTGTCTCATCCATCTGTACCTACTTTTAAACTCCAGGTCAAGAAGACAGTGGTAGACTAGAACAGTGGAACCACACTTAGAAGAGGAGTGCAAAAGGTAGAAATGGAATCAAAAATCACAGTCTACCAGAGCTGCGAAAACAGAAACTCTCGCTTTCCCGAAAATAGGGCGGTGCAAGATTGCGATCTAACGAAAGAAGTACGGGGAAGTAGATATTTTACCCTTTGATTGATGGTATGCTTGTTGTGTGTCCAAGGCAAGGCCTCCATTCTATCCCAGTACCGTCACGACAATGAGTTTTGTAAGGATTGGAATATCATCCTCCCTGTGTTGTAGAAAGTTAATGGTACAATCACCGAAAACTTACCAGCTCTTGAATTTCACTAGAGTCCTCTCGCCCATAATTAACCCCACTTTTTCCAGGTATAATCAATTCAGCACTTTACAAAACAACCATGTTTATAGAAGACCAGGAGCTGTATCTGTGAGGAAACAATCATATAATTCCAATATACAGACTAGAAATGTTCAATTTTGGAGAGTCGTAACCAATCTCAGACTGGTCAAGAGAGTATTCAAGGATCAGTATCAAGGCAAAGGAGGGCATAAATTTAGAGTTAGGGTCGTCTGGGTTGCATTGACGTTTATAGGTTTGAACATTTTCTTCAATATCATGATGGTTATTCTTACTAATATGTATTTCAATGAGATCCAAATGATCCCTTGGGGATTTGGATTTTGGACATCTACAGAGTATAAGAAAGGTGTTGCAAATGACGAGATAATGAAGAATGAAAAATTGGCCAACCAGAGTTATTTGAAAACCCTCAAAATGGTGTATGAAGATCAGACCAAGTCACCCTCTGATGGAGATTCCTTTGATCTTATTTTGTCAAATGAAATCCTTCAAAAAATGGGGAAGTCGAAAAAGTTCGATTACTTATCATCCTACTTTGATCTACTGATGAGATATGCACTGACGTCTACTAACTCTGATACGAGTTGTCTGTTCATTACCAAGGCTTTGAATCTTATAGATGAATTTCAGTCAACTTACATGATTGAGTTTGGAAGTTATATACTGAAATGTTCAAGTCTAAGATTTCTAGCCGAATATTTGAAAACTAGAGGCCGCAAGGATCCAAGAACCTTTGGAAAGGTTGAGAGTTACTATTTGAAGATTGTTCAACTTGTTATAAGCCATGAGGAGACAAACAGAGATTCACTAAAGTTGTTGGTGCTTAATCAAGACGATGATAAAGACACATTGAACAAGTTGACTTATAATTCGGCGATTATACCACAAAATACGGTTGCTTCACAGTTGATGATAGAGTCTGTGTTAGACCTCTGTGTGTTCTACATATCAACAGGTTCTACGGAATACATCAATAAATCGCTGCCTTTGTTGCTCTCGTTGATGAGGTCAGTCGAATTTGAAATGGATATTCTAAATAACATTAGCAACAAGACTTATTCCTCGCAAGTGAAACTTTTGAAAGATAAAAGTTCCGAAAGATCCACACAACTGCAGTATGAAATCGTTCCATTGGTTCAGTCCCACGCCTCTGAAGTTTTATGGTACCTTGGAGATCAAACCAGGGCCATTGAGCTTGCCAAAGAAGCTACATATAAGGCTACTTTGAACTGTAAAGATGGTGCCAGTTCGGCCAAGATTGCTAAGATGGGGTTTAAGAATTTATCACAGATGTACTCTGAATCTGGTGATAAGTTGGGTGCGGAGGTTTGTCAAGAAAAGTACGACGAGATTGAAATTTCTATCGAAGGTTTCATTGGTACATTGCCAAACGAGAAGGGGATACAGCCCGTCCGAAAAGCTGTGTTATATAGGTACTTTGGTGACTATGGAACTCTACTCTTCCCATAGTGACGCTACTCTTTATAAATAGACAATGAAAATGCTCGTTATATTAAACAAACACCAAAATGAAAGTAACACGTAAAATCATTAGAGCCGCTCCGAATTATTTTCGAGCTTCACCAAAAATTATTCCTGACATTTAATCACAGAATGATAAGTTCAGGTATTTCATACATCATCCGATTTAACTGCAGTTGGTCTTACCTTTGTATAGTTCATCTGAGTATTCAATCTTAGTACATCAGCAGCCTAGTGTTTATCAATTTGGAGTTCTACTTAGTTGTAGGATTATTTATGAAATAGTAATACAATTGAAACGACTATAAATAACTCTTTTCAATCAAAGATGGGAATAGGTAGTATCATTGAACTATCGCCGTTGTTTTTAACGTTGCCCAATGTATTTGTTTCATTGACTCTTACTAATAACAAATTCACTTCAAATGTCAATTCGGATATAGATTTGCTATCATGGGATGAAAAGTACACATTGGTGATACTGCAGTCATTCTTAGTATCTTCATTATGTCTAGTCTTTATGAGTCTGTTTGTCAAATTGGGTAACGATACCTTTAAGAATAAAGAAGCTACACAAGATAGTAGCATGGATCCAAGCGCTTCTGGAAGCATTGGCAAGATGATTCCCACCTTATTACTATTTTTTGCCCTGGCTTTCGTGTTCATATCTGATTTCCTGTTAATATCACCATCAAGGTTGATTAATTTGATTGTAGTTTCGTTACTGATTAAAGGAAGCACATATGATGGAATATCCGGCAAATCCATTGAAGTTTGGCAAAGCAACCAAAATATTGGAGTATTGTTGCTCTCATTTCTCTTGGATCTAGGATACACGACTCTTTTTGATGAACAAAAGATTAAGAGATCCATAATTGGTTATTCTCTATTGATTTTACCGGTTATAATGTTTACGGGGAATAATACAAGTCGCTCATCAAAAAAATCAATCTTCAAGGTATCCGTCCCAACATTCAGAACATCAATTATGTTGTTCCTCGTCAACATGGCGTTGGTTGTCTTTTTGAAGCTCAACGAATTCAATATCAAATTATTTGTAATAAGTTTACTTTCTATGTTGATTTTAATTTTCAGTCAACTCGAGACCGATGAAGCAAATAATAGTCACACCTTTTTCAACAAGGCATTATTCATGCAAAATTACAAGATTAACTTGATTATTTTGAGTATCTTATCCCTTGTTATAAATCAAATTGGATTGGCTGATAGAGTAACATTTTCAAATACACAATTATACACATTGGCTTCAAATATAATATTTGCATTCATCATCATACCGTCCAATGAAACTTTAAATATTCCAAAGTCAGTAATAGCTTCCAGAGATACTGAACACGAAATCACATTCTCTAGCTTGTTGATTCAATTATTTCATTCAAATGAGACTAGATCTATTTTCAACTTTTTGCTTTTGAATATCTCGTTCATGTTTGTTCAATTATTATATTCCTTTAGATCTAAATCTCTGAGTTTATTGAGTGATTCCCTGCATATGTTTCTAGATTGTACCTCATTATTTTTTGGATTATTGGCAAGTCTTGTATCACAAAGGGACCTGAAGCTAAGATCTCAAAACCTGTATATCACAAGTTATCCATTTGGATTGGATAGAATTGAGACACTGGCTGGTTTCGCCAATGGTTCCCTATTGTTGGGTATTGTATTTGAAATCTATAACGAGTCCGTTCAAAGACTGTTCAATCCAAGGGTTTTACAAAAGACGAACGAACTTCTCATCGTTAGTGTTCTTGGTCTAATTGTGAATTTAGTCGGTATATTTGCGTTTAACCATGGACACGATCATGGTGGACATGGACATAGTCATGATCATAGTCATGGTCATGGAAATAAACATCAAGATTCACATGTTTGTAAGGAAAAAGAGGAATCTCATAACCACTCACAGGAACATTCGCATGAGCACTCTCATTCACACTCACCATCAGAAACACAACATACAGATGACGACAACTGTACCGACGATATCAAATTAACAAAGGATGTCAATGACAATATGCATGGTATATTCTTGCATATTTTAGCCGACACATTAGGTTCGTTAGGTGTAGTGCTTTCCACCTTACTTATAAAATTCACAGGTTGGGAAATGATTGATCCTATAACATCGATCTTAATAGCTACATTGATCTTCATCTCATCAATACCGTTATTAAAATCATCGTCTACCAATTTGTTACTTGGATTGAATGATAACTCCACGAATAATATCCAGGAAGATAAAATCAGAGAATTGTTGAACGATATCCTACAAGTCAATGGTGTTAGATCCTATACTACGCCAAGATTTTGGCCTATTAACTCAATCAATTCGAGTTCTGATGCACCATCGATAAATCAAGAATTATTGACTGGTTATATTCATATTCAATATTACAAAACAGAAAATTCATTGATTATAAAGACTAAACTTGATAAACTTATCAGTCAATCTAATATTTTCAAAAAACTGTTCTTTCAGCTTGAAAATGAAGTCGATGATTGTTGGTGTCGCCAAAAGGGTATTTTTGGTTCACACTAGTGGGTTGTTACAAAATAGGTATATAGTAATACAAAATAAATGATAAATAGTAATAAAGGTCTTATATTCTTCATATATATATAAGTTTATGTAAAATGAAAGGGTAAAAAACAGGAATCATAAGGATTCTAGAAGGAAAAAGTTTTGAAAGAGTCTTGCAATCGTTGATAAAGTGATCGTTGATAAAGGAACGAAGGATAAATTAATCGTGAAACTGTCGCTTCATTGATCGAATTTATTTGGATTCGCCACCTTTCTTGGAACCTTCAACGGCACCGGTGACAACACCAGATATGTATTCAGCGGTTTCACTCAACTTTGCCTTACCAGCTTCGACGTATTCGGAAGCGGTTTCACTGTATGATTTAGCATTGGCATCAACGGCACTCTTGGCGTCATCGTGACCATCTTGAACAGAATCACCCAAGTTTTGAGAGAGAGATTTTTCACTGTTTGGGGTGATACCAGAGGCAAGCTTGTCGGCGGAATCAGTAACGGTTTCCTTGGCCTTTTCAAAGGTACCCTTTTGGCTATCTGGCTTAAGAGCTTCGCCTGCTTTGTCTGTGAATGATTTTCTACCTAAGTCTGACATGTTTGTAAATTGTTAGTTATTGTTTGGATGAAGTTATTAATTAGAATTTATAGTATCTGATTAATTGATAATAAAAAAGGTGTATATCTATAATTTCAAATGTCTGAACTAAGATGGAAAACTAGGGGTATTTATAGTGAAGGGCATCGGAGGCTGGAAGCAGGAGGCAAACTGTGGCAGCAAAAATAGTTAATTTTGAGTTGCTATATTTGGGAAAATAAGGCAAAACAGGGATGGCGTGTGAGATTTAGAGCAACTTGAATTTCCAAGGTACACTAAACGAGAATCCAGTAAGGTTGCTATTATCTAATATTCTCATATATGTATAGGTTTTAACTGGGGGCATTTATCGTTAGACATAGTACGATCAGTTGATTTGCTTACGTCAAATATATGTGTTCTAAGTACCAGATTTTCATCGTTGTGCAGTCTATCATGTCTGTTGTTGAATCGAAATGATTCAAAAGGGATAAGGGTCAAACAAAACAGGGAACCATACGCTGGTTCCCCGGAAAAATTCAAAGGCGATGCACTGAAGGGGTAGCAACCCAAAAGCAATCCAGCGCACCGCAAAAGCCGGGAGCAAACTTCATATCACGGGGCTGGTAGGTAGTGTGGTTGTCATAGTCGGTGGTAGGCTATTGTCATAGGGCATAACTTCTAACTAGCTACTACCATCCTACGGTGAAAGGCGTCAACTATGTGCCTGTATTTTCTCGTTTTGGTTCCGAACTATAGTAATACAATAGAATTGACGTAATTAATTTGTGTCTTTGAATTGCTTCCATTGCTTCCATTGCTTCCGCACCCTTCTATCTGGCTTGTGACATTTTTACAGGTATAACTTCGCCTTTTGCACATGCTATCTTGAGATATTTCCCAAAGGGACAATGCACGATAATAACACGTAAGCATTCAGTTGGCGTTGGCAGGATACTAGTTTTTACTTAATCATAATCTATACTGCTTAGTCCACAGCTAATGCGGGCAAACCCTCACGTAACCACAGCCCTGTGCATGATTTTTTGCCGTTCGAGAAATTTAGCAGCATCAAGATCAGTTCCCCATAATCTTCTAGAAAGAAGGTAGCTAGTTCCCTGCATTCAGTATCTATAACTGGCGGTTCTAACGAAA
This sequence comes from Wenyingozyma nitratophila, assembly GCA_030567875.1. Classification (NCBI taxonomy): domain Eukaryota; kingdom Fungi; phylum Ascomycota; class Pichiomycetes; order Pichiales; family Pichiaceae; genus Wenyingozyma; species Wenyingozyma nitratophila. Next base: position 303,821 of record JAJLSW010000003.1, read on the forward strand.
CAGATATAGATCCCCAAAAAGCGGTCAATAGATCTTCGTCTTTAGTAAGAGGAACCATCATAATGACAGAAGTAGATGTACCACTTGCTTTTCAACCGTTGAAATATCCAATCATCTCCATCTCATATTGCGTGAAATGTAAATGGGGATTGAGAGCCAATTGGTACGTACAAGAGATATTGCAAACATTCACAAATGGCAAAGAAGGAGAGACTTTCGATGGATCTATAACTTTGAACCCTTCACAAGTCGCTGGTACATTCCAGATAATGATACTGGAGGCACCAAAATCGGTTTCTACGAATGATTACACTATGGACGCTGCTAATTGGGAGATGATCTTCGATAGAAAAGTAGAAGGTGGGTTTCCCGACTCCAAATTGATCAAACAGAGAATCAAGAGTCTCTTGTTCCCAAACAAAGTACTGAATCATGTCGATAAGCCCAACAAGAATAATGGGCTCTTAATCTCGGAGAAGGATACCGGCTCCACGGCCATTGCTCAGGATAAAGAGGAAGAAAAGGCGGGAAATAGTGATGAATGCATAGAATGTAAAAAATTTTAATAATGATCCGATTAATATATAAAAAGATACATAGCGAAGATAGTAATTATAGATATGAGATTAAAACAAACCATATAAATAAATGCAATATAATTAGAGGCGAACGGCGAAAGGAAGGATGCAGGGAATTTTGTATGGCATCACTATATAAACCAATTTATTGGATTGACTCTGTTCAACAAAGAAGTTGTTTTCCTTTCCTGGTAATAATCAGATATGCCGTCTGGGTAGTCGAAGTAACCGTTGTCAAGGGTGTAATTATTGAGAAAGTCTAAAAATAAAGATAAGGTGGAAAATATAATGCAGACCAATAGTAATATCATCAAAATAGATTTAAAAGTGGTGAACATGCTGAATAATCTTTCAAGTATACCTGTACCTGCGTATTTAGTATCGGGGATGGATATTAGTGAAAAATTTGGGTATGAAATCAAGCTTTTGAACCATTCAAAATTAAGTTTAAAATTGACTCGACTCTTTTTATCAACTTTTTGAAATTCTTTCAATGAACTGATATTTTGGTTCAAAGTTCCAAGATAATTATCTTGCATAGAGACCAGATTGTTTAATCTCTTGGTAAGTCTCTGTGTATCTTTTGCTTTTCTTTGTCTTTCGTCTTCTTCCCTTTCAAATTTCAATATCAGTTCATCGTATGCCTTTCTTATTCTACCGTTTAACTCATTCAGCCTTCTATGGTCATTAGCCGTGTTTGAAATATCCCTTTTCAAGAAATTGATCTCTGAGAATAACGCATTCTTGGAATGATTACTGTAATCGTACTGAGGATTATCATATTCATGATAGTTCGTGTTCTTCCTCAAAATATTCCTTGTATAGTTTGTATCTTGGTTGAAAGAATGAATTGTATAATCGTTGTAATCATTGTCTCTATTCTTGTCATTCATCGATGTGGTATGATTATTAATGAACAGATCGTCTAATTCAACGTTGAATAACTCAAAGAACAGCTCCTTGAACTGTAACTTGTTGAGGTAGATCATTCCATTGTCGTTTTCTAGGATAAAAGTCATCAAGAGTTTTTTTAAATCATTAGACAAGATCTTAATGCTCGATAAATTAGATATGTTGTCTATCAACAGGTAAACATCACTCAGTTTGATCTCTTGGGATCTTGGGTCGGCGGTCATTGACCATGCCCTATCTAGTAATGCAGACACGTCCATATTACCGTTTATAATTCTGTGAATGGCAAAGGCAACCTTTAATACTTGAATCGTTCTGCTGTCTTGTACCCCAAGCTGAGCTAAAAAGTTACTAGACGTGTGGAGGAGATCTACGCGTCTCTCTCCGGTACACCAGGTGCAGAGATGTTCTGGCCACTCGTGGGTCGCGCGGCACAACTCTGATTTACTTTGGTTTTCTTTTGCCGACGAGATCTGATGTACAGATGAAAATAAGCTTTGGGGGAGCATGCAAAAATGTGCAGATATTTTTTTCACCACAAGAAGACTATCTGCATGCGGTACAGATCTAAATTACTTCGTGCATGAAAGTAGAAAGATTATTTTCTTGAAACTTTTTTCGTACGAAAAAATTTTCCCGTGAAAATCGAGCTAATAATAGGGCACGAACTCTGCGAAAAATATATGCTACATTCAAATGTTGGCATGCAATAATACGACTACAGTGTCAAGGTATTACCACATCGGCCGTACATGAGTGGCCACATACTACTTTGATTGCAGATCAATTTCGTGATGTAAAATAAGCTCTTTGATTTTTTGCTCGCTGGAAGAATCAGAATCTCTTTTGTTTTTTCGCCATGCTACATTCTGTTCTGAGGCTACTATTACCCCCGTAACTATAAAGCGGGAAAAATAACGACTATGCGTATGGATAAGACTAAAATGTATATACAATAAATCATATCTTTTGTTCAGTAAATTGAATGGACCTCTCTATATAAAGTTTGTATGTATTATCATTATCACTGCTGTATCTAAGCTAAATTTTGATGGCACCATCTAGATGTCTTGGGATGATCTACATCGCTTAAATTCTCGTAAAGACTTATTAGTATGTGCTTAGGGTTCCTTTTACCACCTTCGTAATATTAGTAATTAGATTTACATGAGAATCAATCAAGCCGCAGTTTTTCCCAAAAGAGAGAGATCTACATAGTACACCTAATCGATGTAATGAAATCGTTACTGCATCAACAGATTTACGTCTCTTTTCCGAATATTATCAGCCTATTTAATCCCTCTTCACCTATTTTAATTTGTCCCCAGTATATTTTCCAATTGACGACATATTCTATGATTTAGAATATCGGACGGGCTCGTCTATCATATTGTTCAAGTATAAATGCGCATATTGCTTTGAAACTTGAGTTATTAAGTGACAATCCGTAATGTTTATCAAAGTGTAGTGAGAATCTTTTCTTTTCTAGTAAAATCTATTTTATAATGAGCGTGGCGGAATGCTTGACATTGGATATACCCTTTAATAGCTTTCACCTTTTTGAATAAAATCGTTTCAAAATACTAATTTGAGTGCCAACTTATTCCCACTTGTAAAGAAATAAAGTACTGATTTTGATCCTCGGTATGTAGAATTAGTAGGCCCATTTGAATTTAACTTTCAGCAGGACAATATAAAAAGTAAATCTTGAGACAGATGGCTTGCAGGGACAATCCTCGACCCGCATACAGTATGAAGGAAAAACCCACAAGCATTGTTCGTGGTTTTCTATTGCCTTTATACGCGCTCGAAGCAGCTACTATTTTTTTTTAAACCCAAGAGTAAGAGCTAAATGCGATTTGAAGGTTTAAGTGACTATAGAATTCGGGAAAGTTGCATTAGTATGGCGCCGTTATGTCAAATGGTATCATATGACACAATATACCATTAATCTCACGTCACAAGAAACAAAGAGGTTTCGCAAGAGATATAGAATGCAGCCCATGCCGATTCCAGCAAAGCGTAAAATGGCATCGAAGACAAAGAAAGAGTAAGTCTGGCCCACGTATCTTGCGGACGGCGGGAATTTCTGCTTTTTCTTCTCTCCTCTCGCTGTCTCAAAGTTAGTGCGCTGCGTATGTTTACCTTTAGACTAGCCGCTGCTGGGGCTAATATTGGAGCAAGATACATTAGGGCACGTCCTGCAATGAGATACGTGGAGATACGGTGTATATATTTAGTAGCTGCCGTGGTACGTATATTTATCGCATACCCAGAGAGAGAGAGAGATGAGTGGATGTGTATGAATAGAAGGGTACAGATACATAAAGGAAGAAGGTGGTGGAGGGTGGCATCGGCGGGTGCAGGAAGAGTGGGCAGCTCGGGCAGCAGGAGCAGCAGGAGCAGCAGGAAAGGACCGGTACCAAAAACAGTAACACCTCAGATTGTAATTCGGTTCGAGTAATCACACTACTGCAGGACAAACCAAATCGTAAATCGTAAATCGACAGATAGACGCTCTGAGGGTTTTTGATCGAGACAAGCTGCAAATCATTGGCACGAAACGAGACTCTAGCCATGCCCCGCCTAGGTCTACATATATACGTATACATCACACGCATACGTACAGGTCGATGGATGAAAAGAATCTTTGTACATTTATATACACGTTCCCTTTTCCTCACTTACCTAGTATTTCCGTAATCTACAGGTGCTTTTGTTTTTTTTTTTCACTCTGTACGTCACTTATAGACATTCAACTCTTTGTTCGTGCTTTTTGTACTTTCTCTTTGTTCATTTGTTCTTTGTTCTTTGACAATTTATCACCTGTCCATCATCACTTGCTTACTGGTCTATTCAGTTTTTTTTCCCTTCCTCCTTCATCTGCCTATTTATATATAGTCACATATTTTTTTGGCCAAACCATTCGGCAGGCTCATTACTCATTCCTTTGTTTTTTATTTGCTCAAACAAGAGTATTTCAGATTACTTCTTGAATACTTCACTCGGGACAATTGTTCTGCCTCCTTTGTTGACTTTTCCCGTGGTCATAGAATAAATTATTGTTCCCCTGGCGCATCAAGCTGTCTACCAATAATATTTATCAAATTTGATCTCTCGCCAAACGCATATATACTTTTTAGGGCTCCTGCTATATTACCAAGAAAGCGCAATCGGGCGCAAATAGCAGTCATTTATTTCTAATCATCTACAGATGGATAGAGTAAGGATATAGATTATGAATACCGAAAGTAGTAACGGAACTCAGCCGTTTTATAACCACAAACCTTTTCAAAGTCAAATACCGAGTCAAAATCAAATTCAAACACATTCTCATAATCAGAGTCTAACTCGAACTCCAACTCAAAGCTTATCTCAATCTCAGATCCAGCTCCAAGGAAATGCAAGTGGTACATCACTGCCCTCGTTGTCTAATTTCTATCCGCAATCAACATCTTCTGTGGTAACACCGGTTTCCAATACGGTAAATGCTATTCCCAATCTTGCACAATCCTCAGCTCTTTCTCTCACAGAACCAATATCAACATCAACATCCTACTTATCATACCCTACAACAAACAGATATCAGAATACCTCTAGCGTCTCTAGTTTATCTGGTCAAAAATTGGGTACCCAGAGCGATTCTCAAGGTCAATATATCTACTCGAACCCCGTTGAATATCGTCAAGCATCCTTACCTGGGCAGACGCAGAATATGTTACCACCACAAACACAAGGTGGTGAAGAAGAAGAGGACGAAGTAAATGAACACCAAAATGATTTTCAACCTGATAGCTCTCAAAGACATGTTCAACAGACCGACAATCAGCTTCAATACACCACATCACTTCCTCAACAGCTTAACACCTCTCAAATCTACAATATCAATCACCTCCAGACATATACAGGTCAGCCTTCATCGATTTCATCTCTCCCTCAATCGGAGCCCCAGTCGCAATCAGCGTATGTACCTACCCAGTCTGGAACATCGAATTATTCTTTGTATCCAAACCAAAACGTGACTCAGGGAAACTATACCAACCCACCTATATCATATCAACAGCAACAGTTAACCCATCAGCATCAATTCTCACAACCAGAATATGCCTATGGATTGCAACAGAACCAACCATCTATGCCTGTGCATCAGCAATATCAACAGCCACAACAGCAACAGCAACATCAACAACAGCAACAGCAACAGCAACAGCAACAGCAACAGCAGCAGCATCAGCACCAACTACAACAACAACAGCAACAACAACAACAACAACAAACGCAACAACTGCAACAGCAGCAGCAGCAGCTAGTTTATTTGCCCATGAACTCTAAAGGGGTACAGCCTCTAGGCAACATGAACGTTCACCCCGCTGATAACCGCATGAACATAAACGTGAATACCCAGATAGGCATGAATTCGGGAATTTCTGTAGGGATTAACGTTAATCCTTATGGTATGGATACAACTGGCACTCAGCCACTTCACTATGAACCTATGACAGATCCCCTAGGGGGGAATCGTGGTTACGTACCTATCCAGAACAGCTATATCCCAGCCGATCCAACTATTGATATTTCAATGTTTACAGAAGAAGATATTATCATACTGAAATCTATCTTACCCTTATCGGAGTTACACAAGTGGAAATATCTTGCAAACAAATTATCAAAATCAAGATCAAAGAAGTTAAACAGTGAGATATGTTGCTCCAAATTTCACAAGATGTTTAACCTACCTTTCAATTATAATAGAATATTGAATTCAAACTTTCATTTAACTCCATCGGGTCAAAATCCTCACCATGCTAAGAATTCAAATTCTAAACTAGGTGGTAGGGATGAGTTGGATCCAAGAGACGAACCTCCAGCTGTTGACAGGAACATTAATTATGAAGGTTATTTGGGTAGTTCGATTCCTTATATCGTTTCAAAGAATGGTTGGAACCTAACTGACTGAATGTCACTTTTCTTAAATTTACTGCAATTTTAACTTTTTGAGTTCACCTTCTACTTTTCTTTTTTTATTTTGCTACTCTTTTATCCCGAATGTCTTACTTATGATTCACTTTCAAAATACTATAATCTTTTAATCTGTTTTACCCTTTCAATTCTCCATTTTTGTCTTATACCTCAGTGATCCAGTATTTCATTCCCCCCCCCCCCCTTTTTCAATTTCAATCTTGGTATTTTGTTCCAATTATTATATCCTCAAAAACGGACTCCTTTTTTTTATGATCATTTGTTGTCCCACATTTTCAAATGATGTGAATGTATCAATAATATTATGTATTTATATGTATATATTTCATTTCTCTCTTGGTGTTATTTTTACAGCTTATTTTAGTTCTTGATATAGCCAATTTGATGGCCCGTCAAAAAATGTACTTTCTCTCTCTCTCTATCTTTCTTTCAACTAAAATACCTTGTCTAAAATTAGATATAAATTCACTTACTAAAGTTACATAATGAACTAACAGTCCAGAATGGATATATATACATGTAAAAGTGATAATCTGGGGTTATATACAGTCGGACTAGGGTGTGCTATATAGGATTCCTTATTTTGTAGCGGTGAAATAAATTTGGTCAATGTCTTCACTCAATCTAGGCTCAGCATCTATGACATCGAGATCAACTTTGAATTCTTCCACATACTCGGGCGAATTTGTTAACGTGGTGTTTTGAATCTGAGGAATTTGGGATTTGTCGTCTATCAACACCTTGCCTTCGACTAATGTTTTCCAGCTTTGGAAACATTCATCAATCACCTCAGAAGTTCTGGAATACTCAAGGTATTTCCCATCGTAAGCGAACTCATTCTTTCCCTTATTGTCTGGAATCTTGTAATCTCTAAACCAATTTCTCAAGTCTGACAATAAACTGGGCATATAAGTTTCAACATCCTCTAAACTGTTAATCTTAGAAGATAAGGGATCATTGGAGCTGATTCCGATTACTTTCCAGTCGATTTCTCCATCATCAATCATGGCCAAAGATCCAATTACTTTGACTTCCCTGACTTGCCCGATGTCAGCCTTAACTGAACTTATATCAACAACGTCTAATGGATCACAGTCGCCTTTCAAATGGCCGCTGGCTCCAAAATCCTGAGCTTTTGTGCTATCTTCCCATGTTTGTGGGATGGAACCATACGTGCAGGGGTATCCATGGAAAGGGTATACATTTTTTATGAATCTCAACTTCCCTTTCTTGCTATCTTGGACGATCGGATTCAAAGGCAATGACTTAGATATCTCAAACTTCCCATTGGACCATCTTGGTATCTCGACAACCATATTCAATGTACGACTATCTTTGTTGAAATTTATAGGAACATCATGGAAAAAGGATCCCAATTTGAAACTCGAAATTTTCAAATATTTCTTGAAATTAGGGGTATGCTTAGTGCCAGACTGCAACGAACTGAAGTACCTTGGTGAGAACATCTTTGTAGATCGGTATAATGCCACTGACACCGCTGTTATCGAACACCAATTGGTAGCAATGACCCATGAAGAAGAGCCCCACCTATCGCACGAGCCTACCTGCCCTGATCACCGTTGGCAGAATTTGACATATAATTTCTTCGAGGGTGCACTATCAACAAATTTGACTTGGAAAAAGATCAAAACAAAACTACAAGGTACCAAATACGCATGTACAGCAAGCCATAATAACCAATATATAGATCCACTCTATTGCAAGGCTCCACTCTATTCTAATACAATATTGTTGCGAAATGTCTCTATCATCGGATTCTATTTCTGATAGGTTTAAATCTTTTCGTCCTGATACCAATTGGTATGTTTTCTGACACTCCTCAATTATTTTTCTCTGCCCTCCAGACCTGAATCACCAGCTCAATGGCAGTGATCTCTCAATATATACTAACATTAATCGACAATTATAGGACATTTGAGCATGCTTTGAATTTACTCGACTTAGAAGCTGAGGGTTCTTTGACCGATCCCCAAATAACAAACGCATTGGACGCATTTTTGAAACAAAATAAAGATGTCTTGACTTCGATAAAATATTGCTTACCGTTCGCTTTGAAATCTCCACCAACAGGTTCCAAAAACTTACCAGAATCTGTAGAGTTACGTGGACTTAAGTACAATATTTCAAGTTTATCTGATATGCAAAAATCTTGTGTTCAAGAAGTCTCTAAACTCTTGAATATTGAATTATTGGAAGCCGCTAGAATAACAACACAACTAACTGAAAGGCTACCAAATGGAGAGTCCATAGATAACAACGAAAGCAGCGCTTTCTCAAATTCTGACAGATTAAAGAACCTTTTGAAAACAAATGAGCAAAGTGAAACTTCATGTCTTTATATTACAGCAATTGTGTCGGAACAGAGATCGATCTTACAAATTTTGATCCGCTTATTAAATGTAGAGGATCTTTCTTCTTATGAAGCGGCAGCTTCGATTGTCAGATTTCTTGTGGAAGAAGTCTCAATTGAATCATTACTCCAGAGTCTGGAAATTTTGGTTGACAGTCTTGTGAAGATAGCCAAAGCAGAAAATGAAGATTCGTTGACCTCTTTAGGCCAGTTGCAAAGCACCGTATTTTACGAAAATGCTCTACTTTTATTAGATGCATTGCAGCTTACTACTTATTTGATTTTGAAATCAAGATCAGGTTTGCATAAGAACGTAGTTTCAAAATGGTTCACGTTGATGAAAAAAACAGGCTACATGTCTCACATAGAATTTCCTGCTGAATTCAGTGATAGTTTCAATGGTACAGATAGTAATGTCAACCGAAACCTTTACATAGAAAACTATAGAGATGTCTCATCTACTATTGAAGCTCTTTCAACCATCATTTCTCTCTCAATTTTAGATTTGGATTTCAATTTTAACTCCTTAAATGATGAGAACTCATTCATCAACTCAAAGAATCTTTTAACATCAATTACCAATGACTGTATCTTGAATGAAAACAGTCCTTGTGAGAATTCAATTGTACTGTACTCGTGGGGTATTATTTTGCATAGAAAATTTGTTTTAACGACTGAATCGGGGGAATCTGCTGATACCTCATTTGCTGGCTTCTTACAAAACGGATTCAATGAGTGTGCATCAAGAGCTCAGGCCCTGGATTTTGTATCCTCCACTAGCAGATGCTATTCAATATTGCAGTTCGACAACATTTACGCAAACATCTTAGGTACTTTCGTCGTTGCATTTATACCGTATATCACTTTGACAGATGAGCTTGCTGTCCTCATAAACCAAATAATGTCGCACTGTTCTAGATCGGTTGTAACAAGCTTCTTCATGAACCCATCTACCGAAGACATCATTACACTTCAAAGAGCCAAAATTCCAATCAACTTGAAGAATTTCATACGATTGGTGAGCTTGAACTCAAACTTGGCTATTGAAGAATTTACAAATCTAAGATCTTATATGGAAGTCTTTCAAGAAGAGGACTTCTATTATAAATACAGAATTGATGATGGAAATCCAGACCTTATCTCTATAACACAAGACATTGACATTGTTCCTCCTTATGAAAAACCAGGTGAACTATCTCTTTTACTGAAAGAAGGTACTAAAGGTCAACTCATGCCTGGTGCTGGAAAGGATAAGGCTATAGTTGCATTCCTGTACGAATATAACGGCTGGTCGTTATTGGGACGTATATTGAAGAACATCTCAAAAAACACGTTTGATAGTACTTTGCAATCCATTTCCTATAAGACCTCTGTTGGTGATAACAACCCTTTTGAAGTTGACACAGAAAACTTGGAACTTGTGGTTGAGATCCTGAAGATGTTGACCAAAGTTCTCAACAACTCCGAGAATGAAGTTATAGTCAAAGTATTGAAATCAATGAGCGCCTACATTGATGATACAAATGATATCATTGAGGTGATCTTCCGTATAATGAATCAAGCTTGCTCCATAAGAAATACAAATGTATTGGTAGCCTGTCTGAATCTTTTCTCATCTTTATGTGAGAATGGTTACTCCTACAGGGTTTGGTCTTATTTATATACTTCTCATTTACTGGGTTTCAGGGCATCTGATGGAATGGCCAACCATATATTAGGTTCTGTGGAAATGATAAGCGGTAAATACGATTTCACTATTGCTTTGTTTGAACTTACCGAAATCTTAATCCACGATTGTTTGTTGTTAGACAACGAGATGACTTCTAATAAGCTGAAATCAGAAGTTGTTGAAGGGTTGATGGTGTATATTGTAAGAGTATTTGAAAATCATTCAAATTGGAGGTACGTGGAGAAGTATCAAAAATTCAAATTCGCCACTTTGGCAATGGATATTTGCAATAAAATTATCATGTCTATGTATGGAGTTGATGCGGGAAATAAACAACCTGAATTGAAAATAACCAAAGTATTCTCAAAGGCAACAAGAAGAATTGCGTCAAGTTTCCTAGTTCCTGACCTTCAGGACTCCAGTGCCACAAAGCCAATCCTAAACATAATTGACTCTCTATCTTCAAGTTCATTATCACCAGTTGCTTCCGATCTCACAGGATATTGGAAGAGCAGATTCTACTCACTGGCTTTTGAATTCTCTTCTAATCTAATTGCAATCCGTTCTGTGTATCAAGATTCTAACGCCTCCACATTTGAGAGAATCTTGTTTGCTAAAGTTCCAAATTTGATTGATATATACGCCCGTAACTTAGAGTTACGCCCTGGAGTCTTACAACTTTTGACAAACTTGGTCAATGGCTCCTGGGAAGGAGAACCACCCTCTCTTCTTACTCATCTTGATCAAAATCATGCTAACATATTGTTACATTGTTTGGCCACAGATATGAAAAATAACTTGGAAAGTAATTTGATGAAGGTATCACTATACGACTTTTTCGCCAGTGTTATGAAAGGAAACCAACAAGGTTTGTCTACGGTTTTCATTACCGGTAGAGATATCAAAGAGTGGCTGCTTGACAAAAAGAAGAGCACTCAATCCAAAAAGAGATCCGAATACTCATTGTTGAAGATTCTTAAGACTAATGTCTCTATGATTTCACATTACCCAAATTCTGTCGCTCTGCATTTGGTAGATGCTATAGCGCTTGCTTTCAATACTTGGAATACGGTTAAAGAGGAAGGGGATGATCAGGAGTTCATTGAAAAGTTGTTAGTTCAACTCAAAGACCTCTCTAAAATAGATACATCTTTCTCAGAATTGGATGAAGAATCACTTGATACTAAAAGCTATGAAGAGTACACTAAAGCATGTTATGAGTTGAGATTGTTGTCAAAGATATCTGAAATATTGTCTCTTTATTTGTTTGTTTCCACAAACGACCAATGCAAAGCAAAGATTTTCGAAGTACTTAAATCACCAGAATTTGTCTCTTCTCTAGAAGCTAGGTTCAAAATTGTCGGTTACAAATTAAGACTGGCATCAAATGTTGACCAAGAGTTCCTTCAAAACTGGGGTAATGCAGGTTTGACTTTATCCCACTTTAAACGTACAAACACATTCAAGAAAAACAGATACGGTACTGGTGCTATTTACTCGTTTAGCCTGTTAGATAGCTATTTTGCGAAGGACAACGGATACTGGAATTCGTTTAGACACAAGTTAGTTTTGGCCAGTATCAATTATCAATTTGCAACTGCCCAAATTTCCCTTGCAAAGTCATTAGGTGCTCTGGTTACCTGTTTCTGTAAGACTTATCCTGGTCAAATTCCTTCTCATTACTTAGATTTGGTATCTAATCTATTGAGAATTAATGAAGAAGAAGGTATCCCCGATCCATTGTTTGAAAGTATCTATCAAGAAAGAATTGAGCTTGCTTTCTTAATCTGTTTCTTGTTTTCAAAGACCTCAAAGAAAGTCCAATCTGTGCAGTTGTCGTCGGTTGAAGATGAGAAGCTACTCTTCACCATCATTTCATATACTTCTCAACTGTTGATGTCGCACGAAGTGGATTTCTTGTCTAGTTTAGTAAGTGTCAAAAAGTCTTACTACTATAAATCCCTTCTCAGAACTTTACTCATTGCTTTGAAAATGATTAAATCTGACTCCCCGATTTTAGTCGAATACTCTGCAACTTTTGCCGATGTCTTTGACTTTGTTGCTTCGAAGTCCATCAAGGTTATTTGTGCATCTGTTCAAAATGAAGCAATCTCATACCCAAATACAGATTTCAGTAACAATGCCTTACTTTTGAAACAGATTGAAGACTCTACTTTAATCTTGTCGATCTGGAAAGTATTCCTGAACTTCAAGTTATCTAGAACTCTAGAAAACTCCATCTCGAAATCATTGACCAACTCGAGTACTTTGTCCATGATTCTCAATTTATACTCATGTTCTCATTTGATCAAGATTAACAATGAAGAAGTGTTTGCTGATATATCACTGATGTACTTGTATGAATCTGTTTCAGTCAAGTTTATCGCAGAGAAATTGATATCAAGTGGTCTTTATGCTGCGTTGATTGAATCTCCGATGTCTGTTCTTATCCAGAAGAGCAGTGTGGTCGCAACATCATCATCAACGGCAAACTTACATCACCTATGGAGTGACGGAATATTATCAATAGTCTTGACAACCTTGGGTATGTTTAATGACAGGATTTTAGATGAGGTTATTTCTTTCACCAAGGCTTTCAGATTCCAATTTTCTAGCACTTTACGCTCGTGGTTCGAACCTAACAGTGTCATTAGTACCGCTATGATTCAAGAAACGTCACAGATCATCTTCTTGGCCAAGGTTTTAAGTTCCATGGATGCAAAGGCATACGTTCAATTCGATCCTATTTTCAAAGACGGGTTGATTCCAGGATTGGACACTAAAGAAGAGAGACACTCATTTGTCACATCCTTGAACTACTTGATCTCTCATCCTAAATATCTGACATTACGTGTTGCCCCAATTAGCGCTGATCAACAAAGAATTATTGAATCAGGATATAGAAGTAAGTTTACTGATGAGTTGGTAGAAGAAATCAAACAACTAAGAGAATCGTTATTAGATTGAGGGTTCTATATATATGACAACAGCTTATATAACTCACATTACTGTACCATAATTACTAATAAAGTTAAATTTTAAACTTAACAAAATACATTTTTGGTAATATCACTAATAACATATATACAGTAAATTGATCATTTTTTGTTCAAGACTAAGTTCCTAAAATAATCATTGGACTTTACAAGTGGCTTGGGTGGTGGTGGGTTATCATCTTTACTTGGTTCCTTCTCATCCACTTCCATTGCATCCTGTATTTTGGGTCTCTCCGGCTCAGCTTTTTCATCCACTCTGGATGGTGTGTTGTGTTTGGGCGTGTAAACTGGTTTGTTCAATGCAAAACCAGGCACAATAGTAATAGCTGATTTGCCTATCATTTTCCCATTCATTACCATAGCACACTTCCCGGCATCTGAAACCTCCTCAAATTCTACATATGCACCACTCTTTTCGGGGATCAACACAGTCTTGTAAACTGGGCCAATATCTTTGAAGATCTGTGTCAGTTGAGAGCTGTTTATGGTATCATCAAGATTCATAACTGTAATTGTCTTGTCTCTAATAACAGATTTTATAGCACTCTTGCCTTGTTTATTACCCACGTGAACTATGGAGACTTTCTTGTTCTTGTTCCCTCTTTTTTCAGCAATACTCACCCCAATTGAGTGACCACAAACGTTTTTGCCATTCATTTCTAGTGATTTATGTGCTTCTTCTTGAGCTTCAAAAATTATAAACCCATAACCATCGTTTAGTCTGTTAGCTTCTCTGCCATTGGCTGATAGGGGTAACTTGACCGATTTTATGGTTCCGTATTTCGAAAATGCTTCTTTCAATTTCTCTTCGGTAACTTTGTAGAAATTCAGTCTGTTTACAAACACTTCTTTGCCTTCATCCACATTGTCAGAGGATGAGTCATTTGCGCTTGAACTTGAGATTCTTACTGTTAACTTATATGTCTTGTTATTTGAGTCTTGAATTTCTCTCGTATCAAACAACTTGATTGCCTCGAGAGCCATAGCACTGTCGACGTATTCAATGTAGCAAAACCTTCTGTTTGCATTGTTTCTCAATGAGGGAAGTCTTATACTCATTATTTTCAAGTCATTGCTTGAAAACAAACTGTGAAGGTCCGCTTGACTGTATTCTGGTGGATAGTTGGTGACCCAAATAGTAGTTTCGTTGGCCTTTTGAACTTCAATTACTTTATCTTTGAATTGTTGACCATTCGTGCTTAGGGCAAAGAGGACCTCGTCGTTTGTAGAAAATTCGATAGTCGCAATCTGATCCCTTTGAGTTACGCTTCTTATGTTTTGAGTCTTGAAGAATTCTTTGAGTTCAGACTCTTGAATATTATCAGGGAGCTTGTAAACCCTGACAGATAAATTCTCTCTGTCTCTGAGATGCAATTGTCTCTTGGGTTCGTTTGATAAATCATCGACAGCTTTTCTTTTGATGGGTAAGACTCTCTCAGTTTGTGTTTCTTGTATATCGTCTTCTTGCCATTCTTCTGCTTCATCTCCTTCCTCTGCTTTGTTGTGTTCCTGGTAGGAGCGAATCTTTTTCCATTCTTTTCTTGCTGTTGTGTCGCTATTTTGATGACCATAGAGATATGTATCTCTAGTCCACTCTTCGTACAATCTCTCAGGCCAATCGAGGTCCTTCCAGTTACTCAATCCAATAGAAGCATATTCATGGAAGTTTGGATTTGGAAACTTCTGAACGATACTTCTGGCAAATATAAAATTGTCGACTTGGCATCTGCAGTTGGGATCATTTAGGAATTGGCTGAGGAGTTGCTTAGCATTATCCTCTAAACCTGCGTAGCAAAATACCTCAATACAGAACTTCTCCACAGAGTGGAATACATTATTGAATCTCAAGGCCTCTTCAAAGACAAAGATAATCTCGCGTATAGTATCGGAAGAGAACTGATCTCGTGGTAGGGGACCAGGTGACCCATTTTTTAAGAACCTGATGACTGCTGTCAAAAAAGCAAAAGCAAGTTCATAAAACAATTCATAGGAATCACATTTTTGCATCAATTGAAAGACGTTCTCTTTCAACCATGCAGGTAAAATATAAGACTTGACATTTCCATTATAGTATTCAGGGTCAATATGTTTCAAGTATAAGATATTAGCAAAAGTACTGTCCGCAGCGTACTGTTCTACTAATCTCTTGCAAAATAGGTTGGCACTAAGATCAAGCTTCAAAGGCAAACAAGATTGCCATAGCTCCACCCATTGTTCCTCCATGTAATTGCTATGGGCTATTGATCGTTCAAAGGTGGTCTTAAGAAGGCCATTTCTTGTTACCTTTTCAATGTCCTTTGATTTGGATATCCAGGAAATATAGCTTCTCCATACCGTAGCATCATAGTCACCTCTCAGGTCTATCTTGTCTTCCCAGGTTACTATCTCCTCTAGGAGCCTTGATGTTCTTGCCTTAACCTTTGAAATATGAGACATCGATTCATCGTACATGTCAGGAAAAAACTGGGTAAGAAGCGTCGAATATTTGCTCAAGGCATTATCCAAATCCAAGAAGGGTATTCTTAACTGCGACTCGTACACACTTTTTATTTCAGCTGAATTTCCTCTGTCTATCCAATATTTATGACAAAAGTAAAGAAACTTATGTGAGTTCTTTACATCGTATTTGGTTGTTTGTAATCCCAGGTGAAGTTTGGAATTTATATATTGCGGTCCATATGTAATATCTTCTGTCAAAAACTTGTCGATGTAAGTTATATACCTCATCCAATATTGATAGTTCAACAAGTCTTCGTGCAGTACAAATTCAAATGCTTTGACCCATCCCATGTTTACTTCTGTCTCGTCATTTAGCCATTCACTCCATTCTGCATTTCCTCTTTTCAAGGCTACTTTAAGTGAATCTATCAACTCTTGACTAAGTTCCTTGAACTCTTCTCGGTTGAAAAGGTCCATAGTGAGTTTCAATTGGTAGTTGCGTTGAATTTCTAAATAAACAAAACTTAAGAGTATTATAGTATCTAATCTATCTATAAATTTTACTCATCTTTAATTTTCAATATTTTCGAGGCGGTGACTTTCAAAATAATTAAAGTAACATTTAAATGATGAACTGGGTATTTTTACTAAATTATCGCTTTTTGATGATATACTATGGTACAATTTAACTAATATAATACATAATTAAACACATGCTATAAACTGTTTATGATTTAGATTATTTCTCTGATTTCTGTTTAGATTTTTTATGCTTTTTGGTATCGTTCTCGTCATCGGAAGATCTGCGTTTCTTAGAAACAACCTTATCAGAGCTTGTCTTAGACTTAGATTCTCTTTTAAGTGACTTATCTTTCTTCGATTCTTTCTTTTCAAGTTTGCTTCTCAACTTCTTCTCTGTTTTGTCTTTCTTTGTTTTCTTCTCCTTCTTATGGCCATCCTTCTTCTCTACTTTTCCTGATTTTCCCTTCTTTTCTTTCTTCTCTTTCTTCGCTTTCTTCTCTTTCTTCTCTTTCTTGGATGCTTTCTTGCTTTCTTTCTTCAATTTCTTTTGCGATTTATCGTTTGACTCAACAATTAAAGCCGACACCACAGTTGGAGCTTCGACTTCTTTCTTACCAACTGTTCCTGCTAAACCTTCACCCTTAACGAACATTCTATAGAGAGGAGACACGTTTTTCGAAACAGCTGTGGCAGTAGATTCTTTCTGAGTAAATGAAACTGATGATCCACTTGTAGCAACATCAAGAGCTTTCAACTGACCGTCAAAAACTCTCTCCCACCATGCTTCCTGCTGACCTGCATCATGACCGAGACCTTTTGTATCTTTCTTGTGTTTGACTAAGATTGGCCTTTTCAAACCACCTTCTTGTAGAGCTTCTCCTTCTTGCCATCCATACGATACAAGGTATTGTTTAGAGTCCATACTCATGTTTGATGATATATATATACTTGCTACAAGAATGCCTTCCCCATGGATAAGAAGCAGGTCAGAAATTTTTTTAATTTTTTTTTTTTCCCTTTTGGAATTTCTGATCTACTGCGCAGAGAGAAATTTGTAAGGGAAATCTAAGAGCTATCTATACCATGGAGTTTCTTATTGTGGTTATAGGTCAACCATACTTGATATATACGATTCTATGGTCTTATATTATAGCCATTGTAGCGTAATGTCAGAAGGTAAGAACAACCTAATCCTATATTTATATTGTCAAGTAGGAAAATGTTTTTTCATACTTATGACAGTTACTGGAATACTTTGCAAATTTAAAATTGAGCATCAAATATCACAAATTATATCCTAACAAGACGGATTGATATGATCTCAATCGATTGCTATAAAATTATGCATCATTTAAGACGATAAGTTGGAATAGAATGTAGAAAACAACGTACTAGAGCCAGTTACTAGAGTTTTTCAACGGATAGTATCAAACCACAACAATATTTCATGTTGTACCATTGGAGAATCGAAACAAACTAAAACTCACTTATCAGAGAGAATAGCTAAAGTTTTTGACTACCAGTAGAAACTTTTGGGTATCTAGAGCACATTGACTCTTGATAACTTCAACGGAAGACCAAGAAAAGGAGCAAAACGCACTTAAAAAAAAGCGCGGCGGTGCCTAAAAAATGACTGCGAGGCTGCGAGAGTTTTCATACTCTCACAAGTTGGTCACGGTGGCCGAGTGGTTAAGGCGTCGCCCTGCTATTATCCTTTGGACGAAGCTAGGCGATGGGCTATGCCTTCGCAGGTTCGAATCCTGTCCGTGACGCCATTCTTTTTTTTTTATATTTCTTATTCTTTATTTTTTGCTTCTTGAATTATCACTGTGATTAATATAGAAGATAGTAGACTTCAATGCAGCAGTGCACATACACAGTAGACCACTGTAAAACTCTCTTTGAAGCCATTACATGCCAGTTTTGCTCAATGCAACTGTATACAACAGATTGGTTGCCATTAATTACGAATTACTTAACCGTCCTTGTTGAGATTGAATGAAGGTATATATAATCAGTAAATTGTCTCATTAAACTATTCTATGCTATATATGTATGTCACATACTGATCCGAGATTACGAACTTCGAAGAGCTTCAAGCAGGTATTCATACCAGTTATTCTTCAGATCAAGCCAATTGCTTTTTCAAGAAGATTTTGTTTTCGTCATCTAATTCCAGACCTTTGTATACGTCATCTTCAACAGATTCCACAAGGTATCCATTTTTCTGGTAAAACTCCACAAAGAATGTGTCTTCCTTGTCCAAAAACGCATAAGTATAAGCCAAATGTCTCTTTTCCTTCGCAAGGGTCTCCACATACTCAAGTAATTTGTCTTCTACTCCATAACCTCTATAACTTTTCAGGACGTTTAACAATTCTATACATAAACCAATTGGTGCCTGTGAATTTACTGGTTTCAAAGGTTTAGCAGCTATCAGACCTACTGGGACCTCACCAAGGTATGCAAACTGTGATAAGTCTTCCAAATCCTTTGCAGCTTTGACATACGATTCTGAGTAAACCTTTGGTGCCGTTATTTTGTTGACTAAGCCCAAGTTGTTATTGGTAAACCCTCCTAAAGCAATATTTATCCTTGACATTGTACTGATATTGTTTTCTGCTAAACAACAACTGCAAATACACTGTCAGGGAGAATACTTTCGTATCTTCTATTTTGATGGTTGAAGAAAAGATTAGAAATTTACCGAGACAATTTAGATCGCCACAGCCTTAGTACAGACAAACCGTACGTATATGCGCCCTTTCATAGAGGAAACATATTTATATTACATATCTCTTGGCCTAATTACATTTTTTTGACGATACTTGCAGTGCCGATGGACTGGATATCAGACAAGATCAAAAGAAGAACTGCTTACCGTTCTCTTTAGTCTGCTACATTAAGGATAATTAAAAATGATAAAAAATATGATTCGTTGATTCATTGGCTATATACTGGAGTTTTCTACTAATTCACCAACCTTGGTGTACTTTGACATAAACAACTCTTCCCAACCATTGAGTGATTTCCACTCTTCTTCAGTTAAGTCCGACAAGTCGTCAATTGGACCATCTATTGGTTTAATGATATCTAGTATAAAAAAGGTAAGATAGTTAGTATATTATAATGGAGTAAACAGCTTGATTTTAAACCAAGGGATAAAAGTAAATTATAGTAGAACAACGTACCATCGTCAAATGAATTCTTTGCTAAACCTCTGGAGGCATCGTGTCCCGCAAAGTTTGAGTATGGACCACTAGGTCCATAAAATGTTCTTGCCTTACTAACGTCATACACGGTACCTTTAACAGCAATGTAAATCTGTTCGAGGTCAAATCCATTGAACTTGTATAGAGTCATAGGAGAGAACTTTCCTTCTACTACAGCGTCGTCTGAGGTATTGGAAGGATCAATCTCCTTTTCAAATGGATTAGATGTTGAGACTGAGGCAAACAGGGTGTTCTTCAGGATGATTGTCAATAGGACAACACCCACTGCTATGAGTATTATATTTTCCATGTTTTTATGTTGGACAGATTGGCGATTATCAGGAGGAATCCAGGTAGATGAAAACAGGATCCTTTTATTAGTAAGGGCAAGTGGAGTGAAGACGGGAAAAATGATGTGATATCTAGATTTAAGCCTACGGTAACTTGATGATCTCGACTCCATACGATCTTAACGAGAATGGCGCGGCTCATCTCGTTCCTTACACGGCCAGAGTCTATGATGAAAAGGGTATAAAATAACATTACACGGATTCTAATACAAATTTATATATAAATATATATCATGCATACGTAAATATATCAATTCAACAAGAAAAAATTGATAGAGTCCTCCATCAGATCACTCACCATATTTAATTGTGTTTGTGCGTTTTCCCAGTCGTTTCTCTCAATGGCGTCACGTACCCCAGGGAAAGTAGAGAATTGGAAATTACCTTTACCATCGGGTATATCTGCGATATGAGGTGGAAACATTTGCCTTCCAAACAAAACGTTCTTGTACCACGGTCTGTTAAGTATGGAATTGCTCAATAGAGTCTTTTCCATAAGACTAATCTTTGCGTTCCAGTCCCATCTGTTAACCGCCAATAAATTTGGCTCCGAACCACCATCAGCGGTGACAATCTCTTGCCACGTATCGATGAAAGAGACATGTTCTCTTCCAAGCCTCTTCAATTTCACCAGTGCTGTCTCCAATCTATTGAAATCCAGCTTTGCATCTTGGGTGCCCTCTGATCCATCGGCCATTTTCCATAGCGCATACCTTCTCAAATCCTTTGAGAATTCATTAAAAGCGGAGACATAACCCGTAATATCATACGGAATAATGGGCTTCTCTACAAGGTTGACAATGATTTTCAGTAACAATGCTGTCAAAGTCTTATGATACTTCAAATCCTTATCAATTTCCTTCTCTTCAAAATTCTTGAAATCGTCAAATGGGGAGCCACGTGGATAACTTCTTCCTTTAAACCTCAGATCTATAGATGGAATACCGTTATATGTGATGAATGGAACATAGTTTTTATTTGCTTCTCTGGGAAGCAACAACTTCCTGTTACCATTCCAATTGGTATCACGTAGACTTATATTTGAGATTGGATCGTTGACCAAAGATAAACTTTGAGCTATGACTTCCCATAAAAGGGGATCGGAGGAGATTTCCAGCTCTGAACCAGAGATGGCATCACTGAGATCTATATATGCATAAGCTGTTCTTCTTAAAAGCTTGCTCTTATCAAGAGCAAAACTTGTGGCACCTGCTAAGTTGTACTCGGTACCATCGAAAGAAACAAAGTATATACTTCTCAATGGTTTCCACTTGAATTGATGCACCATATGCGACATCACGGACATGATCTCAAGTAATATAGTAGTACCGGAATTAGCAGCAACTGTTCCAGACCCAGTGGCATCTCTCTGAGCACCAATGATTATAGCCATATTATCTTGTTCTTTACCTTGTAGCCTTCCTACTACATTCCACAGCTCTTTCCCTGGCTTTTCAACCACCTTGTTCACTAGCTCCACATAACTGTCCGTTTCCTTACCTCCAGTCCAGATCTGCACTGTGGTATCGTCCATGAAAGTCATATCCCAAGCTTCTACCCTGTTTCCATGATTTTCCATACTATTCAGTAACTTGACGGCGTCGTTCCACGAAACAGGCAAACTAGGAATCTTCACAGTAGAAGGCGATTTTCCCCATAGCTCTTCTAGATTTATATTGCTATAATCTAACTTGTCGGACTCACCTGGATTGATTATATCACCGGGAGCAATTCCAGAATAACCTAGAGGTTCTCTTTCAATGATGTCCATACTATCATAATGGAATGTCTTAGAAGCAGGATCACTGATGAAGATGACAGCATTTGCCTTATACTTACTAGCCAGGTTAACCTTGTCAGCTTCGCAAATGGCATCATCTGGGTTTCCATGGTACTTTATCATCACTATGGCACCCTCAAGCTCTACCCCTAAAGCTGTCAAACTTTTGAAATCGGACTCAGAACCATAGTTGGCGTAAACTAAATGTCCCTTAGCTTCTCCAGATTTCGACCCTGGATTGAACGCCATAAAATCTATTTCATTTGTATTCTCGTTCCCGGAGCTGACTTTCTCTATGACATTTGCTTCGTGTATTAGGTCACCATTTGTACCAAAAAGTTTCAAACTAGCTACATCTGGGTAATTGACATAAGCATTGAAACCATTTGACGATTCCAGGTTTAGAGCACTATCGGTGATGTAATTTTCGATGTATCTGGCAAGTACCAAATCACCTGCTGTACCTGAAAGATGAGGCATTGACGAAAAGTATTCTAAATTCTCTTGCATTCGAGAAACCATGATGTTATTGTCTATATAGTCATGTAGTTTTTGGGTATCAAAAAAGTTTCCGTAGTATGATATCGTTGAGTAATTTTCATATGTTCCTGACATAGTGATTAAGTAGAGTATAAACGCGATAAAGAAGACGTATAGGAGTCTCTTAACAATAAGCGGATTTCCAATCTTGGCTAAAAGTATTTCAGATCTTCTATTCAACTCAACGTATAGTTCATAAACGGGATCTAAAACATGCTTGAAAGGCTGTATCACCCTGCTCTTAAATTTATCAGCAAATCTTTGGCCAGCCTCTCCTGCACGAGCAAACATCCTTCTAGGATTCAGGGAACTTGGCTGATCAAATGGGCCAATATCAATATCGTTGTCATCTATTTCAAACTGTTCAAACTGATGGCCCTGCTCAAGTTCATCATATCCTGGTGGCTGATCACCCCCTAGCTCGCTTCCACCATCTTCGTGTGGGAGTCGATTATATTCTGACATTATCTACAAGAAAGCAAAAGAAATGTAAAGAGCTGGTGATCAATCGTCCAGTAGTTTCACTTGCCCACTAATCTTAACTCTTTCTCTTGATTGAATATATAGCAGAAAATGAAAAGAACCTACTCAAACAGGACATGGAAGCCATGGGATCTTGCGCTGTTCGGGTTTCTTGGCTTTGAAAGTTATTTGGGACGATCGACTTGCGGGTGAGCCACAGCGTTGATCTGGCCTCTCAAAAGGCTCAAAGTGGGCTTTTAACATGGTGGTGGTAGTGGTGATAAAGGAGATTAAAATTACGGAGTCCAACAAAGTCAAGCCACTAAGCAAGGGCACACAGTCAATTGAAGATGGCCTCTTATAATATAGCGTAAGTAAGCTCTCCCGCAGTACCCTGAAACCTGCAAGAAATTCTATTTACTAACAGCTACCGAGCTTCTAAAAGGATGGTCTCAGATTTCTTCTACCCACAAGCGGGTGGAGTAGAGTTCCATGTATACCATTTGTCTCAGATGCTTATAGAGAAGGGTCATTCTGTTATAGTAGTAACACATGCATATGGCGATAGGACAGGCGTGAGGACACTCACGAACGGCCTTCGCATTTACTATGTCCCGTTCGCTGTAATCTATCGTCAATCATCATTTCCAACCGTCTTCTCTGCTTTCCCAATCCTTCGAAATATCTTCATAAGAGAATCCATAGACATAGTACATGGTCATGGAACGTTTAGTTCCTTGGCACACGAGGCATTATTGCATGCCAATACCATGAATTTGAAAACGGTATTTACGGATCATTCACTTTTTGGATTTGCGGATGTTGGTTCGATTTTAGGAAACAAGCTTCTAAAGTTCACATTAACCGATATAGGGCACGTAATATGTGTCAGCCACACGTGCAAGGAGAACATAGTGCTTAGGGCTTCATTAGACCCTGGTGCAGTATCTGTGATACCGAATGCATTGATATCAGAAGATTTTAAACCTGCTGAAAAGCAGCCTTCCCTTCGAAAGATCACCGTTGTGGTGATTTCAAGACTCTTCCAGAATAAAGGTGCGGACCTTTTGACGGCTGTTATACCAAGAATATGCGCTTTGAGTCCAGATATTAACTTCTTAGTTGCTGGTGATGGACCTAAGCTTATTGATTTAGAACAAATGAGAGAAATATATCAATTGCAAGATCGAGTAGAGTTGATCGGTACGATCAAACATGAACAAGTTAGGGACGTTATGGTCCAGGGTCACATTTATTTACATCCATCGCTTACGGAAGCATTTGGAACTGTATTGGTTGAAGCTGCCTCATGTGGTTTACTAGTAGTCACCACAAAGGTAGGTGGTATTCCCGAGGTCCTTCCTGGGAAGATGACTGTCTTTGCTGACCCAGAAGAGGATTCTTTGGTAGAAGCTGTGAGAGTCGCCGTTAAGAAACTTCGAGAGGGAAAAGTAAATACTTTGGATTTCCATGATCAAGTGAAGAAAATGTATGGCTGGGATGATATAGCAAAGAGAACGGAGATTGTTTACGAGAGAATCCAACAGCCAAAGGATGATGACATTGTTGCTAGACTGCAAAAATATTACGGAGGAGGTTCATGGGCCGGGCTACTTTACGTTATCTGCGTAATTGTCGATATTCTGTTATCGTCATTCTTGGATTGGTGGATGCCCAGACAAGATATTGACAAGGCTAAGAAATGGCCATCTAAGAAGCGTCCTCATTTTAATCTCAAGATCGATGAGATCAAAGAGTGATTGAAAATCAAGTGTATGTATACCATAACCGTTTCATATTCTAATGCATTATGTAAACTGACTAATTTGTAACTATTATTAATACTATTATTGAATTGAAAATTTGTGTTTCTTGTAAGTCATCAGCTCATCAGCCAGAGATGCAGTATAGTAGCTTGCTGCTCTTGTATGTAGAGATTCACGATCTACAGATATCAAAGTGTAATCCGTACTGATCTTCAGCAATTTGTCGCAGGTTGAATTTATTATAATATCGGATCTTAAAGAATCTCTTTTATCAGACTTGCAAGGGACCCTTAGATCCTCCTTCAACCAATTCAAATCTTCAGCATTGGATATCTTCTTGACCTTCGATCTACTCTGTACTCTTCTCAAAGCGTTTCTGAGAAGCCCAATCTCAGATATAAGGGTCGCCTTTTCAATGAACTGTCTCTGTTCAAAGATATTTCCAAAATCACCAGTGCCAATAATCCTCTGTCGTTTATTTGTCTCGATGATCTTGTCCTTTTCTTCAAGCTCTAGGTCTAATTGACTTATCTTCTGCAACAAGGACTCCTTATGTGATTTTAAAGAGTCCAATTCATCTCTATACTCAAGAAGCTTTAGCTCATCTGCTTCGCTCTTTTTCAATTTGGCATCTAATACGTCTATTTTCAACTTCAATTCCGATATTTTTTCATGATCATCTTCTGAAGTAACACGAGCTATCACTTCGCCATCGGATGTGTCAATATCCAAAGCATCAGAATCTCTTGGAGTTTCATTATTATTGATAGTTAGCCACCCAAACTGATTGATTTCATGATCCAAGGCACGAAACTGAATGCTCAACGACTCAATCTTTTTGTAAGACGACTCCAGACATTTGAAAAGAGACGCACCGTCAGCAAATGTAGTTAAAAAGATGTCACGATAGAAACTATCTACAAGCTGCGTCTCCAATCTAGTATCTCTATCTGTCAATACAAGACCAAGGTCGGATGATAATGTTTTTGTCAAGTTGCATGTCTCCAAGAAGAGATTATCATTTCCGAGAGCCACCTGGTCAAAGGCGAACTTGCTCTCCTTCTCTGCTTCTCTCACATGAGATAAGTGCAATTCCAGAACACTCTTGATGCCCACTAGGATAGCCTTCAGAGAGAGCAGATGTTTTGAGCTTTTCTGTCTACCCTCCGGAAAGAGCAAGGATATACCACGCAATGATAATTCTACTGAAAGTAGAGAGTAGTCCACCATCCCGAGACTCTTGCTGACTCCTTTGAGATATTCACCAAAATTAACTGCTGCCTCTGGAGTATCAGTCTTCAAATCGAATTCTATCAAATCTAACTTGAAGTTTTCATCTTTCAACATTGTCTCAATATTTTCAGAGAAGGATTGACACTGCTGGAATATACGTTCTGGATTTTCAACTCTGGTTTTACTGTATTGGAGCATAGTGAAAAGATAAGTTAAATCTTGCGCTTTATCTCTCAGATCGTAAAGATTGGCTAGTTTTAGCAATACATCATCATACGACTTTATTGATACGGTATCAAACTCTTTGTAGCTACTGTCAACCAAGTACTGACATACATGATCGAGCAATATCTGTACTCGTTTTAATCCAGTTATCATTAGTATACATTCTGAAGAACTTCCCAACGTTGGAAACTCTTCAACAACCTGATAAAACTCTTGTATGAATTGTTCATTGGCAACATTAAGGAGTTTCTTTAACTTGAAGTCTAAGTCAATACTCTGCGATATAGAAGGATTCAATCCTTTCTCTTGGATGGCGATTTCAGTTTTAGATTCAGCAGTGCCACCACTAGTTGAAAAATCGCCTGACGATCCAATTTGAATCTGTTTCCTTAAGACAATTTCTTCCAAATTTTTATTTTTTTCATTTATTCTTGCTATTTCATTATCTCTTTCTTGAATAGCAGTTTTGGCAGTTTCTAAGCTCTTCTCAAGATCAGCCTGAATCTCAGTAAAGTTCTTTTCCATTTCCTGATCCAGTTTATGCAGTTCTTCGAGATCGGTGATTGCCTTCTCCAATTGAACGATCTTTGCAGAGGCCTCAAGATTCTTTTCTGTCAAATTTTCAACAATGTTTTCCGAATCATTCAAGGAAGCTACTTGCTCTTGAAGATCTCTGTTTTGTTTCTTCAACAAGCCATATCTTGATAACGACTCGTTTTGCGTAGAGTTGACTATTTGCAGTTTTTCTAATTCTTCTTTTAGATTGGCGATTTCTTCGTTATGATTCTGCTTTTCTGTTTGAAAGCTGTCCTGCAGCTTTAGTAGAGCAATTTCAAGAAGTTTATTCTTCTTTAGCATCAATTTATAGCCATCAGTATCAGAGTCTTCTAGATCTTCGTCTATTTCTTGGCTCAATTTCAATTCCTCTCTCAGCTGTTCGTAAGCATCTGTTAGCAGTTTGTAATTCTGCTCTAGTTCACTGAATTTAATGATCAATTCTTCCTTTTCTGCGTCCAACAGTTCCTTGTCTACGGTAACCAACTCGAGATCTTCTTCAAGTCTGGAAACATCTCCCAGTAGCTTGGAGTTCTCATTCTTTAATAACTGAACATTCTCATTGAGCAACTTTGAATTGGCTTGCAATTTTCTTATCTTATCCTCCAGCTTTTGTATAATAGATTCCAACTTATCGTCTTTAACTAAGTCCTTACTAGCCAGACTATTTTTATCTAGTACTTTGACTATGTCTGACTTCGCAAACACACCATAAACGCCCTCACTGGAAGATTTAACACACTCAAAGTACCGTATTCCTAGTACAGACCCATTGTTTTTGCCTACTGGATCATCTAATTCTATACCGATCCATTCTCCGGGTTGGAACTTAGTGGTGCCTATATAGCGCACATAACCAAAATTTCCCTTAACAGAGACCCTACTTCCTATGCTGACACCCATAGCTACAGAAAACGGGTTTAGTGTATCAGTTTCTGATTCACAAATGTATACAACTCACAAGTAGGAATGAAAACAGGTCTAAATAAACCATAGTAAACAAACCCCAACGGTCAAAATCGACCCATCCGACCCCAGATCTCACGTCGAAGTTCGCGTACGCGTAGAGTGAATCTGAGACGAGTGAGTCCGTATTTCTATTTAGTTTCATACTTGGGAACATTTGTTCTGTACCCCCCTTTCCAGAGTTCATAGGAAAATATATAGAACCAGATAGATACCCGAGATGAGTAGCATTAAGTCTCGTCAAATGAAAGTCGAGTTGCTCAACGAGCAGAAACAAGAAATAAGAGAGGTCGTACGTATCTTATTAAGTCAACTTCAACTTCAGCTTCAAAAGAATCTTGTTTGAGCTTTTAACTAGAGTCGATTACTAACCGTTTTTTTCCCATCCCTTTTTTGTATCCTACAGTTCAGTCTATTTGATATGAACAACGATGGTTACTTGGATTACCATGAGTTGAAAGTTGCCTTGAAAGCCCTCGGATTTGAAATGGATAAAAATCAAGTGTTAGATATTATTCATGAATTTGATACCGAGAACAAGGGACTCATACAATATGACGATTTTTACAGATATGTCGGTGATTTAGTCGTAAAGAGAGACCCAATAGATGAAATCAGAAGGGCATTCAGATTATTTGACAGTGAAAGTAAAGGTAAGATCAGCGTACGTGATCTTAGAAGAGTAGCTAAGGAACTTGGAGAAAACGTAGCAGAAGATGAGCTCAAGGCCATGATTGACGAGTTTGACCTCGATGGGGACGGAGAAAGTAAGTACCATGATATTTTTGACTTTTGTGTTATATTGGTTTGCACAGATGATTACCTTGTGTTCCCAAACCTATAATTCATTCTGTTTCGTTTCACACGGATCTTTTTTGGATCGTTTACTAACTAGAATTTTTCACGCACAGTTAACGAGGATGAGTTTATTGCTATTTGTACTGATAACTAGCATCATGTAAAAGTAGCGTATATATTGTATAGTAGAAGTATGAATATAATCTTAGATTAGAACCCATTCACAGGTATCATTTACATGTTATACCCACGTAGCTCAGAGGAAATTACCTAAAGGGGAAATACTGACAGTAGATACTTCCGTATTAGGAAATTTAGGTGAACTTCCAATTTTCTCGATTTTTTTTCTTTCATCTTTTCTTCAATGAGGGAAGGGAGAGAGAGACAGAGACAGTGAAGTTGAAGGTGAAGGGAAGTCGGTGAAAGCAACTAAAAGTACCACATTGTCTCCCCTCCTAATATTCAAAGGACTCAAACTTACATTACCTTTTAATCAAAATGGCAACTCTAAGGGAGCTCAGTAAGAGATACGGTGCCAATTTGGACCGTATGCCTCATTATACAAGAAAGTTCTTTGAAAGATTATCGGATGATTCACAACTTCCACTTTTCAGACCCGATGGTGAAAGAGTTATGGACAACAAGAAATTCAAGACTTTCAAAGACTGGAAGGTCGCCGTTGGTGATCGTGTCTTACTTACCAAAGGTCCATATAAAGACACCATCACTAAAATTGTTAGTATTCAAGAAGAAACCAATAGAATCTTTGTCGAAGATTCACATACCAAGAAAGTTGCCGTACCACAACAATTATGGCAAGAAAATCAAGAATCACATATCATAGATTACCCAGTAAGTGTTCCAACTACTGATGTCAAAGTTGTCGGTACCATATTGGACGAAGAAACCGGTGTAGAAAGAACTATTGCCGCAGATGAGGTTGTTTTCGAAGGTACTTATTACGATGCCGATTATAAGCAACAGATGCCAATCAGACGCATTAGATATAACGAACATATCATCATTCCATGGCCTCGTCCAGAGCCATCCACTGATTGCAAATTCAGTACAAATGAAGCAGATACTACCGAAAGAACCTATATTCCAAACTCACTTATCAAGACCGGTATGCCAAGTAATATCGTCAAGAGTTTGAGAGATCCACTTGCTAAGAGACCATACAAATGGGGTAAGAATGTTTTCACCAAGACCGAAATTAACAAATTGACAGCACCTCAGATGCCACTTTCTGATGCTAAGAAGGCCTTGATTGAAGAAAAAGCCGAGATTAGAGCTAAACAAATCAAAGAGATCCCAGCTGATGTTAAGGAATTTATCGGTTCTAAAATTGCTGCTCATTTGAACCAAGTTACCGATCCATACTTTGGCAAATTTATCGAAAGAAACTCACCAGATTTCTATGTCTTGAAGAAGGCTAAGAAAGAACTCGTGAAGGCACAAAATATCAAACTTGCTGAAGAAGCCAGAGAAAGAAATATCTTATTAGGAAAGACCATTAAGAAGGATAAGAAGAAGGATAAGAAATAAATAAGATCGATAGATTAAAAAGGTGAATTTTTACTGTACATAGATTAGATTCATATTCTGTTTAGTAGAAAATACTAATAGAAACAGCTATATTAGTTATTACATTCTTCTTTTCATATAGTAAAATTGGTAAAATTAAGTTAAATAAATCATAGCCTGTATTATTTAGTGTTTTTTTTTTCATTTATTAATAAACGAAAGCAAAAGATTAGAAATATGTATAAAGAGTATTACAAATTTTAACAGAGAAGCTTTATTTTTTGATCATATGTGTACTTCTAGTTTTTATTTTCAGAGCTTTTCATACTCAAGTTTACCTTCCAATTTCTTCGACTCAACAACCTTTCTTACAGCCTTCATCAAATCAGATTGAATGATATGATCACGATCATCTCTAATAGCAAAGAAACCTGCTTCTGTGATAACATTACGTAAATCAGCACCATTAAAACCATCACTCATCTTGACGGCAGCTTCAAAATCGAATTCACCGTGTTTCTTAACCTTTGCAGTATGAATTTTGAAAATTTCTAATCTTCCACTTTCATTTGGCAATGGAATCTCAATTTTTCTATCTAATCTACCAGCTCTTAATAGAGCAGGATCCAATGTATCTGGTCTATTTGTTGCCATAATCACTTTTGTCTGTCCTAAGTAATCAAAACCATCCATTTGGTTCAATAACTCCATTAATGTACGCTGAATTTCTCTATCGGCAGAGGTACCTTCACTAAATCTTCTACCACCAATGGCATCAATTTCATCCAAAAAGATAATACAAGGTTCATGAGCCTTCGCATATGCGAACATCTCTCTCACCAATCTAGCAGATTCACCAATATATTTATCGACAATGGCAGATGCTGGAGAGAAGATGAAGTTAGCACCTATAGTAGCTGCAACAGCTTTAGCTAGTAAAGTCTTACCGGTACCTGGTGGACCATACAGAAGAACACCCTTTGGTGGCTTGATACCAACTCTTAAGAACAATTCTGGGTTCTTCAATGGTAGTTCGATAACTTCACGTAATTCTCTAATCTGTTCAGTTAAACCACCAACACCACCGAATGAAATCTCACCGGGTTCAAATGATGTCATATTGTAAACTAATGGATCGACTTCTCTTGGAAGGATTCTCATGATGGTTAAAGTAGTCATGTCTAAGGCAACTCTAACACCTTTTGTCAATTTGTCTCTTCTGATCGTACTTCTACAACCAACTATATATCTTGGACCTGATGAGGCCTTTACTATAAATCTTTCTTCATCCAATTGTTTCAAGATTTCCCCGATAACTTGACCAATACTTTGCAATGCTTTGATATCGTCTTCGGTCTTATCGAAATCCTTCTGCAAGCCTCGTATACTAAGTCTAAGTTGTTTGAGCCTGGAGTTCCATTGACTATGTTCTATTAATTTATTCTTAAGATTTGTCAATGCCTTTTCCCTTTCTTCATCAATTGGTTCAGTATTTTGAGGTTCATTTGACTGTTCCCCTTCGTCTTCGTTCAAGGCGTCTAATAATGGATCGTGCTCTTCACTCATGGTTATGATACAGATATATGGGTATGCAGCCTACGAAATCTATGAGTCTAATTTTGAAATGGATGCCCAAGAGATTGAATTGGAGAGAATTAATCAACAATCCCACTTAGACACACCCTCTCCCTATGAGTGGCAAACAGGTCCTTGGATGGCTCTTGCCTCCAAATCAACTTCGAGGTTACGAGCACCGGAGTAGAGCGTCGATCGTCTACCCCTAGGGTCGATTGGCGCACGGTTGGCTTTTTGCAATTTTTATTTCTGCTCTCTGGCATGGTGATATATGACTAAGAGCTTGATGGGGAAAGCTAGACATAGAACCATATAGATCAGTCTATAAGTAGGAGATTCAGTACACAAAGTCAACATGGAGTTCCAAGCTTTGATATTTTGTGGTTCAGGCTACAATTTGTCTCCCTTTTCAGCTGTTAAGCCAACTGGTATCCCAAAGGCATTATTACCAGTGGCCAATAGACCTATGATTGAGTACGTCTTAGAATGGTGTGACCGTGCTCCTTTCAAAGGCGTCACCGTGATAACAGACAGCAGTACATTGGATGCTATTTCTGCTTGTGTCGACAAATATCAGGAGACAAGAGACCCAGAGGTCGTTAGATACAGTAGGATGGAATGTATCGCCTCAGACGAAACCAATACAGGTTCAACTTTACATTCACTAAAAGATAAAATTACATCAGATTTTCTTATATTACCGTGTGATTTCCTCACAGATATCCCACCTCAAGTGCTAATTGAAG
Organism: Wenyingozyma nitratophila; assembly: GCA_030567875.1. Lineage (NCBI taxonomy): Eukaryota > Fungi > Ascomycota > Pichiomycetes > Pichiales > Pichiaceae > Wenyingozyma > Wenyingozyma nitratophila. Next base: position 336,023 of record JAJLSW010000003.1, read on the forward strand.
TCTACCGTACCAAAAATGACGTCAATTTAGGTTTAGGTATTTTTTACAACAACATATTCGAGACTGCTGATAAAAAATCACTGAAGAGTAATTATACCGTATATGCAAATGAAGACGATGGAAGCACGTCATTATTAGATTTATATTCCAAGTCATCGGTGGCTTTATCAAAAGTTTTGAAAATTAGAACCCAATTAGTGTGGAGATACCCAAATACTTCAGTATCTAGTAGTCTATTGGATTCTTTTATTTTCTTCTGTCGTCGTGATTGTATAGATATCTTAGACTCAGAAAAGGATTTGAGTTCGAATAAATCAGCTACGAAGATAAAAAGAGACCTATCAAGAAGGTCTTGGAAACATTCCGAGAGTAAAGAAACTGTTGGTTTATTCATTTTACCTTCTCAAGCACAATTTGCCAGATGTAACAATTTGTCTGTATATATGGAAGTCAATAGATTGTTCTTAAAGGCCAAGGCTAAGAATAGCGGAGGTATTGGTGCACCAAAGGAAAAAGGTGCTGCTACAGTTGGTGCTGATTGTATTGTTGGCGAAAACCCACAATTAGGCGAGAAGACAAGTGTAAAGAGATCAGTGGTAGGTAATAGCTGTACCATAGGTAAGAGATGTCGTTTAACAGGTTGTATACTACTCGATAACGTCGTACTAGAAGACGATGTACAATTAGAGAACTGTATCATTGGTTTAGGTGCCGTTGTTGGATCCAAGAGTAAGCTAGTAAACTGTTATGTCGAAGGTTCATACAGTGTCAGTAAAGGTGTTGCCATCAAGGGTGAAACATTAGTCAACTTGGCTTTAGAAGATGACGATGGAGCTGTATATTCCGATCTATACAGTGATAACAGTGATGAAGACGACGACGATGAAGACGATGACGATGATGATAGTGATGATTATCCTTCTTATGACGAAGACGAAGGTGGAGAAGATTTCTTTCAAAGGTAGGACGATCCTTCAGCCATTTGATTTAATTCGAGAGAACTAATAACCAAAAAAACTCTATATAGTATCCGTAGATCATTAATAATGCCAATAGAATTAAATGAACTAAAGCTGACAAGAAACCAAACTGTCTGCAGATCATTGGTTAACTTTGGGAATGGAAAAGCACAATGGTCACCGTAAAGTTGAATAGGATCATCACTGGGCCGGTCAGATCTTGGACATATACATGCACCTCCCTATTGATCACTGGCAGAAAAACCAACCTCCTCTATTTATTTCTGCGCCAGATCTCGAAATTGCCAAATCGGGCAACTGAGCGTCCCAGCGATGGCTTTTCGCATTTCTCAAAAATTAAGTGGCTGGTTTTTCGTGGGTAATGTCGCAGACTATATATATATGAATGGCTTTTGACAATTGGGATCACTCTGATCTGATTCCATAATGATCCGTAATTACAAAATCTCTTACTCTTCTCATATCCATTTACCTTCTATTATCAAAATCAGAAACCCATTCTCTTATTTAGAGTCTATATAACATCAATCGCAAAATATGAGAAGTTCAGTCTTATTGAGCGTGCTATCCGCTCTTTCGAGTGTAAGCGCCATCCCATTCCCATATACAAATTCAACATCATCAAGCCTACCTTCGTCGGCAAGTTCATTCATATATTCTCCTTCTGCTTTATCTGCCCTGGACTCAATTGAAGATACTACCGAGTCATCATCATCATCATCATCAAGCTCATGTACTACAACCAGCACCTCGACTATAGCGTTCACATACACATCGTACCCTGATTACACAACAAGTTACACTGTTGCGAAGACATCCTCTTCCTCATCGTCATTATCATCATTCTCCTCTCTCTCATTGATATCATCTTCTTCATCATCCTCATCCTCTTCATCATCGTTATCATCATCATCCGAGACACTATCATCGCTCTCATCTTCATCATCTTTAGCAACATTACCATCGCTCTCATCTCTATCAACTTACTACCCTTCAAGTTCATCCTCATATGAGCTCTCTACGGTTTCCCTTTCTACAGACTCATCATCGTCTCAGATAAGTAGCTTTGTGTCATATTACAGCTCCCCATACTCTTCGGTATATTCTTATACCCCATCCCCATCTGTTGTTTCATCAAGCAGTGAACCTGCTTCAATTCCATCTTTTGTTGTTTCTTCAATCTATTCGCCACCAGCTTCATCATACTATTCTACTTCCCAAAGTTCGAGTTCTTTGGCAAGCTCATCAAGCTCATCAAGCTCATCAAGCTCATCAAGCTCATCAAGCTCATCAAGCTCATCAAGCTCATCAAGCTCATCAAGCTCATCAAGCTCATCAAGCTCATCAAGCTCATCAAGCTCATCAAGCTCATCAAGCTCATCAAGCTCATCAAGCTCATCAAGCTCATCAAGTTCCTTGAGCTCATCAACTTCATCAACAGGTGCCTTTTCCAGCCCTACTTCATCATTCAAACAAGCTTCTTCTATCGCTCCAACAAATGCTGCTGCTTCGAGTTCTTGTACTTCAACAAGTTCTGCAACAGTGCAATTCACTTACACTACTTATCCTAAGTACTCTTCGGTATACTCTGCTGCTTCAACAAGTTTGTCAACTTCAACTGCATTGACTTCCAGTTCCAGTTCCAGTTCCAGTTCCAGTTCCAGTTCCAGTTCCAGTTCCAGTTCCAGTTCCAGTTCCAGTTCCAGTTCCAGTTCCAGTTCCAGTTCCAGTTCTAGTTCTAGTTCTAGTTCTAGTTCTAGTTCTAGTTCTAGTTCTAGTTCCCTCTCTTCAAGTTCAAGTACCGTTTCTCCAATTGCATCTACTTCAGTCTCTTCAAGTTCATCTGTTGTTGCTTTAACCGTTTCGTCATCAGTTCCAACACCATATGTCTCCGGTACATATGTTGATGGTGAACCAGTCTGGATGATTTACGTTCCAACTGCTTTGTACCCAAAGATCAATTCTTTCAGCTTAGAGTCATCAGATTCAAGTGATGTTAGCTTTTCTGGTGCCGAAGTTTACTTAGGTGATGGTACTGATTTCACACAATCATCAAATGGATTTTCGTATGAGAATAGTTCCTTGATCTACGAAGGTGATTATTCAGGATACTCTTGGGTTATGTTTTACGTTCCTATTGAAGTTGCAAATACTTTCAAAGGAACCTTGACTACTAGTTTCGACTTGATTCTTGATGTTCCTGATTCAAAGAGAAGAGTTAAAAGAGAAACGATTACTTATGTCATCTCTGGTTCTATTGATATTGCATCCGCCTCATCATCTTCTGCTGTTTCATCTTCGGCTTCAACTACCTCATCTTCAACAACAACAGACGATGCAGTTTACACAACTACGATTAGTGGTATTGTAACCGTTATTACTTCATTTGTTGATTTACCAAGTTCTTCAGATCCAATTACTTATTTGACTGTCACCCCAACAATCATTGAGACATTGACCTCTTGTGACAGCTCAACATGTACAGTTTACACGACCACTGAAATGATCTCTTCATACACTACTACCGTTGGTGATTCTCTTACTACTATTACAACTTATGTTCCATTACCAACAAGTTCATCATCATCATTGTCGTCAGATCCTATCACCTACTTGACTGTCACCCCAACAATCATCGAGACATTGACCTCTTGTGATAGCTCAACATGTACAGTTTACACGACCACTGAAATGATCTCGTCTTACACTACTACCGTTGGTGATTCTCTTACTACTATTACTACTTACGTCCCATTACCAACAAGCTCAGAGTCATCCTCAGATCCAATTACTTATTTGACTTTCACCCCGACAATCATCGAGACGTTGACCTCTTGTGATAGTTCAACATGTACAGTTTACACGACCACTGAAATGATCTCTTCATACACTACTACCGTTGGTGATTCTCTTACTACTATCACAACTTACGTTCCATTACCTACAAGTTCATCATCATCATCATTATCATCAAGTAAGGCAATTTCAAGTTCAAGTTCAAGTGTATTAGCTGCAGCATCATCTATAGTTGTTGTCACTTCGACCGAGAAGCTTCCATCAACAACAACAGAAACTATCACATCTTGTTCAGATAACAAATGTAGCACATATCAAGTTGCGGAAGTCATCTCATCTTACACTACGACAATTCATGGTGTGGTCACGGTTGTTACAACTTACTGCCCATTATCAAGCTCTGCAACAGCCACAGATGCAGGTGAAGTTACAACTACTTCTACAGTTTCAATTACACCTTCCTCTTCATTTTCATCTTCTGCCGCATCATCTTCAGCTGCCACAGAAGCCGCTGTATCAACTACAATCAAAACCAAGTCGTCATCATCATTTTCTTCAACTACTACTACCAAGGCTTCTTCAACTTCATTGTCCTCTTCAACAACTAAGCATGTTCAAGAGTCATCAACAGTCGAATTGATTGCACAAAGTACAATCTCTGCCGAAATTGAGGGAACGTTGGAACTCCAGACAATCGTTTACACTTCTACTATTTCTGACATTGCAGTTGTCTTGACAACTTACACTATGCAAACAGAATCATCCACAGAATCTTCCAAATCGAAAGCCGCAACCTCAACCGAATCATCACCTATCACAACCTCCAACTCGCAGGAAGCAACAGCAACAACAAGCTCAGTCGGATCTAGTCACATTACAACAGAATCACCTTCTACCTTAGAGACTAAGATCAACACAGCATCATCAGCTTCTTCTACAGCTTCAATCCCAGCTGTAAGTATCATTTCTGAAAACGGTGCAGCAGATGCACAAGTATTTGCCAAGGGTAGTTTCATTGCTATCGTCATGGGTATGCTTTGCTTCATTGCTTGAATCCAGTAGGGAGTCAATGAAAGCAAATCAAATCAAATCATATGAATAGTTTAGGTTTTTTCCTATTGCTATCATCTTCAAAAAAATCTTGGGTCCTTTACGCTATTTTACCTGTTCTATATATGTATTGTATTAAATAAAAACTTTGTACTTTTAATCTATTTGTTTATTATTATTAACGGATCTGTTCATCTCAGTAAAGTAAGAAAACAAACCTTGTCAATGTCATTAAATCCATAGAAAAGAAAGAGTAGTTTTAAGTTTTAAAATTGTATCAAAGATCGCAGTAACCAGTCAGCAGTAGAAATTAATTGAAGCCTGGTTTATGAGGTATCGTCCGTGAAAATCGATCTAGAATTCTTTTCCCCTCCAGTAACACATGGAACGTGTTGTGCAGTGAATAGAACGCATTCGTATCGATTTTTTGAAACAACCTTGATAAAGAAGAAGGTGTAGTTAAAGGAAAAGGTCTAAAATTTTTCATAGAGAATCTAAGAAAGAAAGAAAGAAAGAAAGGAAGAGCGAGAGCCTCTGTGTGTGGGCGGGTAACACTGGGAAATAATAATCGAGTACATAAAGTCGATCGACTAACTTAATCATACTGACATCCGTGCATACATCATACTTATCTTTAACACCATAGCTGCATGGCTTATGGGTGGGCAGGGGAAGCGCTTTGAATAGGCCAGGCTTCCAAATTCCAAGTAGTTGTTTCGGTATGGTTAATTATGGGAATCAGTCAAGAACTATGGTGTACTTGACTACCCTTTTTCCTGTAACGAAAGGCATACTTGTTAACAAGAGGCTGCAGAACAGAAACGAAAGCTATACTATTTCCCCAGAATTAGACATACTCACCCGTGCACCTTCCAATAGCTACTGAATACATATCACGGCAATAATAGATATTATATATACTACTATCGACTACTATAAAAATGATATGGAGCACTTTCTACCTACAAGCTACACTGTCAATCCTTCCTGTCATAACTCTTATATATTGATACTCCCATTTTCTCCACTTCCCCGTAACATACTTTTGTACAACTATGGGGTTAACGTACGAGGATTTCTCCGCTCCTTCACGTCATAGGAAACGGACAAGGCTGAACAGAAGAGGCGATTTCGCTTCACATAGTAGGAATACCTCAAGAACTGCCCACATAGTACCACCAGCATCAGAAATAACCAACGATCCTGCTGCACCCACCACACCTGCGTTGGAGTCAGATAGCGACGGTGAAACTACTACTAATGTTCCAATCTCAGGTTGGGTCCACGAACTACAGGATAGTTCTAGAGATTTGTCAACTTCAGCTTCTACATCAAGGTATTTCACCACACTCCCAAATAGTGAAGAAAGCGAAGATCCGCCTGTTATTAATACCGGGTATCAGTACTATAACCCCTCAAGTAGATTTTCCAGATCAAGAAGGCATGGCGCATTAGTGAGAACAAATTCTTTGCATGGAAGCAGACACCCATCTCTGCGCCCCTTGAACCTTCAAAGAACTCATGGTGGAAGATCACACAACCCTCCTGTCTCTGCGTCAGCTACTTGGAGGGGAATTAGGAATAGCAGTAGCGATCCGACTATTGTGGATCCGGTTACTAACTTAAATTTACATTTCAGAGATCCTATCAGGGTACCTGATGACGATAACGATAACGATGACGAGGATGAAGACAGAAATGCCATTACTCGATCTGTTGAAGAATATTATACTACGAGTATGTCCGAGGGGATGAATAACAGAAGGGTTAGGTCTGTTTCTTTTCTCCAAAATAACGAGAATGAGGAGCAGCAAGCTGAGCAAACAAACCCACTATCTTATGTAGTGGGGGATAATCCTATTGTCATTCCTCCAATCAGCGAGGCACATAGAAACAGTAATTCAAATGATGAGCCAGAATTAGATTTCAACAGTGATGATTACGAATTAAGACAAATTGACGATTCCTTCAATCTTGCGATCAGGGCGGAATTGGATACTGCTCATCTTCTTCGTCGTAGATTGTCTCTTCAGCGTGAAAGACTGACACATCCTCAATCGCCACGAACATTAGATTCCACAATGAACTCCTCAAGGGGATCTGAAGCTAACTCTGAACCATCTTCAGCAATGACAAGATCAAACAATCTATACGCTCTGGATAGATACTCTTCAAATAGCTATTTCTCCAATTGGGAGTCGACAGACGATCTACCTGGTGCCACTACAATCAGAGTAGGATCCAACGCACCTTATGATAACGATACCACATTACCCAATTTGGTTGAAGTGTTAGGCCCTCAAGATGCCAGTACTAGACCAGCAATCAGTTCGTCAGATACTGTCACCAATAGGGAGCTTCTTGATAGATACCCGTTGCACCTTCCAAATAATATTTTCAATAGGGAACTCAAGTATCCTAGTATTTTGATGTTTTCACCAAAATATGAGGTGATTGAAGGGGTAGCTAGTCGAAGGGGATCTAGAAATAGATACTATCTCAGCGAATATATGTCTCGTAAGCTACGAGAAGAATGTATAAAAAAATATGGCAAGGATATGCCAAATGGGTTCATCTACGATAGGAAAAACAGGAACTTTAAAAGATGACGTTAATCGTGCAGTTTTTGTAAAGAATTCTTATTTAATCGTTTAAGTTATTTTTTGTTTGGGTTTATTTAGTTTATTTTATTTTATTTTATTTTATTTTATTTTATTTTATTTTATTTTCAGGTTATTTCTTTATGCAGAGGTTTATATTAATTTTTCAGGGTTATATATCAAGTCTAAGCAGTATATCTATATACAGTTGTATTTAACTCCTTAAGCGATAGCGATTTGCTTCAATTAATAAATCTTCCATAATAGTTGGATATGCTAGAGTCTACTTCGAGTTGTTCTCTATTGAATTCACATTGAAGTCTAAAGTCACAGTTCTTACACAAGTTCTTGAATTTGGGTTTCGTAGGTATACGATTACCCAACCATAAGTTCATTCCTTGCTCTAAAACCTTTCTAGCAGCAGCTGGCTGATAATTGTATTGAATTTCGTTAAACACTTCATCCACGGCAAAGTATTCAACTGACGTGGATGGCGATAAAAAATCAGACATCATACTGTACAATTGTGCATTTCTAGCGACTAGGTATCTAAATGTAAGCGGTCTTTCCCATTTGGAAAATAAGTTGTGATTAAAAGACGACAATATCAGCTCCTCAACAGAGTCTTTGGGCGAGGGTGAGTGTTTTAACTGTGAAAGGGGATAAAGGGTATAATCGGAAGACGGTATGTAAGTTGCCATGTACTCATCATATGGCTCGAATCCAATTGGTTTACCTCGCTGTATCAAGCTGAAGTCATTCAATATATATTTATTGTTCAATCCCAAGTATATAGCCAATGCTGGTGAGATAATAGAGTCTGGATCTATATTTCTATTCTTAAGATTCTCCAACATCATTTTGTATGCGAATTGGCCCGCAGCACTTGCATTTTTTAGCTCTGCATTTTCCGAGGCTAAAGCACCAAGCAAAGCTCGGTAAACAAACACCTGTGCCTTGGAAGTTATCTGGGTCATCATAGGAGGAAGCGTCTTTTGAGCTCTTGTCTTTAAGTCCTTAACAGATAAATAAACCATAGGATCTTCTGTATCGCACCATTCCTTTGATACTTTAGAGATTATTGGTAACAGACTGGTCAAGTTGTATATCGAATGGCCAGATTGGATAACAGCGTCTCGAACAGACTTGAAATATAGATCTTTGGCATCTTCTACAGTGCTTTCTATTGCCAATTTATCTATTATTCCTGTTAAGGTATAATGATCCTCGGTTTCTATGGCATTCTGGTTATCGGAAGATAATAAACGATTTTGCGAAGGCAAATAAATACCATGGATAATAATCTCACTTGCTTCACCGGTGAAGAAGAGCTCGGTCAGTCTCATGATATTACGAGACCAAACCACTGCTACATGGTTGGGTGTATCTCTTGCCTGGGACCTACCTTTGAGCAGAGATGCCAATTGATCTAGTGTTGCTGCGAGATTCGCCTCATCAACCTCGGTGTCTTCCTTTCCTACTTTGTCTAATTCTTCCATCTCCAACAACTCTTCCTCTTTTGGAAGAAATTGTTTCACATCTTCTATTCTACTTGCATCAATTTGAGCGGTGAATGGTGTAGCGTGCATTTCATGCCATTCCAAAGTCAAAGTGACAATATTAATAGGGTTGGTTTGTAATTCCACTATACGATGTTGGTTTGTTCCTCTTCTCATAGCTTCACTTCTTTTCTCAGCATAATTTCCGTAGAGCTTGAACATTTCTTTCAGCTCACAAAAGTAGTTTGGTAAAATCTTCGTAACAGACAACCTATTTTTGTCTGTATTATTCTTCAAAATTTGAAATGGGGTGGGTAAGTTGGAGCTGAAAGTATACGCAGGAAGGATGGTTGTCCCACTAGTGCCTGTTAATTGTTGAGCTAAAAAGTCAAATTTGTGCGAATCCTCCACATCATCTGAATGTACCTTTTCTACTTCCTTTGAAGTATCCGAAGTTTTGAACATATCTTCTATTGTCTTGGCAACGGTGGCATCACTAATCGACGAGGCTGATCTGGAAACTATGCCACCAGCTATCAGACGTTCACGAATATTTTCCCCTTCAACTTTTTCTGTCTCACCTGATCCCTGAAGAGTACTCTCTTTTGGTGTTGCGGTGTAGTAAATTTTGAGGCCATTTATTCTCTTATGACTTCCTCTTCTTTTCAATGAAGTCACCTTTTGCCTCTTGATAGGGATGCGTAGAAGAGAGATGGTAGCGTGACGAATCACATATGGCCTATGCCCAAGCAATGAGATGACAAGCATATGTCTGGAATAATATACTATTTACGTGAGCGAATTTCTAGGAGACTTCAGCATGGAGTATATGTGTCCCGAGATGAGCAAACTACAATACACTAAATTTGTCTTCAAACCACCCACCTCTCTTACCTTGGAAAAGGCCCCAAGAGTTGCTCCAAAGTTCTCTCCAATGACCGGCTGTGCAAAGCACCAGTACACCACATACTCTTAAAAGTCGCGTCGGTTTGTGCGCAACTCAAAACTTTTTCCAGTGATTTTTCTGAGGGAAATGGAGAGAGAGAGAGAGAGAGAGAGAGCGAGAAGTGATTACTTCAATAACCTTGACCATATAAACCAGTGAAGCCAACCCCCGATCAAGTTACATCGTTCGTTTTTGAGTTTTACCTAAGCTTAACATTTCCTACTGTCATGAGCGCCGAGACCAAGACTCTTGTTCTTGAGAACGTATGTAGAAGAAACCAAGAATGGAGAGGAGAGACAAGTGACTCACAGATCGTCTCTCTTCAATCGCATGATGATTTTTTTTTTCTGCCACCAGTTTTACTAACTCCCACCGACTTGTTATAGACCTCTCGTAGAGATACTCTTATTGCTATTGAAAATAAGTATAGAGAAAAATGGGCCCAAGAGAAGCCATTTGAAATCAATGCTCCAACCAATGAAGAAATTCCATATGGTACCCCAGTCGACGAACTCCATGAAAAATACCCAAAGTATTTCACTTCCATGGCTTATCCTTATATGAACGGTGTTTTACACGCCGGTCATGTCTTTACTTTATCCAAATCAGAGTTTTCTATTGGTTATGAAAGATTAAAGGGTTCTCGTTCTTTATTCCCATTAGGTTTCCACTGTACCGGTATGCCAATTTGTGCATCAGCCGATAAATTAAAGAGAGAAATCGAATTATTTGGTGAAAAATTCGAAAGATTTAACGCCGAAGAAGAAGAAAACAAAGAAGAAAAACCAAAGGAAGAAAAGGCTAAACGTGAAGATGTTACCAAATTTACTGCTAAGAAATCTAAGGTTCAAGCCAAGGCTGGTCGTTCCAAATATCAATTTGAAATTATGCAACAATTAGGTATTCCATTAGATGAAATTTCCAAGTTTGCCGATCCATACCATTGGTTAACCTTTTTCCCACCTCTTGTTCAAAAGGATGTCACTAAATTTGGTGGTCGTGTCGATTGGAGACGTTCTATGATTACCACTGATATGAATCCTTATTATGATGCCTTTGTCAGATGGCAAATGAACACCTTGAAGGATCTTGGTAAAATCAAGTTTGGTAAGAGATACACTATCTATTCTGTTAAAGATGGTCAACCATGTATGGATCATGATAGACAATCAGGTGAAGCTGTAGGTGCTCAAGAATATACCGGTATCAAGATTGCCATTAATGAATTTGCTCCAACTGCCCTTGAATATTTCAAAGAACAAAACTTTTCAATTGAAGGAAAGAAGATCTATTTGGTCGCTGCTACTTTGAGACCAGAAACTATGTACGGTCAAACTTGTTGTTTTGTTTCTCCTAAAATCAACTATGGTATCTTTAATGCTGGTAACGATTCTTACTATATCTGTACCGAACGTGCTTTCAAGAACATGTCTTACCAAGATTTGACTCCAACCAGAGGTAATTACAAATCAGTCATTGATGTTAACGGTTCTGTTTTAATCGGTTCTAAGATCACTGCTCCTTTAGCCGTCAACAAGGAATTAAGAATTTTACCTATGGAAAGTATCTTAGCTAGTAAAGGTACTGGTGTTGTTACATGTGTTCCATCTGATTCTCCAGATGATTTTGTCACCACCAGAGATTTATACAACAAGCCAGAATATTACAAGATTGAAAAAGAATGGGTTATCCCTGATGCGGTTGCTATCATTCGTACTGAAAAATACGGTGATAAATGTGCCGAATTTTTAGTCGAAGAATTAAAAATCACTTCTCCAAAGGATGCCGTTCAATTAACCAAGGCCAAGGAATTAGCCTATAAGGAAGGTTATTACAGTGGTACCGTTATCATTGGTAAATATGCGGGTGAAAAAGTCGAAGATGCTAAACCAAAGGTTAAGGCCGATTTAGTCGCCACTGGTGAAGCCTTTGTCTACAATGAACCAGAATCATTAGTCATGTCTCGTTCTGGTGATGAATGTATTGTTTCTCTTGAAGATCAATGGTATGCCGATTATGGTGAAGAATCATGGAAGGCCGATGCATTAGAATGTTTGAATGAAATGAAGACCTATAACGTCGAAACCCATAATTCATTTGAAGCTGTTTTAGACTGGTTGAAGAATTGGGCTGTTTCAAGAACCTATGGTTTAGGTACTAGAATCCCATGGGATCCTAAATATTTGGTTGAATCATTATCCGATTCCACCGTTTATCAATCATTCTATACAATTGCCCATCTTTTACATTCCGATTTCTACGGTTTAGAAGTTGGTCCATTAGGTGTTACTGCTGAACAAATGACCGATGATGTTTTTAACTATATTTTCCAACGTAGTGATACTATCAAAAGTGATATTCCAATGGAAAAATTACAACTATTGAGAAGAGAATTTGAATATTTCTATCCATTAGATGCTTCTATTTCAGGTAAAGATTTAATTCCAAATCATTTAACATTCTTCATCTATTGTAACGTTGCATTATTCCCAAAGAAATTATGGCCAAGAGGTATTAGATGTAATGGTCATTTGTTATTGAACAATGCCAAGATGTCTAAATCAACGGGTAATTTCTTAACTTTGAGTGATTTAACCGAGAAATATGGTGCCGATGCTACAAGAATTGCACTTGCAGATGCTGGTGATACCGTTGAAGATGCTAATTTCGATGAAAGTAATGCCAATGCAGCCATTTTACGTTTACATACATTTAAAGAATGGGCCGAAGAAAGTATTAAGACAATTGATACCACTGCTCGTACAGGTCCATACAATTTCTTTGATATTGCATTTGAAAATGAAATGAACTCTTTGATTGAAGAAACTGCTAAACATTATGAAGCCACTTATTTTAAAGCTGGTTTAAAAACCGGTTTATTCGATTATCAATACGCTAGAGATTATTACCGTGAAGTTTCTACCGATGGTATGCATAAAGACTTAATCTTGAGATACATTGAAACTCAAGCTTTATTATTAGCTCCAATTGCTCCACATTTCTGTGATTATTTACACCGTGAAGTGTTGAAGAAATCAGGTTCGATTCAAGATGCCAAATGGCCAACTTTAACCAAGCCAACCAATAGAGCAGTTAGTGATTCATTAGCGTATGTTCGTAACTTATCAAGGGCCATTAGAGAAGCCGAAGGTCAATTGACCAAGAAGAAGAAGGGTGGTAAGACTGCTGATTTGGATGTCACCAAACCTGCTAAATTAACCCTTTTTGTCTCTTCATCATACCCAGAATGGCAGGATAAATATATCGAAATTGTTAGAGAAGCTTTTGAATCTCATACATTGGACGATAACTCTAAGATGAAGACCAAAGTTGATGGTAAAGATATGAAACGTGCCATGCCTTTTATCTCAGAATTGAAGAAGAGATTAGCTGGAGAAGATGCCAATGCTGTGTTTAACAGAGAATTATCTTTCAATGAAATTGAAACCGTTATTGGAGTTTTGCCAATCTTGATGAAATCACCAGCTTTATCTAAAGTCACCGAAATTCAAGCCATTGTTCTTGAATCCGGTGCTACTACAGGTAAGGATATAATTACCGGAGATGAAGTCGAAGTACCACAGATCAAAGTTGTTGAAGTTGCTATCCCAGGTCAACCAGGTATTTTGATCAAGAATTTAGAATAGATTGATAAATAGAATTTTCATAATTTTGTGTAATTTTTGTTATTTTTCTTCTTTGTTTATACAAAATCACCCAATAATATAATATATATATAGTTCTCACATAAAAGGTAATTGATATTGTAAAATTGATAAACAAATACATTAAATAAAAATGATATACAGCAAATAGATAGATAGATAGATAGATACACATGGGGGGCACATGGTATATAGTTTATACTTTCCAGAAGTGATAAACGTATAGATAGCAAGTCACACAAGCAAAGCAGCAATTGTTGATAACATATAGCATAACAGTGTTGTTGTAGATTTTAAGACTGGGACATATATAGGTCAGTTAGTTAGTTGTCCAGTCTGAATCCACGTTTGGATAATTCAGATACAGTCCAAGCCCAATTTTGTTCCGAGTATTTTTGATTTTTCGATATACGAGAAGGACTACTTTCTTTACCATATGTGAAATAATACTTTCCAGTATCTTTCAAAGAGATATCATTTGATAAACCACATTTCAAAGTAGCGTATGAACCTTCTTCATTGGTTACACCGAACAAGTAACCAACTATTTGAACGACAATCCAACAAAATGCCCCGATAAATGGTAGTCTTGTAATTGGAGAAAATAGATTTGTATTAACCATTACACCTGGGTGTAATGAAACACTCAAGATTTTTGGATATTTGATACTTAATTGATTTGCAAGTTGTAAAGAAGCGGTTTTAGCCAGGGCATATCTAAAACTTGTGAATAAGATATGTGGTTTATAATCATTGAAAGTTGTACTTAATGAAAATGGATAAAAGACACCAAAATGTGCAAATGAAGTCAAAGTTATAATCCTTGGGAAATCTTGGTCATTGTTAGAGTTAGAGTTATCCATTAATCTAATCAATCTATCGGTTAATAAGAAATGTGCAATATAATTTGTTTGTAATTGAATTTCGAAATTATCCTTTGTTAAGGCAAAAGGTACCGCCATAATACCGGCATTGTTGATTAACAAATCCAATTTTGTTTCTCTAGATTCGAATTCTTTAACAGCACTTTCAACTGTGCTGAGGTCTAATAAATCCAAATAGATATAGTTTATATCACCAAATTTAGCATCTTTCAATTCGGGGATTTTGGATTTTCTTATAATGGCTTCACTTTTAATATTGGTTATAGCCTCTTGAACCCTAGATTCGGATCTGCCTGCAATATAGACGATATAACCATGTAAATAGAGGTGCAAGACTGTATAATAGCCTATACCCGAGTTACCGCCGGTTATGAAGCAGACTTTTCTCTCGGTCTTTGGATCGTGAAATGGTAAATCGTTAGGACTAAAAGATACCATTTTTTTTTATTATTTCTAATTTTATTTCTTCTCTTTCTTCTATGTAATTGTATATACGGAATATACAATTAGATCGGTAGACAGTTGAGGGTTAGGTAACAATAAACGAAGGGAAGGTAAATTGGTGAAACGGTGGCTAAAAAAATTGGCTCAATCTTTTGCAGGTTTAAGTTGTTTCCTTGTCTTATCTTATCTCTTGCCTTGCCTCAGCAAAAGTTTCGCAGATTTTTTTTGATCTCACTTCCTCACTTCCTCACGCAGACAGGCTAGGCGGTGAGCCAGTGAGTGAGAGCGACTAAACACGTGGATATCAATTACCGTCGTCTCTTCTCTGTATGGAGGGATAGGTAGCGATGTGCCAATCAGCGCAGAGATATTTTGGTAATTCCTCTGCGACACATACACTGCCCAGAGACGCCCATACATGCAGTTGTCGGTGTGTATGTATAGTACACAATATACGGGACATACGGGACATACGGCACAAAAGAAAAGAACAAGGCACAACACCCCGCAACACGCCCAACTGTTGTGCAGACACACGAAAGAGGCTGTGCATATATATATGTGTATAGACTAAACATTATCGACGCGTCGAGGGCAGGTGGGATTGGAATTTGAGGGACGCTGATTTGTTTAAAGGGGCGGTGGGTGCTTGGTGGGGAGTGGTTCTATCTATACACTGTGGCATGTGTACAATTGATACACCCATTACACCATAGTAAAGTACAACGTTCAATTCTCATATATATACACCTATATACACCTATATATATATACCTATACATACATATATGTACACACCAATACCAAACACTCTACTCTACCAAGCGCCCAGTAGTAATCATCTCAAGCCCGGGTAACAAAGCAAATTTTTTTCTTTTCTTTTTTGCCAGCAGAATGAAAATTTTCACTTTCACTACTTGGTCTCACAAATCTCTCCTAGTTAAAATTTTTTTTAAATTTATAATTATTTATCCTGTCTTTATGTGTGTCCTTTTTCATTTTGGTTTTCCTTTTTTTTTCTCTTCTTCTTCATACCGTTTGAACTCCAGTTCTATAGCATATTACAATGTCTGCTGCTGAATCTAAACAATCTGCTGAAGTTCTCTCTGAATTATTCGGTAAATTGACCGTTGCCGCTCCAGAAGAGATTGACTCTGCTGCTGCCAACGTTTCTTCATTCTTAAATGGTTCCATCATTGAACATGATGTTCCATATGAATTTTTCCAATCTTTAGCCGCTGCTATCAAGGATAAGAAATCAGCCTTTAACGCTTTAAGTGCTGTTTCTCATATTGCCAATGAATCCAACTTATCTCCATCTGTTGAACCATACATTGTTGAATTAGTCGATTTAATCTGTTCTAAAACCGGTGATAAAGATACCAACGTTAAAGATGCTGCTTGTAAAGCTTTAAACGCTATCGTTACTGCCGTTACCCCAGCTGCTATCAAGGATATCTTAGTTAGAATCGTTCAATCTTTATCTACTACTTCCAAATGGCCTGAAAAGATTGCTGATTTAGAAGCCATTTCTCTTTTAGTCGATGCCGCTCCAGCTCAAGTTGCCTTAAGAATGCCTGAATTAATCCCTGTCTTATCCGAAGCTATGTGGGATACTAAACCAGAAGTTAAAAAAGTTGCTACCGAAACCATTGCTAAATGTACTTCTATCATTAACAACAAGGATATTGAACCTTTTGTTCCAAAATTAATCTCCTCTATTGGTCAACCAACTGAAGTTCCAGAAACCGTCCATATCTTAGGTGCTACCACTTTCGTTTCCGAAGTTACCACCGCTGCTTTATCCATCATGGTCCCATTATTATCCAGAGGTTTAGCCGAAAGAGATACTGCCATCAAGAGAAAAGCTGCCGTTATTATCGATAACATGTGTAAATTAGTCGATGATCCACAAGTTGTTGCTCCATTCATGGAAAAATTATTCCCAGCTTTAAAGGCTAACTTTGCCACCATTGCTGATCCAGAAGCTAGATCTGTTACCGATAGAGCTTTAAACACTTTAAGAAGAGTTGGTGCTATCCCAGAAGATGATACCATCCCAGAAGTCTCTACCGCTGGTGATGTTGAAGTCAATTTAAATATCTTAAAGGATTTAATCGCAGAAAAGAAACTTGCTAAAAGATTCGATGTCGTTCAAACTTACGTTGCTGCTATTGCCGGTGATTTAATTGATGAAAGAAAAATTGATCCAGAAGCTTGGTCTTCTTCTTTATTACCTTTCTTAACCATTTTTGCCCACGAAAAGGAATCTAAAGAAATTATTGAAGAATTCAGAAAGAGATCTGTTGATAACATTCCTCAACCACCAATCTTTGAAGATGAAGATGATGAAGGTGAAGATTTATGTAACTGTGAGTTCTCCTTAGCTTATGGTGCCAAGATCTTATTAAACAAGACTCAATTCAGATTAAAGAGAGCTAGAAGATATGGTTTATGTGGTCCAAATGGTGCTGGTAAATCTACTCTTATGAGAGCTATTGCCAATGGTCAAGTTGAAGGTTTCCCAACCCAAGAAGAATGTAGAACCGTTTATGTTGAACATGATATCGATGGTTCCCATGCCGAAACTTCTGTTGTTGAATATATCTTAGCTACTCAAGTTGGTGAACAAGCCATGGTTGAAGATAAATTAAGAGAATTCGGTTTCTCCGATGAAATGATTGCTATGCCAATCTCTTCATTATCTGGTGGTTGGAAGATGAAATTGGCTTTAGCCGGTGCCGTCTTAAAGAACGCTGATATCTTATTATTAGATGAACCAACTAATCATTTAGATACCGTTAACGTTGCTTGGTTAGTCAACTACTTAAACACCTGTGGTATTACATCCATTATCGTTTCCCATGATTCCGGTTTCTTAGATAACGTTGTTCAATACATTATCCATTACGAAGGTTTCAAGTTAAGAAAATACAAGGGTAACTTATCCGAATTCGTCAAGAGAGTTCCATCTGCTAAATCTTACCACGAATTAGGTGCTTCTGATATCGAATTCACTTTCCCAGAACCAGGTTTCTTAGAAGGTGTTAAGACCAAACAAAAAGCTATTGTTAAGGTCTCCAATATGATGTTCCAATACCCAGGTACTACTAAACCACAAATTGATGACATTAATTTCCAATGTTCTTTATCCTCCCGTATTGCCGTTATTGGTCCAAATGGTGCTGGTAAATCTACTTTGATTAATGTTTTAACTGGTGAATTATTACCAACCGAAGGTGAAGTTTACGTCCATGAAAATTGTCGTATCGCTTATATTAAACAACATGCCTTTGCCCATATCGATTCTCATTTAGACAAAACTCCATCTGAATATATTCAATGGCGTTTCCAAACTGGTGAAGATAGAGAAACCATGGATAGAGCTTCAAGACAAATCAATGAAAATGATGAACAAGCCATGAACAAAATCTTCAGAATCGAAGGTTCTTCAAGAAGAATTGCCGGTATTCACTCCAGAAGAAAGTTCAAGAACACTTATGAATATGAATGTTCTTTCACATTAGGTGATAACATTGGTATGAAATCTGAAAGATGGGTTCCAATGATGTCTGTTGATAACGCTTGGTTACCAAGAGGTGAATTAACCGAATCCCATTCCAAGATGGTTGCTGAAGTTGATATGAAGGAAGCTTTAGCTTCTGGTCAATTTAGACCTTTAACCAGAAAGGAAATTGAAGACCATTGTGCTATGTTAGGTTTAGATGCCGAATTAGTTACTCACTCTAGAATTAAGGGTTTGTCCGGTGGTCAAAAGGTTAAATTAGTCTTAGCCGCTTGTACATGGCAAAGACCTCATTTAATCGTTTTAGATGAACCAACTAACTACTTAGATCGTGATTCCTTAGGTGCTTTATCCAAGGCTTTGAAGAAATTCGAAGGTGGTGTTATTATCATTACTCACTCTGCTGAATTCACCAAAGAATTAACCGAAGAAGTTTGGTCTGTTGTTAACGGTAGAATGACCCCATCTGGTCATAACTGGGTTCAAGGTCAAGGTGCTGGTCCAAGACTTGAAAAGAAAGAAGATGAAGAAGATAAATTCGATGCCATGGGTAACAAGATTGCCGGTGTTGCTAAGAAGAAGAAGTTATCTGCTGCTGAATTAAGAAAGAAGAAGAAGGAAAGAATGAAGAAGAAGAAGGAATTAGGTGATGCTTATGTTTCATCTGATGAAGAATTATAAATTTAGTCTCTTGTTAAAAAACTAGACTGATTTTATTATTCATTTATTCTTTTATATTCTCATTTTGTTCAATCTTAAACCTTTTTTGAAAAAAACAAAGAAAAACTTTCTTTGCTTTTCATTTCTTTACGATTGACCTTACACCTTTTAATTTCTGCGTTTTTTTATTTATTAAACTGTTCTTTTTTTCTAAATAAATTTATATAAATCTCTTATATTAATTACTATTATTATTTTTTAATATACAAATCATTTTCCAAAAACAAAAAACACTAGTAACTATCTATCTATAACTTTTCTTAAAGAGATATGAATATGGCCTAAATATATATATATTTTTATCTTTTTTTTTAAAAAAAATCATGACTTATTGTATTGTTATTATACATTCTATATACAATATTGCCGTATATATAATTGAATATTTCGGGGTTTTATTCCGTATAATCATCTTCCCTTATCTATTGCCTCTTGATGAAATCAAAATATATCAAAACCAATATATTCTTATTTATTAGCTTTGAACTTAGCAGGAATATTTTCCAATCTCAATGGGAATCTCTTGTTATAAACCTTACCTTTGATTTCCTCATGTTCAATCTCATGCAAATGGTGTAACAACTCATGCTCAACATCTTCGGGATGTTGTATCAGTACATCTGGATCATCCTTGGAATGATACTGTAACCAATGATGCCTCTCGTATTCTTCTTCAAAATCAAACTCATGACCGGGCCCATACCCAAAATCGGGCAATTCACCACCATTCGAAGTGAACTGTAACCATTCTTCCAAACTGATTTCATTATCGTGATCTTTGTCAATCATCGACATGATTGTATCGATTACTATTTTCTTATCATCTTCTGAAACAGTCTCAGATTCATCATGGCTTCCCATACCATCACCCGATCCAACTACTTCTTTACGCGATAACCCATACATACGCAATATATCACGGTCATTCCATTTATCAACGCCTCTTGTATCGTGTAATTTGAAAGCAGATTGGGCATCTGCATCGATACCATGTTCATGTTCCATATGCCATGTGAGCCAACTTATACCTTCTGGCTTGACGTTTTCCCCTTGGGTATCATGGGCATCCACTCCTAGCCTTGAAACTATGGCAAGTGCTAATACTGTAGATCTTAACTTCATTATTTCACTGTTCGTCTATACTTATCGATATACACAAATGTATAAACACATGCCTATCTACATACACTTACACTTACACCATCTTATTTATTCTGAAGGATATATATATATAAATTGGAGATCTCTCACGAGCAGAGAGAGATGATTGCCGAGTGCCCAAACGACGCGTCAATTATCACGACTATCGAGGCAGATCTCACTATTTATAGATGTTTTTCTTTAAGACAAATTGAGTTTATATATATATATATATATTCGAAGTTTCAAAACCCACCAAGGTGGAAGAGGAAGTTGATTATGGGCCCGCTCTACCGGATACCAAGATACTCAGGGACTGGAGAACGGTCAAGTCTAAACTGCTTTACAAATGAGTAATCTATTGTTTTTGCCGATATATATATATATATATATATATAACGTTAGAACATTACATAGTCTAAATTATCTTCATCTCAATGTAATCTTAGTAAAGAGCAGTTTCTAGAAAAAGATTGCTCATTCATAATTACCACAATCACCGTTGAATATAGCATCAAAGTGAATAATCATATCATCACAGATGAAATTCATCAGACCAAAATTATTCTTCACAGTTTCAGGTCTGGCACCTTCTAAAAATGTACCGCCGAGAACGGTAGCCAGATTAGTCGATGTCATTTTATTCTGCTCGCTATATTCATTGATCAATTTCAAATGACGGATTAACCTTTGTAACAAGTTGAAGTTATAATATGGCAGTTTTGGTAATACCTCATGATACAGGGAAATACGTGATTCGAAATTAGTTGCACCAAGGTTGTCCTTGATACGAATGAAATCGGGAACCAATTCATCGGGAATCAAAGGCTCGGGCAATTCACGTAGATAAAGCTTGATACAACCAGAAAGGTTATGAACGTCAAAGACAAGTCTAGTCTCCATGTTCAAATCACCGTGTTTGTCAATCTCTGATTTGATCGTCTTCAAGTGAAACAACGAAGCACTCTTTCTATAGATACCAACTTCTTCTAGACCACGATACTCAATCTCACTCAATATCTTTTCTATGATATTGGGTATTGGTTTGTCTTCTCTCATGGAGACGTACTCTATAGGCATACCAAAGATTGTATTATTTGAAGGATGTTTGTTATTCTGTTTGGACAAATACCAGTGCTTCTTAGAATAGTTCGATTTATAAATCCAGTCTTCTTTTTCAAATTCATTCTGTGCTTGGAAAAAGTATTCAACGGGTGGAGTAGTCGATGAACTAATCTTGAAACCAGATGGAACTCTATACACCGGGAAGATGGTGAAATCCTTGAGATGGATCTGTAGATATGGTTTCACGTTTGGTTCACCAAAGGAGTAAATATCAGGCAGTTCATGACCTTCGATAACCCTTTCGCTTTGGACTTGAGAAAACCCTCCGATTGAAAATGGCCTTGAAGCCTTGTTGAACAACCCAGTAATGTTGAACTTATTACCCCTTGCATTACGTTCGGGAACGGCAGCTTGACCTCTTGGATTAAGTTTGTTCGAGTATTGCGATTTTTGAGCATCAACTTGTGCTGAAACTTTACTTACCCCATTGAACATAGAACCAGTCCTTCCTTCTCTGCCTCTTGAAGTTCGTTCAGACTCCTGTTTGATGAGTAAAGATCTCTTTGTGGACTCAAGTTTGAGAAGTCGATACTGTTGACTAATGGTAAGTTTAAACGCACCTTGTACTTTGGAATCACCATTGGTGAGCTCTAATATCTTATTGAGATCAAATTTGAACACTTCGAGCTTCATCAAGAAATCGAAATTTGAACTTAAACTTGAACTTTTCCCATGGTCGTCTTCTATTTCTTGATCATCATTGTAAAAATCGTCCAAAGTATCATCCGAAGTGATATCAACGATATTCGTGATGCAATTATAGGCAAAACGGCGTTTGTCAAAGTTGATCAGTTTTGTGTTTTCAATCGACATATTGGGGATAAAACAGATGATTTCAAGTAATCTTTCTAATACCCAACCTGCACATGGAACAGAAGGTTTCCTTTCGTTCAAACTAGCTTCAATTGCCAATTCATCGGGGAGCAAATCAAGAATAGAAGCAAATGTAGTGATCTTACTCTCGGTCAAGCTAGATGCAGCTTCGGCCCAAGAAGAAGAGAAAGCCCTCGACTCCGGAGAAGTAACCGAATAAGCCAAGCACGATTCCATAAAACTTCTAATTCTCGAGGAAGAAACGTCATTTGCATCAAAGAGTGAATTGAATTTCATCTTAACCCTAGTGATTTGGATCATTTGTAGGATACTTGACATCACTTGAATTCTTTCGGAATGCGAAAGAGAAGAATCGACGATATTTGCAGTAATGAAGTATTTGTATCTGAAGAACAATCTAACCAAGTTTTGAATAGTCAGAGGTAGTTTTTTGAAAATAGCTGCCGATTTCCCACTACTTGTGAAATCAGTCAAGGTGAAAATCCAATCGTATACATTTGAAATAATGAGGTGTTCCTCAGGGGTGGTTACCTTTTGGACATCATAACACGATAGATTAAGCGATGATTTAGCAGCATGGCCTTCAAGCATTTCAAAGGCATTCAACCAATCTTTGACGGAAATGTCCTTGAAGAGTGGTTCAACAAATTTATCGAAATCACAGACATATTTTTCAATTGCATTGAAAGTCGTTGGAAATGTAAAAGTCTTTGGTATTCCCTCTGAAGAAGTGAACTCAAGTGGCTTGAACGTTTGTAACCTTGGTTTGTAAGAATTCTTGATATATGTCTTTCTCATCTGTTTGTAAAGTGTGACAATCTGTTCATATAGCTGTTGAATCTCGGCTGTTAATTGATCATTAACCTCTAACCAACCCATGATTTTGGCCCATTGAACCGATATCTCATTTTCAATAAGGCGTAAAAGGTTATCAAAAATAGCCTTGTTTCTAAAATCATCGACAAAATGGTCATAGTAGTCCTGTACTAATATACTCAATACTTCAAGGATACCAATTTCAATCTGTGCAACATATTTCCAATTGACAGATGCGGTACTCAATGGTAAATTATTGACAGAATTCGATGACGACGATGCTGACCAATTGGGGTAGTTACTAAGATCAATTTCCTTTGATCCCTTAGAATTTCTATCGGCAATTGACATAGCAGCATACGAAGCACCAGAGAATCTCGTTGTCAATTTCTCCAATAGGGTTGCAGTGGAACAAAACCCTCTATAAGTTGCAAAGAAAGTCACTGTAAAGACACCATTATCCATCTTGAACAATAGTGAATCTTTCACTCTTGGAACGCCCAAGTAATCTTTAACGTCTTCTTGTTTTATTTCAGAACCAAAGATCGAGGATGTTAAAACTAACAAGTCTATAAGTCTATCCAACGAAGCCGCTTTGGTCAATATTTCAACAGAGACCTGTGGTGTGCCGATCGTATTATTATCGATACCTTCTGATGCACTGAGAAGTGAAGGATCATCAAAGTTGAAGCTACTCGATGAATAACTGCTGAATCTCTTGACATTGGCACTTTCGGAGAGGAGAACACTGGATGGACGAGAAAGTCTATGCTTCTTACGTTCTTGTCTGAGGTCTTCTCTTGCATCTTCTTTAGAGTTCATAGTCTTGAAGATGATATCATCATGGACACGGAAATTGGCAGAATCAACGTCGAATAGATCACGCACGCTTTTCAAGAAATAATTTCTCCCCATGAAAAAATCAGCACCGGCTCCAGTTTTAGTTGATTCCTTAGAGTTGTCTAAGATATCATCATCCTTGGTCAAGAACGATTGGTTGGCATAGTCGGAGAAGACTGTCTTCGAGTTCACATTACCACCAAGGGCACCGAATAAAGCCGTTTGATCGTAGATTTTGTAACTATCGACGATATCAGGGAATAAGATGGATGCATATGAGCCTAAGAACAAGGGACTTCTCGATTTATTGTGATAACTGGCACATTTTGCGGATTGAGACACTTCAGTGAATAAAGATTTCTCCATGACAGAATCTAAAGTCAATGGTTGCATTGCAATATGAGTATTCAAAAGAGAATATAATTTTTCAGTGAATACCGTTTCTGTCAAGTCATTATGAATCTTAGCAACACCACCGTTAAGAGATGGATCATTGTCGATTAATTGTAGATACTCATTCCATCTTTTGAAAGCAGCATCAATCTTGAATATATGCTTCTCACAGGTTGGGACTATTTTCCCGTATAATTCTGGCTTTCTGAAGAACAAATCACCGTAGTAAGGGATTACATCTTCCTTTGGATATATCTTACCAAGACCTTGGGGTGCAATAACATGATAGGAACTTTTATTACTCGTCGAACTAATGAATGAACGTTTGTCTAATTCGAATACAACGGGAGCCCAGTTTGTGCTTACCATCTTGATATATTGTTCATCGACATATGACCATGTTCTTGATAATCTTAAGATGGGCATGGAACAGACTAAAGTGGCAATTGCCAACCAACTGACCATGTCACCCATCTTATCGAAGTAAGAACCTAATTCAAGCCATTTGGTCAATACTTTGGCTCTTAAAGTGGCCGATATACTGTACTTGGAGTCATCAAATAGATGGAAAATCATTAATCTACCCAACCAGTGTATATTTTTATTCATTTCAAAGATCAATGGATTTTTTCTATAGTATGTATAAATCTCCTGGGTAGATTCATACAAGAGTGAAGGATCACGTTTGGCATCCCAAACACCGTTAAATTGTAAATTGATTGCATTAATCTCCTTGGAGAGCTGGATCATATCAGAATTGACGAATTCTTCTGCACTGAAATTGTTGAGTTGTAAAACATTGGAGCTATCCTCAAATTCCAACAGGGCCACCAATGATTGTTCTCTTTGATGTATGGTAGATTTCAATAAATCGCAATTGGAGTGAACATCGACGATTAAGATCAAATTCCAAAGGGCTTTATAAATTGTTGGTTCTAACAACATACCGGGGTAATGGTCTCTAATATGCTCGATGACAAACTTGATTCTTTCGATCATATTATTCTGTGAATCGGATGGCATCAATACCTTTTCATGAGAGCCTCTTTCTGAAGGGTCATGATTTAAAGAGATGAATAACTCGAAATATTTGGTGAAATAGACAATTGAAATACCGATATCGAATAACAATGGGATTACTTGTAATAATCTCGTGGCGGTATGAGTATATGGGTTGAATAGAACGGCATGGCATAAACTCTCCACAGTGACGCTAAGAATTGCACCATTTGACTCATCTATAGTGAGATCAGGGTGAGGATATCTAACCAATGCGTATGATAATTTGATACTATCCACAGAGTAATTTGAAGCAGCTTTCATTGAACGGTTTAGACTTGTCTGTGAGCCTAAGTTTTCCAGAGACATGTTTAAACGATTCATAGATTTTTTCCCTCTTAATGATTTGATATCATCTTCCAAATACGACGAGTTAGCAGTTACTGCCAATGATGCAGCAGTATCAATGCCATCTTCACCCGACTCGCCATTGCCCTGTATATCGCTAAGTGAGTAAGTATCGATTGTAGTGCTTACATCGTTGTTGTTGCTATTACTGAGAGATTCTTCAGCTGTATCAGATGCATTGACTGGGTTGAGTGCATCAGGTACAGAATTTCCATCATTATCAATTGGGGGATGTGTTACTTTTTTTTCTTCCATTTTTGTGAGAGCATCAAGTTGATTTTCGTTTCTATTTATAGTGGTTGGGTTTAAAGCCTTGACATCTGCCATTTCATTTGGGATTTTGTAGATGTATAGCATACTACCTTTGATTTCAGCTCTACAGAGTTTCATCTTTTCTTCGCTTTCACCAGCATTAGAAGCAGATGTATCTCTATTTAACCATCCCAATTTAATTGTATCGAGATCCCAAGAAGGGTCAATTAGGCTCATTGTACTTTTGGTATTTTGCAAATTCGATTGATTATTAGAAGCACCATTACCATTCTGAGTACTATTCAAATTTGAAGTTGACCTTTTAGATGCGAGTGATTTAAGGATATTTCTCTTTGAGGAATCCGAAGAAGATGAGTTATCAATTGATATGTTTTCGAATTGATCGTACAATTCCGATTCCTCTTCTTGAAGACTTGATTTGGATTGAAGATAATCTCGTTGATCTGCTCTATATTGCTTTCTACTCGAAGAATTATTCATCAAAGAAGATATAGACGATGTCGATGCATCGGAAGGTAGAGTAGAACTTGCCTTTTCCTTTCTTCCCCAAATCTTTTTCATGTTGGGATGAGTATAAATATAAGAAGTGAATTAAAAAAAAACTGGCCTAATAAACAGCTGTTCAATAGAAATACTTAATATCGAGGTGAAAAATAAAACCAACCGCCTTGATCTTAGAAATGAAATGGAAGTTTGCAAAAGTGATGCAGATAATCTGAAATTAGGCAAGATGAGGTTTTATGAGTAATATCAGTTGAGGTTCAGTTTTGCCGTGGCGTAGACTGTGATACCTTTAGTTGGGAACGCAAAACAATGGATATATATAGGCTTTGAAATGAGATAGAAGACCCTGTTCAAAAGTATGTATATATCTATATTGTACTTGATAGGTATTAGGTAAAGGAACAATCAGTAGAGCCCCAATGAGATGTGATATAGTGAGGAATTGGCAAAAGTGGTGATATATGTATCAGTGGGACAGGTAGAATAGGGATGTTTGAGCCAGCTTGAGATAGTATATAAGTATAACCAAATCCAGCCAGATCAAGTTTGATCAAGTCAAGCATTACCAAGGCGGGCCAGCTTATTCGCTTGGGACGCGAGGGACGACACGACGCTTTTGTCTCGATTGTTACCCTATTGGGCAATATTGGGCGTGTGTGTGTGTGAGAGAGTGAGAGAGAGGGTGTGTGTGTTATATTGTGTATATTGTGTATATATATATATATATATATATATATGGTGTTGTGTTAGTGAATGTATAACACAGGTACATGCAGAGCTAGTGCATACAGGGCAGTATACCCCAAACCTCACCACACACCACCACCCTTACAACTCCCCCCCAGAAAACAAACCAAAGAGACACGTATTGGGCACTTGGTAGAAAACAGGCGCCGTACCTGAAAAACTTCCCAAATCCGACAACCTTTTGCGATCTGGAACGGGATCTTGCTACGGCCTGGCCCTCCATTTACTCTCATATATATATATTCTCAGATAAGTGTGTTCAGTGTATCTATATCACATGGGTACACTTACACACGTGCACATGATAAACACTACTGCCATGCTGATCTACCAACATCAACCATTGACACATACATATATAAGAGCAGCCTCAGTAAGGATTTCTGTCAGTTTAGTGGCGGTGAAAGGCAGGAAAGAGCACCGCCCCAGACGCCCCAGACATCCGTGCACCTCCGCGCCTTATCTTTCTCTCTTCTTTCTGAGTTTGCGGGCAAGATATAGCAAACTTGTGCTACAGATATATATATTGGTCCCCTTTTGCTTTTGAAGTTGCAGGTCTATTTTCTACATATTACCTCCACTGTAAACTACTCATAACACAAACTTAACAATTTGCTACCACAATGCTCTCTCGGTTGATGGGTAGGCACACTCCTTGGAGTCTCCCTCTGAAAAGGAGTAATAGCCTTATGCCCTCGACTAATATGCTATTGAGACCAACTTCCTATAGGAACCCTTTCTTATTCAATTTATCTTCAAACAGATACATATCCGGTGAGACTATAATAAAGGACATGGATTTCGGTGAGGATGATAACGTCGATAATACAGGTGTCTTTTTAAAAGAATCCAATGAATCCCTTGTGTATTTTGACCATGTTATGGCTTACAAAGTATCAAAGTATGATTTCATCTACACAATTCTCAATTATTTCCACAATATGCCAGATGATAAATTAAAAAATTATGTTTCCGAATTATGTATCAATGAATCCAAGAAATACCCACTCGAAATTACAGATTTTAAAATTGTCAGAAGAGACGGTGGTGCATTTGTCAATTTCAAGGTCCCTCCAGATGCAGAGATTTCGGAGTTCAATAAATGCCTTATAGATACAGTTAAGGCTCGTGAAGATGTGGGTTACGTTAATTTCTTACTTCGTCCTCGTGTTTTCCCCGTCAAAGGTGTTCCTTGGATCGAAGACTTGAGAAGATACCCAAGTACAAAGATTAGAATCTCATTTGAAGGCCCCGATTTATCACAGGAAGATTTATATCTATTGTTTAGAAGATACGGTGCAATTGCTGATATAGTTCCACCTGCTCCTGATTCTAAGGATAACCCAAGAATTGCTTACATTACTTTCAGAAAGATAAGATCTGCAATTGCAGCAAGACATTGTGTTACCGGATTAAAAGTGGATAATACCGTCTTACATATTCAATACCAACAGATTATCAAGACAAATGCCATATTGGGTTTCATCAATCAACATCAAAGAATATTCATACCATTATTCCTTGCATTATTGGCTGGGTTTGCAGTTATTATATTTGATCCTATTAGACATTTTTTCATTACCGAAAAATTGACAGATGCTTATTCTATTCAAAAACATTTACAAAACAATGATTATTACAAATTTATCACCGGTATTTTTGCTTCTACTAGAAACATCTTATTCTCAGATAGATCCGGAAATACAGAAGATCTTGGTATTCAAAGCCTTTGGGCTGATCGCGTTGATACTACAAAGGAAATCTCTTTATGGTTAGAAGAAAATGCAAATACTTTTATAGTTATTCAAGGTCCTCGTGGATCCGGTAAGAGAAGTATGATTCAAGATTACGTATTGAAAGATAGAAGCAATGTACTTTATTTTGACTGTGAATCAATATTGAAAGCAAGAAAGGAAGCGGAGATTATAGATTCTGTAGCACAGCAATTGGGTTATTTCCCTGTATTTGCGTGGTTAGGATCTTTTTCAAAATTCATCGATTTGATAGTCCAAGGTTTAACCGGTCAAAAATCTGGTCTTTCCGAAAGTAAAGAATCTCAAATCAAAAATATGCTGACTTTAACTGCTAATGTCATTAGAGATGTTGCATTGACTAAATATAATAAGATTGCCGCCGATAGTTGTGCTAAGAATTTACCAATTCCAAAGGAAGACGATTATCTACAGCAAAATCCAGATGATAAACCTGTTATTGTTATCGATAGATTCTTAGCAGCTAAGAAGGCCAACGATGCAAATTCTTTCATATATAAGGAACTGGCAAATTGGGCGGCAGCTTTGATAGCAATGAACACTGCTCATGTTATATTCATTACCGATGATGTTGGAAGTTTGAGTGTCTTGAATGAGTCTATGCCAGGTTCTGTTTTCAAGAAAGCTGTGATCTCTGATGCTTCTTGGCAATCTGCTGAAAAGTATGTTCTAGAACATCTGTCTCATTTTGAAAAAACAGAATTCCCACCAGCCAAGGAAAAACTATTGTTAGAATCAATCAAACCCTTTGGTGGAAGAATGCTCGATCTACAGATGTACATTCGTAGATTAAACAGTGGTGAAGAACCAGACCAAGCTTTAAATGGAATGATACACCAGACATTAGAGCAACTGAATCAAGTATTTACATCACCCGATAAACAGGAAGGTTTCACATCTGCTCATGCCTGGAGTATTATAAAATTATTGGCAGAAAAAGATGAAGTACATTATGAAGATGTATACACTTTACCCTTATTTAAGGGAAATACGGCAAAGTTATTAAACGCTATGGAGAATGCAGAATTAGTATCAGTTGTGAAAGAACAAGGTTTAATATCAGCTGTAAAACCAGCTAAACCAATTTATAAGACCGCTTTTCTGACCATGGTACAAAGCCCCAAGATGTTCCAAGTATTGGAGATCGATTACCTGAACTCATTAATCAAAGTAGAGACTGCAAAAATCGTTCAATTTGAAGATGAATTGTCCAAATATTCCTCGATGAATGAAACAAAGATATTTAGGGATAGATTACAATATTTGGCCGATAAGATCTCTGCCAGTACGAATAATATAAAGGCATCTGAGAAAAAAGTCATAGAACTTGCCAAGAAGAAATAGGTTACAACGCAATATAGTTGTTTTATATGTAAATAGTCCATTAACGAATGATATACCATCGATATTTAGTAAATGTAATGTAACAGATTACCCCAGACAATATCCACCACACGCCACATATACCCACACACCAGCCACACACTGCGCTCAACAAAACGAGACCCCACCAGTGGCGCAGTAATGGCCCAGCCCAGCAGCGAAAAGTAAACAGAAATCTGCAAAAAAAGAGCTAGCTAATTAGTTAGTAATTAATGTACCTCTTAAAAAACATCTTTAGTACCCCCGAGTCCGACAGGTCATCTTGGTATTACTCTACCATTTGTGATACATCACACTCATATTTGTGTACATTTTGCGCTCCCTCCCTCTTCCCATTCCTTTGACCAGCGGTGTCTAACTATACAGCACCCCTTTCCCATTGCTTGTTGCTCTTACTTTTTCATCCTCCTTCCACCTTGTTTGATATAATTACTTCGTTTCATTTCATTTCACCTACTTTACTTAGCTCAAGAAGATAAAGTTTCTCCAAGGCTATCGTGAACACAAGATGCAAACCAGTATCAATACAAATCAATACTCTCAGACGTATAAGAAAGATCCAAGATTCAACTCGATCCCAACTTATAACTCATGGAACAATCCGTCATCAAATGAATACGGTAGATCCCTAAGTGGGAATCCTAATATCATCGGAGGAGGCTCCAGATTCCCATCACATTCAACAACAATCTCAAACAAATCGTCCAATTTCTCATACAATAACCTCCCAACGTTTATGAAATCCTCAAACTTGTTGAAACCTTCGAAGAATTCAATCTCTTCTTCTTCAACTGGTTTCCGTGTAACTTCTTCGAACTCCGAGCCATTACCTTTTGTTCATAAGAGATCAAGTTACGATTTCAATGGTCATAATATCAACCAGCAGATTAATACCTCTACTGGTCTCAATAAGTATGGAAATTTAAGAATACAAAGCGATGAAAGAAAACTTTTCAATAGTCCTAGGACGAAAGAATCAATCAGTACGGGGAACAAATTGTTCCGTGTTTTCACCTCAGATAGTCAAAACAACAATACTGTATCTTCTTCTCAACAGCCACACCAGAATACGCTCCCATTGGGAAATAGCAGCAGCATATCTCAAACTCACTTGAATTCTTCTGGACCTGGTGCCACTACGCTAAGTGATCATGAATTAGACCCCGAAGTGGAATTCTTGAATTTCCTCAAGTGTATTTTCTTGATTTCTTTTCAAATTATGAAAAAGGGGTTCTTGTGGGGGTTGATATTTTTGAAATTCGCAGTTAGTATATTGGTGACTTATATCAATAATATTCCTGATCTAAAGGGCAAACTTGGGTTTGATGGAGATCAGATTGAAGAACTGGACAATGATGAACCTAACTTGAACAAAGGAGAAGATAGAGCCAAGACATTGTTGAGTAAATTAATCCCTACTGGATTTTCTACTCCTTTGACAAACTCAACAAAGAAAGTCATGGATGAATTCAGTAATTATACTAATACAGTTGATGATACCCCTTCTGTGCAAAGGAAATCCACTCTTATTCCTCTTGGTTCCAATGATAAGATCAACAAACTTACGTCACTTTTACAGAAAGAAGATGTGGATAGCACCGAAATTATCAGACATCCAAGTGAATACGCCAATGATTATGGTAGTCATTTCTTTGGCTCCAATAAGTTAGATGCAGATGCTCAACTTTTAAAGACGGCCAAGGATGATCGTTTCAAGCCTGCAACGTCTATATACGACTTTGAAACCAACCACAGCAATACGCTTGAATCGTTCAGAAATACGATGAATCTTGAATCCATCCCCACAGAGAGATTATCCAGGGTAAAGGCCACTTTAAGAAACGTTCTTTCGAAATCGAAGAATGGAGATGATGCTTCAACGCAGGATGAAAAAGTTCAGAAAGTTATCAGAAACGTGAATCAGATATTCGATAGAAAATTCAAAGAATTGACTTGGGTCAAGAATGATACAGATGATTATGTTTTACATTTGAACTCTACAGAACTTTACAAGAATTATCAAAAGATAATGGAAGAGCGTGCCAAGCTAAAGAGACTTATTTCCTTGATCACGGGTAAAAAGGAAAGAGTCACACCTTTGTTGAATGATCAGCTTAGTTTAATCACAAACTATTTCAGATCACCCATGTTACAGAATAAAATCATCGATGCTTACAACGTTCCAATCTCCATCAGAGATATACAAACTTTGAGAGATGGTCGTTGGTTGAACGATAATATCATTGATTTTTATCTATCTATGATTGTAGATAGATCCAAACAACCAGCAAAGACTTCATTACCCAAGGTATTTGCATTCACAACGCATTTCTACTCTACTTTGTCATCAAGAGGTTATCAAGGTGTAGCACGTTGGGCCAAGCGTGCAAAAGTTGACGTTACCGCCATGGATTATGTCTTCATCCCCGTCAACTTACACGAATCTCATTGGGCTTTATCCGTGATCAACAACAAGGCCAAAAAATTCCAATATTTTGATTCGTTGTTTGGGTCAGGAACGCATGTACTCGAGAGTTTAGCCAGTTATATGGTCCAGGAATCCAAGAGACTTTATGGATCGGATGGTAATGGGATCGATTACTTCAATTATAAACTCGACGATGCCCTAGTGACTCCAAAGCAAGAGAATGGTTACGATTGTGGTGTGTTTACATGTACCACTGCCGAATTCCTTTCTCGTGAATTACCCTTGACTTTCTCTCAGAGTGATATGCCTGTTCTTAGAGAACGTATGGCTTATGAAATTTGCACCAAGAATTTACTGACTTGATAATATAAATCAATTTATTGTATGCAATTCGTTTTATTTAGCCATATTTCATGTATAATATCATATATATCATATATATATAACCTAATATACCAATTTACCTCGAATCCTCTTCGTCTAAATCAAAATTAATGAAATCATCAACACTATCGAACTGAATTCCATTGACACGACCCCCTTGCTTATTATCTCCACCACAGTCTCCTTCTTCCTCATTATCATCATCATCTGCACCACCAATGGTTTTTGAATCGTCGTCGTGATTGTGACCTACAGACAGCAATAGCCCATCTTCAGACTGGGGAACAGCCATCACTTCGGACATCGCCTTCACGAAAGAAGCTTCAAGGAGACGTAACTGATTGACTAGGTTTTCATCCGAGGAGAATCTCAAAACGTGCTTCAAAGAAGCATTGAAATCCAAGATCAGTTTCTTCTTCGTCATCAGAATCATCTTGTCCGCTTGATTTGGAATCGAAGATTCATTTGATCGTCTAATGGCATTAGATATCTCCGATGCCTTGTCGAGTATAGCTGAAGGGAAGTGTTTCAGTCGGTTCAAAGATTGAATACCATACCCTGTGATCTTATTAACACCCGTGGTGAGTTTATACTTCATGACGACTTTATTTGCACTCCAATTAACATCCATGAAGACCTCCAAGACGCATGTTTGACCCTTCAGGATATTGGCAATATCTGTACAATGCGTGGTCATGAACACCGTGCATTTCAATTTGATCAATTTTTCAATAATAGCAATGGATAAGGAAATACCTTCCATATAACTTGTACCCCTACAAAGCTCGTCAATGATAACTAATGAATCTGCATTCCCTCTTTCTAAGATAAATGATATATCAGTCATCTCAGAGCTGAAAGTCGACATGTTTTCCTGTAATGCATCTGGTGAGATTCTGGCATGGAGAGATTTATACAACCTTATACTTGCATAATCCGCGGGAACAAAAGCCCCAATTTGGGCCATGACTTGAATCAAACATATCTGTCTCAAATAAACAGATTTGCCACTCATATTTATCCCAGTGATAATCTGAATCCTAGATGTATCATGAAGGGAGATGATATCATTTGGAATGAACTTTGACTTCATAAAAGTCTCCAATAATGGATGCCTAGATTGTTTAATCATAGTCGAGTCCGAAATCTCAGCGGAAGTAAAGGGGAAATTGGACTCTGTGACACAAAATGCCAGACAACTTAGCAGATCAAGCAAAGAAATAGCCTCTGATATCATGAAGAAAGTAGACAAGAATGATTTTAGTTTTGTAGTGAGTAGTTCAATAATCTGTTCACTGATTAACAGTACTTCGTTCAATACCGCCTCGACCCTCATATTTAATTTCATCAAATTCAATGTCGTACATTCTAAAGAATCTTTCTTATGTACTCTCGTAATAAATATATCAGGAAGATCGCTTGGTGGATTCTTCAATAGGATATAAAAACCTCTCTTGGGATTATATTTTGCTTCCAAAAGAAGCTGAAACTCTTCTCCTATAGTACTGACAGAATTCAGAATCTCATCTATTAGCTCCTTGTAGAGTTGTCTGTTTATATCCAATAAACCATTTGTCTGTGACTTGATAGCGTGACATTGTTGAGCCCTGAGCTCTAGAGGTCTATGTGCCCAAATACAGTCTTCGTTGATATACTCGTTGATTAACTGGAATGCACTGCTGATATTTTCATGCTTCAATATGTTGCCGATTTGTTTCAACAAATCACTGTGGAAGCTCTCCAATAAACAAGAAAGTTTATGGCATAAAGTTAGCATTTCTTTGAGCATCAAGATATTGTTGATATTTCGATCTGAAACTGACTCCAAAGTAATCTTTGGCTTTCTCGTCAAGAAGGAAAAAAGCTTATCCAAGTCGAAACAATCCTTCAGTTCATTTTTGATATGCTTTAGTAATTGAAGGTTCCCAATAAGTTCTTGGATGGCCTCATGACGACTTGTTATCGATTCTTTATCAGTTAAAGGCTGCAAGATATTGGTTCTTAGTAGTCTCTTACCCATGGGAGTATTTGTTCGATCTAGGAAGCTGAATAGCGTTAACCCCTTTGAGCCTGTATCTTGACTCGCAATCAATTCAAGACTTTTTATCGTATTCATATCCATGAACATAGTACTATCGGGCGCTTCGTATCTGAATTTGAACTTATCATGCGTGAAGTCAAAATGGTTGCTATCATTCATATATCTTACCGATGCAAACAGAGCACTACAAAGAGAACTTCTATTTCTAATCTCAGGTAAATCGGTCTTGCCCCATGAATCGTCAAAATAACTACCTAGAAATTCCAACCCTGAAGAACATGAAAATGATTTTTCCTTCACTCCAATAATGGTAACATCGTCGGGGAAATTTCCTTTGATAAGTTTAACCAATGTTGACAATCTGGGATTGATATACGAATTGGGGACAATCACTTCCATTTTACCCTTCAAATGAACTGAAATCTTGTGAATCGTTCTAATATAAGTCTGAGAGTCAACAATCTGGGTCACGATCAGAGTGCTGGTATTAGGGTATAGAAAGGCTAGTCCAACTTCCGGCTGTAAGCTATTTGTCTCATATATGGCACATACCAACTGATCTCTCTCGGGATTAATATGTCTTTTGGTTTGAGGAACTGAAGTTCCCTTACGTGAACGTCCTGTTCCCACATTTGGCCGTGCTTTCATCAACTCATCAATTGAGAATGAGTTCATAATTAATGAAATTGGGCGTCTTGTTGAATCCATCTTTGCCGTAGAGTGTTCCTTTCTATTAGTTGTCGACAGCCTTCAACAGAAAAGAAACTGAGTACATTTAATCAAACCAAGTCAACTCATACACTGAGTTATTGTAAACGAGTGAATTTGCGACACGATTTTGGAGAATAATGATTTTTCCAGGCTGTGATCTCGCTTTCTTTGACTACTTTCGATGTATATCTATTTTTATTGGCCTTGCCTTGTAATGTTATTCTTTGTACCATCTATATACGGGTATATCTATTATGATTGGATCTCAACCTTCTCAAGCTCCTTTGCAAGATCATCGATATCCTCAGAATCTGCTTCTTCAACCTTTTCGTCACTTGGCTTTTCAGCTGGGATGTCCTTCTCAGCAGCTGAAATCTCTTCTGCAATTCTTTTGGATACTTTTTCAGTTTCGGATTCAATGGCTTTGCTCTTCTCTTCACTAGCATCCTCCGCTTCAGCCTTTGTAGTTTCTGTTTCTTCTTCCTTGTCTTCACCGACGAGGGCATCGAGCTCACTCTTCCAACCACACAACTCACAGAGTTCAATGATTACATCGTCACAATATCCAAGTAAGGTGACGTCCTTCTTTCTAGGTGAACTGGCAAATGAACCACATTTCTCTCTATTGATTAAAACTCGTAAACTTTCCCTAGGTGATTCTTCAGGCAGCGAAGCAAATGGATATACAGCAAGTCCCGTTCCAGCAACGATGGCGATATCAAATCCCTCAGAAGAGTCATCGTCCCAATTGTCGAAGAATTTAGCAGGTAATGACTCTCCAAAGAACACTATATCTGGTTTGACATACCCCTTACATTTGGGACAGGTTGGGATTCCCGTGTCCATCTGTTTTCTTAGCTCCTCAGATGTCATTTCAGCTTTACAGTCAATACAATGATTCTTTGCGAATGAACCATGTGCCTCTACAATGTAGTCATCCTCTACACCGGCGATTCTTTCGAGTGTATCGATATTCTGAGTGTAAACCCTTTTCAGTTTCTGCTTATCTTGTAGCAATTTCATGAAATAATGGAAAGGAGATGGTTTAAATTTCCCAGGGTACAGCTCTCCAGCTAGAGTATAAAAAGCTTTGGGGTTCTTACGAAAGTACTCGATATCAAATACTGCTTCGGCATAAGGTAATCCCAATTTCTGCAAGTTTGAATACAACCCAGTCTTGGGAGAACGAAAATCAGGAATACCGCAAGATGTGGAGATACCTGCTCCCACCATGAACACCACATTTGAGCCATCCTTTTTCAGCAATGCAGCCAGCGTCTCAAGTCCCTTATCTGCAGTCGGCATTTGTGTTGGTGTATATGTTATATTGAATATAGACGTATCTATTCATATATATACCACTATCCTTATGCAAGCTAGAGGAGTGGTTGATTATAAATCACCTAGTCGCACTGTGGCAGAAGGAGAGAGAGGAGATTAGACGAGCGTCCTGAGACAGATTTTTCAGCTTGGGGAATATATTTCCGTATTCAACATTTGTATGTCCAGTCTTACAGTTCAAGTTAGAGGTAAATACAGGAGAAGCCAATTAGATTAAAGCAGTCAACATGAAACAAAGAGTATCATCCTTAGATCTCAAATTCCTTGTATCTGAAATTGAAAAGGTCTCGTTGGGTTATAGACTTCAAAACATCTACAACTTAGTCTCCAACAGTAGATCATTCTTGTTCAAATTTGCTATCCCCGATTCCAAAGTCAATTTGATTCTAGAGTCTGGTTTCAAACTATACTTGACAGAGTACCAAAGGCCAACAGATTCACAACCCTCCAATTTTGTATCTAAGCTTAGAAAGCATTTGAAGACCAAAAGACTCACAAATATCAAGCAAGTTGGAAATGATAGAGTCGTAGTTATGGAATTCAGCGATGGATTTTACTATCTTGCCCTTGAATTTTTCAGTGCAGGAAATATTATCCTTTTGGATACAGACATGAAGATCTTGTCTGTTTTCAGACTTGTTGAAGAACATGACAATAATGACAGGTATGCTGTTGGCCAAGTGTACGCTATGTTCGATAAATCACTCTTTGAGAAATCTGATGAAGAGTCATCAAGGCACATCTATACCAATGAAGAAGTGTTGCGCTGGGTCAATAAAGAGACAGAGAAAGTATCATCTTCTGAAGAATCCAATAAAAAAGTTTTGTCCATCCATAAGCTGGCCTTCATCAATGCCAGTTATTTATCTTCTGATCTTTTAAAAATCATGTTAGATAAACACGACGTTCCAAGTTCATCGAGCTCTTTATCTCTTTTGAAAGACGATGAAACCTTGTCAAAAGTGGTCGATGCCATGAATGAAACTGAGAATGATCTGGCCAACCTATTAGAGACACCATCAGGCCAATTAGAAGGATATATTATCAGTAAATTGAATCCATTATACAAACCATCAGAAGCAACTGCAGAAGAAGAAGAGCAAGATGATAGTTCCAATTTACAATATATATTTGATGAATTCCATCCATATGAGCCGGTGAATAAGAAAACGGAGACTAATAAGTTCGAGATAGTAAAAGGTTATAACAAGACCTTGGATAAGTTTTTCACTACTATCGAGTCATCCAAATCTACCTTAAAGAGACAACAACAGCAACATAATGCGGAAAAGAGACTACAACTGGTCAAAGATGAACAGTCAACTAAAATAGAGAAGTTGAATAATTTACAATCATCCAATGAACACAAGGCTGAATTGATCATGTTGTACAACGAATCAATTGAGGAATGTAAGACTAGTGTTCGTGCTCTAATCAACCAAAAGATGGATTGGAAGAATATGGAAAAGCTTATCAAAATGGAACAAAGTAGAGGTAACAAGATTGCTCAGATGATCAAACTACCCTTGAATCTTATCAAGAATGAGATTACCGTCAGCCTTCCAGATAATTTTGATGATGAATATGCCACTTCTGAGTCCGAGTCTGATTCAAGTTCAAGTTCAGAGTCAGATTCCGAAGATGAAAGTACAAATTCCACCTCCAAGAAATCCAAAGCCAATAAGGGTCAAGGCGATAAGACAGTTGAAGTTTCAATTGATTTGAATCTTTCTGCATTTGCAAACTCTACAAGATACTTTGATGCCAAGAAATCTGCTCAAGAGAAACAAATGAAGACAGAGAAGAGTGCCAATCTTGCCATTAAAAACACGGAATATAGAATTGCCCAGGATATGAGAAAATTGGCAAAGGAATCCAAAAATTCTAAGGAGTTGAAACAACTTCGTGCTAAATATTGGTTTGAAAAATTCTGGTGGTTCATCTCAAGTGATGGATATCTTTGTATTGCAGGACGTGATGCAAACCAGATAGATTTGATATATTACAAGCATTTTGATAATGGTAACGATACGTTGGTCTCCAATGATCTTGATGGTGCACTAAAGGTCATTATCAAGAATCCTTATAAGAACAAAGATGTTCCACCTTCAACTTTATTCCAAGCTGGTATGTTCTCATTAAGTACAACCAAAGCTTGGGAAAACAAGATGGTTACTTCTCCCTGGTTTGTTTCTGGTAAAGATGTATCTAAGAAGGATTATGACGGTAGTATCTTACCTTCTGGTCTCTTGAACGTTTCTAAAGAAAAGACTTACTTACCACCTTGTCAGTTGGTTATGGGATTCTCTT
The DNA here is from genome assembly GCA_030567875.1 of Wenyingozyma nitratophila. Lineage (NCBI taxonomy): Eukaryota > Fungi > Ascomycota > Pichiomycetes > Pichiales > Pichiaceae > Wenyingozyma > Wenyingozyma nitratophila. The sequence continues at coordinate 375,582 of JAJLSW010000003.1, forward strand.
TACTTTGGATTGGTGACGAGAATACCACCGAAAAATACAAGAAGTCTAATATTGACAGAGATGAGGAATTAGGTTTCACTTTGGTCAAAGGGGAAGAAAACACCAAGAACAAGATCTCGGAGTTGAAGAGTATGTTAGCTAAGTTAGGAAACGTTGAGGAAGTTGTTATTCAAGAAAAACCTATCGAAGAAAAAGAAGCAGCAGAGGAAGAAGATGATGATGACGATGACGATGAAGACTCTTCGCCAATCTCTACTCCTGAACCAATCAGCGACTCTCTCTCAAAGTTAACCGTTAGTGCCCCTGGTCCAAACGATCAAATTCAAACAAAGATCAGAGGAAAGAAAAATAAGTTGAAGAAGATAAAACAAAAATACGGTGATCAAGATGAAGAAGAGAGAAGACTCAGGATGTCGGTCTTGGGTACTTTGAAACAAGTTGAAGAACGTGAAAGTGAACAAGATAGCAAAGCTGACGTGAATGACAAATCTGCATCTGTCAATAGGGCATTGCGTAAGAAACAACAAGAATCTCATCAATTGAAAAAATTGATCTCTCAGTTGGAAAGTTTAGGAGAAAATGATGATGATGATGCTAATGAAAATGATGATAATGCACCACCTGTAGAAATCTCTAGAGATGCTGAACCATGGAACTTGTCCATCTCAGCTTTGATTCAATCGCCTAATAAGACAGACTCTATCATTGACTGTATTCCAATCTTTGCTCCATATATGTCATTGGCCAAGAATGCATACAAGGTTAAAATTCAACCAGGTAACCTCAAGAAAGGTAAGACGGTTGCCGATATAATGGAGTATTTCAAGAAACATACCAAGCAATTACAAAAAGATGGTGCTGATTGGAGTGATTCGAAGGAACTAGTCGAGTTAATCAATCAACAAGATGCTCTCTTATGTTTGACCGCTAATAAGTTGAAAGTTACATATCCAGGAGGAGATCAAAAACCAAAGGGTAACAATAACGGTAATAAATCAAGCGGTAAAAGTAAGAGTAAAAAGAAATGATAATGTCATAGTCTCACTTCCATACGTCTATATACGGTAAATATGTTTCTTTTTGATCTTCTGTATTTTTTTTTCTTGTATATTTATAGATAGATAATCAATTATAAAATTCGTCATGAATGTTTAAATATTTATTCCTTTTTATGATTTGCTCTAATAGAGAGCTCGAGCCCCGCACTTAAAGGCTAAAACATTATCACGCAAGTATAATATCTAAAAACCTTGCTGTATACGTCCAGAAAGCTTACTTCTGGCCAAGTTGAAGGCATTGAACAAACCCTTTTCACTAAGATCAATCTTAATATTTGTGACATCTTCAGTTGGTGGTTTGGTAACTCTAGATGCAATGACGGCAGAATCTAATTCTAAAATGATACCATCATCAATTGCTTCATCAATTGCTAAGATAACCATATCATAACTATCCATGATTGATTTCTTGTCGATTGAATTCTTTAAAATGATTTCAAAAGCCCCAAGTAAACCTTGTAGGACGTTATATAATAAACATTCATTCTCGTTTAAATCACCGACTATATAAATAATGGCATCTGAGAATTGCTTGTAGACAACGGTACAACTATCAATCAAACTTATATCAGATTCCTGTTTCCATGTCTTGGCAAATATATTTGATTCAAATTGGAGTTGTTTCTTATTGCTTGTTAACAATTCTTCTAATTCTTCAGGCTTGGTGCAATGTGGAGGCTTGTAGTACTTTGCGAATAACCTTTTACCGTCGTTATTCAATATGATGGCGGCTTTCACCGTGTAGAGCGACACTTCAAAAGGCATGCTAAGGGATGATGATCAATTAAGCGTATTAGATGAAAGCAGTGTAATTCAAGGGTAGATCGTGAAGTTAAGCGTAGATAGATCAATGAAATACAAACATGCCTTTTCTCTTAACACGTCCACTCGCTTTTCCTCGTCCCTTTGCTGGCGCGTCGATGGGCGCGAGCGACTTTATTCTCGACGAGTCGCCTGTTGATCGTTATTATCCATAGAGTAGAGTAGAGGTATCAAGTATATGAACATGTTTATACACGGCTGGAAGCTTGAAATTGTGTAGGATAGCTGGGAGAACTTCAAGGAGAAAGAAGTAGCCGATTTCCAAAGGATTACACGCTCACATAGATACATGACCTCTGAGCGGAATTTCAACTTTCATTTGCTGAGGATCTCAGTAGCTCAATTACTTAAAGCTCATGGGTTTGACAAATGTAACAACCAAGTACTTGATACGGTCACCGATCTATACCTCAAGCATTTCCAGCTACTATTACAAACCGTACAGAAATACAAGCACGTGCGAGGAGACGACGACGACATAGATGAACCATTGATCCAGGATATTGCCAATGCCTTTGTTGATCTCCGAGTAATATTTCCTTCGAAAAAATTGGATGCATATGACATAAGTCCATTGACTAACAAAGGTATTGAAAATTTCGAAGACTGGTTTCAAAGTGAGAAGACAACAAGGGCAAGAGAGATTGCACGTCCTTCTTTTGAGTTTGTGAGAGAGAGGTCTCTGCTGGCAAAGGAAAAAAGTAGCTTGAATAATAAGATGGATACTTTCACCGCTGCAATAGGGCAGGGCCACGGCATTAATAACAACAATACTACAAATACAACCACCAATAACGATGATAACGAAAATGGAAACGAGCAAGAAAATGAAGAGGAACCAGAAGAAGAAGAAGATGTAATGATAGATGATGATTGGATCAAGTATCAACTTAGACAACAATTGGATGAACAGAACCTCAAGTTATCGGGAAGTATATTGTCTGATTACATTCCCTCTGACAAGAAACAACCAAAGCTAAAGAAACCAAACCACGATTTTCTCATATCAGGCCCAACGCCAGAAAAGCTTATAGATTACCTCCCGTACATCAAAAGTGATGACGAAAACTCAGACGATGAAGATGACCCAGATGACGAAATTGTTCCATTGGAACACAATGCACCACGCTTGAACAATGAAGATCAAGGTAATGAAGAAGATGACTATGCCGATGAAGATGATGACAACGACAGTGATAACGATGGTGTCGGTGCCGGGCATAATTATAATGCTTATGGCGAAGAAGTATCCGGGAGAGATCAGGGCGTTATAGACGATGAATTTGGTGGTGATATTCATATGGTTGATGAAGATGGATTTGACTATTACGAACATAGCAATACTACTGCTTCAAATGACCTCAATCTATTTGGAAATGGGTCATCTATGTATTATTAGATAAATAAAAGCAAAGAGAAAGAGACAAACACAAAATCTTATCTTTTTGACGTATAAATCATTTTGTTTTGTTATTACATCACAAACGAAAATATAATAAACGAATTTGAAAAAGTTTTAAAAGTAAATCACAAATGCAGTTTTTTTTATTAAGTACAGTTATATATATAGACAAAAATTTATTAAAAGAGTTCAAGTTTTGGATGTCATGGAATGGAATAGGATGTAATGGAATGAGAAAGTAGTAATTATCTTCTTGGAGGGAAACTACCTCTACCTCTTGGTGTAAATTTACCCCTTGGAGTGAAATTACCTCTTGGTTTACTAACTCCACCGTAACCACGGTCTCCTCCACGGTCTCCACCACCACGTCCGCCACGGAAGCCACCACGGCTACCGCCACGTCCACCAAATCCACCACGTCCACCACGGCCACCACGATCACCACGATCACCACCACGGAATCCTCCACGATCACCACCACGGAATCCACCACGATCACCACCACGGAATCCACCACGGCCTCCTCTGAAGCCACCTCTTCTATCATCGTTATTATCACCATGATGGTTGTTGAAGGTTCTTCTTGGTGGTCTTTCGTCATCTGATCCATCGGCAAAATCGTCATTTTCATTTTTGTTACCACGCTTGAACTTCAATCTGTTTCTTTGACCTCTAATAGGACCTTGGTTAACAGCATCAACGTAAGCATCGATAGAGTTTCTTTCCCCTCCTAATGGATCATCATCATCGTCGTTTTCATTGATCACAAGTTTACCATCTTTGGTCTTGAAACTACTATTGATGGCAGCTTGAACGGATCTTTTACTTACTGTCCTTGGTTTAGACGATGAGATATGGGCTAATGTTTGACGATCGAGTAAATCTAATGGAATACCATTGGCTTCTGAGATGAACTGCTTACCAACTCTCTTATTACCTCTACCACCACGTTCTTCGTCGTCTTCATCATCGGATTCACCTTCAGATTCGGAATCGTTACCATAAAGAGCTTGTTCATAGGCTGATGCGTATTTCTTTTCAGTGTTAGGGTTAGCTTGAACAGGGGCAGTGGTACCATTTTCGTTGGATTCTTGTTGCTTCTTCTTAGCTCTGGCTTTACTCTTTTTGATATTGGCAACTAATTTTTGATCTTCTTCTGGGATGTTTTCTTCAATCAATTCAACACCGAATTTACGGATCAATCTTTCAATAAGATGCTTAACTTTACTCTTGAAATGAGCTTTGTGTTCATGAGACCAACGCATCAGATTAGCTAAAAGCTCTTTGATGTTCTTGGTGATCATCTCTTCAGGTAAAGTCAAGATGGCAACCTTAACAAAACCAAGGGTGGCCTTGACAATTTCTCTATTGTTGGAAGTCAAGAATAATTCGACTGTAGAGTTGATTTCAATCAATAATTCGGTTGACATCTGGGTACGGAACTCATACATCAAACATGAAAGAGCGGTAATTGCAGCAGAGACCATATGAGGGGTGGCACCTACTAAACCAGCTGAACACATGGTGAAATATTCTTGTAAAGAAGCAACAGAGTCTGGGATAGATACATCCATACCTGGAACTTTACTATTTTCAATTGTGGCACCCTCAAATTCGATTAATTTATTACCCATTGCGATTAAGATGGCGAATGAGAGTTCTCTTGATTTATCATTGACGTTTTTAGTCGAGATGATGATTTCAGAGATGATCGATGGGATCAAATATAAATGAGAAGCAGGTAATTTTTCAACGAGGGATAAGATGGCACCTAATCTTGCAGGTTTAGCGGCAACTAAAGCAAGATCTGTAGTATCGACTAATTCCTTGACTATTTCGGTACAGAAGTTTAAAACTGATTCAGTTCCTTGTTCAGATTCCATCAATTTAGAGATGATTCTATAGGCTCTCTTTTGGATATTGACGTCTTGAATCTTAACGGTGATGTTGAAGATACTGAAGAGGGCAATATGACTTTCGACTGGTAAATATTTGGACATGTAAACAAACATATCCATCAAATTAACACCTAATTGAGGAATGGAAGTCTTGGAAACAACTTGTTCACTCTTGGCTAAATCACTTGGTTTCAAACTGGACAAGATTTGGGAGAAGGTTTCGGATGTCTTGTTGAAGATATTGGTCAAATCTTCTGGAGATGTGATCTTTAAGAAGGTATCGATAGTTTCGGCAACAAAACCACGGTTATCCATGGATGATTCACTGAAGACATTCATCAAGGATAAGACCATGTTATAGGCAATGTTATCAGAAAGGTATTTCAATGTATCTTTGGATTTTGATTCTGGGAATTGTTGTTTGGTGAGTAAATCATCGGATAAAGCACCTTCACTATAGACTAAATTACTTTCGACTAATAATTTCAAAGCGTGACAAATAGTACCTCTTAATTGAACATTTTCATACAAGAGACTTGATAATTTAGAGACAAATTCAACGGTGAAACATTCTGGGATATCAATGGCCAAGTCACAGTAGTGTGGTAACAATGACCAAATTTGGTCGATAATAGTTTCGAAGATCTTAGTGTGAGCTGAAACACCATTACTTTTAGCAATAGTTTCTTCAAAGAATGAGATCATTGGTAAGATTTCCTTGATATAATAGCCTAAGGAGTCGTTACGAACGTTATCTCTTAATAATGGTAATAACCAAGCTCTACCTGTTTGGGATGGGTTGTTTAAATTCAAAGGTAAAGTGTTTAATACGACTTCAGAACCCATGGCAACGATAGCAGAGGCAATAACATCTTCTGCAACTTGATTCAATTCAAAACCATCCTTTTCATTTGATCTCCATTCACCAACGATTTCTAAATGTTGTATGAAATCAGGGTTGGATCTGAAACTTAACTTGGTGATTATAGTGGATATCAATTCACAAATTTCAGCAGCCGCATGTCTATATTTGACGTTTAAGAATTCGTAAGTGATATTAGCGATACTGGTGATGATCTCATCGACTTGTTCGTAGACATCAGGTTGGGTAGAAGGTGGTAAGAGTAATATTTTTGTATCGATAGCATCTACTACAATGGCAATAAGACATTGAGAAGCAGAGACACATACATTTGGGTTTTCAGATTTGAAAAACTCACCAACGATTTGGAAGACTTCTGGGAATTTCAAGAAACATTGTAATGAATCGACGTTATTAGCATATGCTGTAACGGCTTTAGCAATAACTGCTAACCAAGATGGAGCCAAATGAGCGTCATTGACTTGTGGTTTCAAATCGAACATAATGTTTAAGATACTGACGAACTTATCGTTATCAACTGAGTCATTCATGGATTTGAATAAACCTTCAAAGGCATTGAAAGCAGACGAAATCAAATATTGGTCGGAAGTCTTGGAAATCTCCAATAAGACATCACATAATGGAGAGATTTGAGAGATAGGCCAAGAGTTGGCATTTGTAATAGATGTGATCAATTGTAAGTTATGTATTATTGAAGAGTTGGCATCCTTTGATTTCTTAGTATCTTGTAAAAATTGGATAATTGAGTTCAAAGCAAACTCACCACACACTGAAGAAGCTGGATGCTCTAAAGATGGACCAGCTGGGACATTTGATAAGACGGTGTTGACAGCCTCTTGAGCTCTCTTTCTAACTTTTGGTCTTGGATCAAGGGATAATTGCAATAAACCTACTAAACCTCTCTTTGGAGAAATCTTGTAATCATCGGAGTTTATCCAAGCATGACTATCTTGAACAACCAATAATGCTTCAAGGATACCTACAGAGGATCTCAACAATGGGGCCTCCGATAAATCACTGGTTAAAGTTGGGGCCAATTTGGTTAAAATTTCACTGAATTTAGTCTTTAATAAAGATTTTGGGGTGAAAGGGACGATTATATCGAGGAAATAAACGGCTTGGGTAGCTAAGTTGATATCTTTGATTTCATCACCGGATTCACAACATTGGTCTAATAATGATAGAAAGGAGATGAAGTAGGCTATTGGAGAAGGTTTTTGACCCTGTTCTTTCAAATTTTCATCAATGGCTTGTAAAACCAGGGCTAATTGTTGCTGATTTGGCAACTTGGAAGTGACCTGAGCCCTGATTCTTTCTAGCTTGCCGTCTAGCTCTAGCTGGGCAATGTACTGTTCGTCTGTTGAACTCATGGCTGACTATGTGAAAGTGGATAAGGGGTGAACCAGAATAAAGAGATGTAGGATATTCCAAAAAATTATACCCTAGATGTAGCCCTAAAAAAAAAAAAAAAAAAAATTTATCAGTGCAGCGCAAAATAGGAGACGATCGACGTAGACCCAATAGGGCAATAGTGTACCGTCTGAAAAATGGCAGCGCCCACCACAAAAACTTTTCTCGAACGGAGGAGAGTTAATGAATGAGAGAGGTGGGTATATTTACATGGGTGGATATAGGGTGGAGAGTGGAGTTGATCTCTATATATACATATCTGCATCTATCACACACACTCATTTCATACATACACATACACATACAATGAAGGGTATCGTCAGAATAAGACTCTCCAGAATGGGTAGAAGAGATCAGCCTATCTTCAACATAGTGGTCACCAAGAACAAGACCAGAAGAGACGGTAAGCCCATCGAAGTCATTGGTACTTACAATCCAATCCCATCTCCATGGCCATTAACCAAACAACAGATAGAAGATGGTGTTGTTCCAGTGAAGGACGTCAAATTGGATTTTGACAGATCAAAGTACTGGATCTCAGTTGGTGCTCAACCTTCTGATACCATCTCCAGATTGTTCAAGAAAGCAGGTATCCTCTATCCAGGTTGGCCTAAACCTTCCGATGACAGATCCTATCAAGCCGAGTTGAAAAAGAAAGCCACAAAGGGTAATGCTGTTCAATCGGAACCAGTGCAACAAAAACAACAACAGGAATCAGTCGAAGCTGAACTTTAAGAAAGATCATTGAATTGAATTCAATGTACATTACAATATTACAACTGCAATAGTGCACAACACACAAATATCATATCACCTCATATAATATATCCCTCCAGATAACATGTATATACTCCATAAATAACGTTAATAGAAAGCGATTTCTCAATAAACCATTACATATGTAAATCAAGTACTTTAGGCTCTATAGTAAGTAGCCTACTGTAAATATTCCCTTTAGCGAAGGGCAGAGCCACCGGGCGGCCTTGAAATATATGCAGACTCCCTCCACTTTGACGTTCCTTGCTGATATTTACTACCCTTTGATTGGGGTAGTATAGTTTAATTTTCGTGCTAAGACAGGTACCCGAGATAACACACCAGTCTAGTATCTGTGATAATTCATTGACATCGAAACTGTTAGTTGCACCCGTGTCCCATTGCTATTGATTTCTCAAATCCCAACTTCTCCGCAATTTATCTCTCAATTGCTGCGCAAAGATGTCATTTCAGAACTCCCTAACACAATCCGACAAGCTTGCCATAGTCATTCCCGACAATGGACCACAGATCACATACACGCAACTGAATAGAATAATTGTCCATTTGCACAAGATCTTCGATCATGATCTATCTTCTCCGTTGAACGGAGTACCTCAAACGGAAAACAAGGGGCAGCTTAGTATTGCTATAGCTTTACCAAACTGTTTGGAATTCGTCAGTGTTTATTTGGCAGTTACAACTTTCGGTAATATAGCAGCCCCTTTGAATTCGAAGTACAAGTCTAAGGAATTCGACTTTTATCTGAGTGATTTGAAAGCTGCGGCAATTGTGGTCCCACGTTATGAACATTTAAAATTATCTGATTCAGAAGTTATCAAATCTGCAATCGATAATGATTGTACTTTGATTGAAACTTGGTATGATATAGCTCGAAAGGTTGTTCAGTTTGAAATCTTCAAGTTCAACCACGACTCGAAGAGATATAAAAGTGTCTATGATTCCATGTATACTCTAATCACCCCTGTTGGGGACAAGCAAGATTCTTCTTCTTCGTCATCTTCTGGCTTGTTTGGTTACTTCTACAAAAGATCCCATTTTGAAGGTAAGGCGACTCCAGATGATGTAGCTATGATTTTACATACGTCGGGAACCACTGGTCGACCAAAGGCTGTCCCATTGACGCATCAAAATATTACCTCATCGATGGCCAATATCACCAAGACATATGGCTTAAACAGTAAAGATTCTACTTATCTAGTTATGCCTCTCTTCCACGTTCATGGGTTAATCGGTGCTTTACTTTCAACTTTACATTCTCAAGGTACTTGTGTCATTCCACCTAAATTCTCTGCTACCCAGTTTTGGAAACATTTTATTGGATATGGTTGTAATTGGTATACCGCTGTCCCCACAATCCATCTAATTATGCTTAATATCAAAATCCCCATTGAGTTTAACATCATTGGAAGAATCAGGTTTATAAGATCTTGTTCTGCAGCTTTGGCGCCCGATACTTTTCACAAGCTAGAGACTAAATTTGGATGTCCTGTGGTAGAAGCCTATGCAATGACCGAAGCCGCACATCAAATGTCTTCGAACAATCTTCCAAGTTTATTATCGGGTAAGGTATCTCGTAAACCTGGTACCGTTGGTGTTCCACAAGGTGGTGTCAAGATGACTATTTTGAACACTGATGGTATTGAGTTACCACAGGGTGTAAGAGGTGAAATTGCTGTCTGTGGCTCAAATGTGACGCCTGGATATTTGAACAATGACAAAGCCAATGCTGAAAGTTTTGTTGAAATTGTTAGGACTTCAAGTGCCTTTTTCACCTCTAAGGAATTGTATTTCAGAACTGGAGATCAAGGTTTTATTGATCCAGAAGGCAGAATAGTTATCAGTGGAAGATTGAAGGAACTGATCAATCGAGGTGGTGAAAAGATTGCTCCTAATGAGATTGATGGAGTCATGCTTGAAAATCAAAAGATTGCCGAAGCTGTGTGCTTTGGTGTAACTGATGCTAAATACGGGCAAGTGGTACATGCAGCAGTGGTTTTGAAACCAGGCCAAGAGTTGACAGTAGAAGAATTGACTGAATTTATCTCGTCTAGATTGTCCGCTTTTAAAGTACCTTCAAAGATTTATTTTGTCAAGGAATTACCAAAAACTGCAACGGGTAAAGTACAAAGAAGATTGTGCGCCGATGTATTTGGTGGTAAATCTAAAATTTAAATCTAACAACCACAACAGCAAAAATTACATACTTATTTATTTACATAGTGGTTTTCTTTTAAGAATAGTCAATTTAATTGTGTGTTTTCAGAGCCGATTATATCTTTTATTTAAATCATTTCAATAACCACGGCCTCTGGTTCCAGAAATCTTCTTTTATTATATCACAGTGGTATAGTTTGATCTCTGATTTTTTCAATTTCTTCTGTAATCTATCCCTCTGTCTCTTACTTAGATCCACCTCTACTATTATCTCCTCTCCCTCAATGACTTCATTTTCTATCAACTCTCTGACCCATATAGATCCCTTCTTGTATATATCCGGCTCGTTGTTATAATTGATCCCGCAGTCTGAAAACAGTATCTCATTTTTATCGGCAGCTAATGTCCCCATAAGTCTATTCTCCGCTTCCTGAGTAGTCATATTCTTCCTTAAGACCAGAGCCCAAAAAGAAGTATTATACAAGTTGTTAATATGACAATCGACTTGTCTCCAAGCAAAATAATCACGAACGTTGTGGGCATTGGGGTACACTACAGCACGGGCGTCAAACGTCGGAAGCCTCTCTACGTCCAATTTATTTTCCTCTCCAAGGAAATGCTCATTCCAACGATGGATATAAAACGCTGTAAATGTAGATGCAAATGTAGTTATCAGTTTAAACTCACGTCTTTCGAAAAGATCGCAACTTTTCCTAAGCAGAAAGGAGTACTCGTCTGAGTCTCCGTATGCCAACAGTATATCGGGTATAGCCTTCATAAGGTCCAATGCTGCGGCATTCATCAAATCCAAGGCTCTTCTATCGTTTGGTTTGTCAAAGTTATACTTTGCAGATAACTTGTGGAATCCTCTTCCATCTACTCTAATCACTATACTTGTCTCTGGGAGTAACGTGGCTTCTTTCTCGAATAGTTTGACGTATTCATACTTGGAGTTAGCCATCTTGTAAGGGGTGTTGTGTGCTTGTTATCTATTCTAACCAGATGCTATAACGTACCAACACTAACCCACACACTATTCAGAAATGACTAAGTAAAGCTTCAAATATTTTTTGATCGCTCTTTTAGTTTCACCGCCTTGATAGAGGTTTATCGGTGTGGGATGGGTTAAGTCAGTGTATTGTTGTTGGTTGGTCAGTAATTGTATTCAGGTACTATTTGATGATGCTTGTCTCCTTCAGTGAATAGTGTAATTGCAATTGGGTAGTACTTGGGGTATATGTAATCAAACTAATTACTATCTAAAAGGAAATCAAAGGATAAATAGTGAAAATGTAGATTTTTATATTCTTCTATTTGTGTTGATAATTGTACAACATAGGGGCTGTGATCCAATTAATATACTGTTTTCTCCACTTTCCAAGTACAATGTATTGACGTAGATATATAGTATCGTATGCTCTCCCAAGGTAATACCTATGATGTCCAATAATACCATTTAAAAAGAAGGTGACATGTATATATTCTCTATACACCCATGGTATTAGTCGTAAGCTCCTTACAAATAGTGACGGGTAACCAAAAAAATTTTTATCATTCAATTTTTTTTCTTTTTTTTGAAATTTTTTAGATTTAATTTTTTTAACTAAGGGGGGTAGTGACAATACTGAATCATATATTTCAGTTTCAATTTCAAATTTGATAGAATTGTCCTTTCAATCTGGCTACAATATAAAGATCTGGGAATCCCTAATAATCACAACATGACTAAGGCTTCCTTCAGAACTTTGGAAAGAGAGGAGCGTTTCAAAAATCCTCCAAAGGATAAATCCGCATACCCTTTACTTCAAGAAGCAGTTAAACCTCATATTGGATCTTTCAATGCCCTTACAGAAGGCCCAGATGGTGGATTATTGAACTTAGCAGTCAAGGATATTGGTACCAAGACCATCTTTGACTCCAATGATTCCGACCGTCTTGGTAACAAATTAAATATCAGAGTTGACTCGGTACAAATCGCTAAACCTTCTGTCCCATCAAATGATAGATTGTCTTTAAATAGAAATACTTATCCATATGAATGTAGAGAAAGAATGAACAGTTATCGTGGTCGTCTCTTATTGAAAGTTTCATGGTCTGTCAATGACGGTGAAGAAATCAGTGAAGTTAGAGATGGTGGTTCCATCCCAATCATGGTTCAATCGAATAGATGTCATTTGGAAAAATTATCACCACATGATTTAGTCGAACATCGTGAAGAATCAGATGAAATGGGTGGTTATTTCGTTGTTAATGGTATTGAAAAATTGATTCGTATGTTGATCGTTCAAAGAAGAAACCATCCAATGGCTATCATCCGTCCATCTTTTGCCAATCGTGGTGCTTCATATTCATCCTATGGTGTACAATTGAGAGGTGTTAGACCAGATCAAACTTCTCAAACAAATGTCTTACATTATTTAAATGATGGTAATGTCACTTTCAGATTCTCATGGAGAAAGAACGAATATTTGGTTCCTGTTATGATGGTTTTAAAGGCTTTAGTTGAAACAAATGATAGAGAAATTTTCGATGGTATTGTTGGTGCCGATACCGAGAATTCCTTTTTAACTGATCGTTTAGAATTATTATTGAGAACATACAAGAATTATAATTTATACTCACAACAAGAGACCTTAGCTTATTTAGGTGATAAATTCAGAGTTGTATTTGGTGCCACTCCAGATGTTTCCGATGTTGAAGTTGGTAAAGAAGTCTTGAAAAGAATTGTATTGGTTCATTTACCAAATAACGCCGATAAATTCAGAATGTTGTTATTCATGATTAGAAAACTTTATTCATTAGTCGCTGGTGATTGTTCACCAGATAATCCAGATGCTACCCAACATCAAGAAATTTTACTCGGTGGTTTCCTCTATGGTATGATCCTTAAGGAAAAAATCGATGAATATTTACAAGGTATCAAAGCTCAAATTCAATCAGATATAAATAGAGGTGTTGCCGTTAATTTCAGCGAGAGAAAATACATGGCTAGAGTATTTATGAGAGTCAATGAAAATATTGGTCAAAAATTACAGTATTTCTTATCAACAGGTAATTTAGTATCACAATCTGGTTTAGATTTACAACAAGTTAGTGGTTATACCGTTGTTGCTGAAAAGATTAATTTCCATAGATTTATTTCTCATTTCCGTATGGTTCATAGAGGTTCTTTCTTCGCCCAATTGAAAACTACAGCTGTTCGTAAGTTGTTACCCGAATCATGGGGTTTCTTATGTCCCGTACATACCCCAGATGGTTCTCCATGTGGTTTATTAAACCATTTAGCCCATAAATGTCAAATCACTACATCTGCATCTGATGTTTCTCAAGTCCCATCAGCTTTATTCAGTCTTGGTGTTTCGCCAACTCATACCGCTGTCAATGCAGCTGGTCCTAACGTGTGTTGTGTACAATTAGATGGTAAAATTATTGGTTGGGTTTCTCATTCTCAAGGTAGAACCATTGCTGATACTTTAAGATATTGGAAAGTTCAAGGTGAACATGGATTACCATTAGATTTAGAAATTGGTTATGTACCACCTTCAGCACATGGTCAATACCCAGGTTTATACCTCTTTGGTGGCCATTCAAGAATGATTAGACCCGTGAAATATTTACCATTGGACAAACAAGATATTTTAAGTCCTTTCGAACAAGTTTATATGAATATTGCCGTTATTCCAAGTGAAATTGAAAAGAACGTACATTCTCATGTTGAATTTGCCCCAACAAATATCCTTTCAATCCTGGCCAATTTGACACCATTTTCAGATTTCAACCAATCTCCAAGAAATATGTATCAATGTCAAATGGGTAAGCAAACCATGGGTACCCCTGGTGTTGCCTTAGTGCATAGAAGTGACAATAAATTATACAGATTACAAAGTGGTCAAACCCCAATTGTTAAAGCCAATTTATACGATGATTATGGTATGGATAACTTCCCTAATGGTACAAACGCAGTTGTCGCAGTTATTTCATATACCGGTTATGATATGGATGATGCGATGATCATTAATAAGAGTGCAGACGAAAGAGGTTTTGGTTATGGTACGGTTTATAAAGTCGAAAAAGTCGATTTAAGTATGAGTAGAAGACGTGGTGATCCAATTACTCAACATTTTGGTTTTGGTGAAGATGAATGGCCAGAATCATGGAAGGAGAAATTAGACGATGATGGATTACCTATGATTGGTGTCCATGTCGAAGAAGGCGACCCAATTGTTGCCTATTTCGATGAAACCTTGGGTAAGACTAAAGTAAAGACTTATCATAGTTCCGAACCAGCCTATATCGAAGAAGTTAAACTTCTTGGAGATGATAATGGTACCGGTGAATTCCAATACTTGACAATCAAATATAGAATTACAAGAACCCCATTGATCGGTGATAAATTCTCCTCAAGACATGGTCAAAAGGGTGTTTGTTCGAGAAAATGGCCACAAATCGATATGCCATTCACGGAGACTGGTATGCAACCCGATGTTATCATTAATCCACATGCTTTCCCATCTCGTATGACAATTGGTATGTTCGTCGAATCATTGGCCGGTAAAGCTGGTGCCTTACATGGTATTTCACAAGATGCTACCCCATGGTCATTCAGTGAAAGTGATACACCAGCTGATTTCTTTGGGGAACAATTAAAATCTGCTGGTTATAATTACCACGGTAATGAACCAATGTATTCTGGTGTTACAGGTGAAGAATTACGTGCCGATATATACATTGGTTTAGTCTACTATCAACGTTTACGTCATATGGTTAACGATAAGTTCCAAGTTAGATCTACTGGTCCTGTTAATTCATTAACTATGCAACCTGTTAAAGGTAGAAAGAGATCTGGTGGTATTCGTGTTGGTGAAATGGAGCGTGATGCTTTAATTGGTCATGGTACTTCTTTCTTATTACAAGACAGATTACTTAATTGTTCAGATTATACACAAACCTCGATCTGTAGATCATGTGGTTCTCTATTATCAACACAAACCTCGATCCCAAGAATTGGTTCGATGGCTACAATTAGATGTAGACGTTGTTCTCAAAAACTTGATTCATCAAATTATGGACTTAAGAATAAAGTCGATGAAATGGATATTTGGGAAGATGGTCAAGGTAGTAAATTCATCGGTGGTGGTGATACTACAACCGTTGCTATTCCATTCGTATTGAAATATTTGGATTCAGAATTATCTGCTATGGGTATTCGTATGCATTATAACGTTGAACCAAAATAAATCAATGAAAACTCATCATAAACTCTCTCATATACACATAAAATGCATATCTTTAAAATATGTATATATATACTCCTGTACAATCTTTTTATCACTATCTTTTACATAAAAGCTTTTGTATTTATATAAATCGTTAATATCAATCATACACAACATTATTCATGACATCAACTATTTATCGTATGCAAAAAATCAAGACTACAGAGAGAGTCGCGTCGACACGTTTAGTTTTGGATCTCATCTGTTTACCTTACCTTTCTGTACTTCATTATTCCTAGTTTTCTCTGATTTTACAAGAAGCCCTGTTGCTCTGTTAATCCCCCTATAAGTATTGTTAGTCATTACTCTGAAATCCCTAACGATAATACAATTGGAATTGACTCGAACTAGAGATCCCAAAAAGTCGACAACGTACAGTTTGACGAATTAGACGATATATACAAGATGTCTCAAAGTTCAAAGATAACATCCATCCCAGATCTACCAGTTGGTTACAACATCAGGCCAATCGAGCCAAAGGACCACATCAATGGAGCCTTGGATACATTATCATGTTTGACAACAGTTGGTGAAGTGACCAATGAATCCTTTGAGGAATTACTCAGCTATTGGAATTCACTACCTCAGGTTTATAAAGTGATGGTAATTACCGATGAATCCAATACCGTTGTATCCATTGGCTCATTGATAGTAGAGAGGAAGATAATCCATGGTGTAAGTAAAGTGGGCCACATCGAAGATATAGCAGTGAACCCAAAGCAACAGGGTAAGAAATTGGGGTTGATTATGATTAAGAGCCTATTGAAATTAGGTGAATCGGAGGGATGTTATAAAGTTATCTTAGATTGCGATGAATCCAACGTTGGATTTTACGAGAAATGTGGTTTGCATAGAGCAGGTGTCGAGATGGATTTTAGGTTTTAGGCATACGTGAACAGATAGTTTTTTCTTTCACTAGGAGAAATAATACATCATATAAATAGAAATACATAGATAAACAAATACACACACACATACATACGTACGTAGGAAGAAGCGATTTAATTCATTTACTGCGTGAGTAACACACCATCAATAAGTTGGGTACAAGCAGCATAAACACCATCGGTGATGATCATACCGTTCAGAGTATCACTTAGATCGGAAATGGCAACGATGTCATCCGTCTCCAAATCTCTCTTGATTAACGAGACGTCAATAAAACTATAACACTCCCCCGTAAGATCTCCCTTGCCCAGTTTCCAATTGAGTTTCCAGTTTATCACAAGAGAATGCTTCATGGGAATGGGACGTTGTTCCTCTCTTTCATCATCATCATCATCGTCTTTGCCATCGTGAACTTTACTACGTTTAATCGTTGATAAATCGATTGAGATCTCAGTTTTGAATTTTGAAAAATTGGCTATCTTCTGCTGAAGGTTGTTCATGGGCCTATAACCCTTTGGTGCCTTTTTAACATTATTGATATCGAGCAAGACGAGAAAATTGTCGTAAATATCACCAAAGGTAGATATCCTCGTTTTCCAAAGGGATATATAAGAATGCATCGAGTACATAAACAATGATATATCGTGCCTTTGTTCAACAAATTGGATAAGGTCTTTGATCTGGGACATCTCATTTGAGGAACCTTCTAGTATCGTAATTACCAAATTATGGACCGTTTCATTGACCTTCTCTATGTCTAGTAACACTTGAAATCTGAAGAATTTGGGAAAGAAAATATCGAATTGTAAATAACTGGCATTACTCTCCTCATCAGAACTGGCCCCTTCCACCTCTAACTCTATACCGCTACTGCTGTTGTGGGTTTCTCTGGGATTCGAGTCTTTCATCGAAATGTTCTCAATGATCATATGCGGGTAGAAGAGTCTTAGTAATTTCAACCTTTCACCCCAATCATTGGAGGATGGCAGAGTACCATGTTTCTCAAATAGCTTTGTCGTTCGTAAATAGGTATCGAATGTATGTTTCTGTTTTTTCCTTTGCTCTTTCCCATCGCTTGCCAATTGATTACTGTTTTCAGAACTGACACCTATAGCAGCAGCGGTATCAAGTAAATTGCTGGAACTCGATGAACCTTCTTCTGCATTGTTCAATTTTCTCTTCTTGACACTCAAGAGATTAGGAACACTTTCCTCAACGGTATGGTCCTCACCAGCCAGCAACTCACGCTCCAAAGCCTGCAACTTATTCATGACTTCTTCAGTGGCCTTGTTCAATTTCTCTAATTTTTCATCACTTTGAACTTCACTAAGGCCTTCTTGATCCTCTTGGGTTAATAGCCGTTGGTATTCAATGGGTAAGTCAAGGGTGGCCTCTTCACCTGTGAAGTAGCCTGAATCCGACTCCAAATCCAAATCCAAATCCGACCCTGCTTCGCTCATGTTTTCAGTTCTGTACCCTTGAATAATCTGTGAGGGTAAAGGCAACTGGATGTGAATAGAACGCTCAAGATCTTAAATCAGCCCCAGTGGTATAAATTTATTTACCTGCAGTCCCTACTGAAAGACACCAAAAAGAACGAAAAAACGCAAAACGCGTGCGGAGGGAACTGGTGTAGAGATGGCGGGTTATCTCTCGAATTTTCAGAGAGCACATTTTTGACTATAATCTTTGTAAGTTGAAATCTCTGTCAATCCAGACATGAGTATATAGAAGAATCAAGAAGGGCGGTAACCACACGAGATCCACCTCAATATAAACACACGAGTCGATCAGAGTATTCACTTACTTCCACATACCCACACTTCCGCACGTCAACCCACACGCACACACGCACACATTCTCAAGATGGTATCGACACCAGAGTTAAAGAAATACGTAGGAAAGAAAATAAGCATATCTCTGAATGGATCAAGGGAAATACAAGGAATACTAATCGGGTTCGACATGTTCCTCAACCTTACCGTCGATGAAAGTATTGAGAAATTGCCCAAATCGAAAGGTAATAAAGAAGAAACCGCACAAGTCATCAAATTGGGCAATTGTGTCATCAGAGGGAATTCAATCGAGAGTATTGAACTATTGAGTTAATGGAAGTATACATGAATTCCAATCGATGAATAACCCCCTTCCAACTTTGTACAACTAGATATTATATAATAAAAAGAAGAAATGCTTTTTTTTTCGAAGTTTTTGGTATTCTTATCGTTATTGTAATTGTAAAATTTTTGATTAATGTTTGTATATATATATATATAGATGTATGTATATAGTATTTTTTATTACATGGTGCTATGAATCTATTCCACTTGATCGAAGATACCATCGAGGAATGAAGAATGAGTATCGTTATACAGACTTATAGTTGGTTCAGCACCATTTGCTGCTATATTATCATTATCATCATCATCATCATCATCATCATCATCAACATCATCAAATTCTGCTTCTTCTTGTAAGACTTTAAACAAGAGGTTATTCACCTTGCTATAAGTCTTATAGATATTGATCTTAAATTCACCAAAATCTTCAAATTTTGAATTCAAATGTGGTAAATCTGCCTTTGTCAGGAGATTTTCCCTTTCATCGTCAAATTCATTCAAGGATAGTTCATTGAATGAGTTGGATGTATTGTTTGTATTATTTATTGCACTCTTAGAATCACTTCTTCTAGAGAAGATATTGGGGACATAATTCTTGTTGTATTTATTATAATCTGCGTATTCAAAATGTTGCAATAGCATTAGATCTTTACCCAATCTTAAATTCCCGTTCTTGAAAAAATAATCAACGTGTCCAAATGATAATCTTTTTAATCTATACTTTTCAGTCTTTAACATAAGGTATTCCTTGAGGAAAAAAGCCAAGATTTTATTCTTACTTTTCTTAGTAATGGCGATCTTAGAGTTGGAATGTTTTAAATCGTTGTTGAGTAACAATGAGAGGGATTTGGAAGTCAATGGAATCACTTTTGAAGTTTGGGAGTTGGATGATATAGAACCTCTCTTCATTCTCTTTCTCTTATCAATAGCTTCGAATTCGTTTGAGTATAACCCATCGCCACCAGCACCAGTACCAGCCGCAAGAGATGCATCAGTTGAAGACATGACCGATGTGTTTTCTAATTTATGTTTCCTTGAGGACTTTACATCTGAATAATCTGGGTCATCATATGAACCATTGGACTCTAATCCGTCAAGTTCACTCTTAAATCCATGATTCCTGCCAGCCTTTGTCTTCTTCTTTTTACCCCCACGACCATTGGTTTCTGGAACAGGTACTTTTTCACCATACCCATTTATTGGAGTAGTATTAGCTGTCAGAGCTGCAGTGGAAGTGCCATTATTTGTACCATTGTTGTTATTATTGTTATTATTGTTATTATTATTATTATTATTAAGAGCACACTTCTCTAAATATTCCAATCTATTGGCCTTCATATCTTCACCGAATCGGACCTCTTCTTCGGTATCCACATCGATATCTTCAGTTTCGAGATCTTCATTCGGGTCATATTTCTTTGCATGCTTCACGTATTTGAAACCGGGCAACAAGGCACGAAGTTTATCCTTGATGGTTTGATCATCATCGATGATTTCATCAGCAATATCGGATCCTTTTGAAGATTGGAAATCGGATAGAGTTAGGTTAGAATTTGGGTTATTGAAAGGATTGTCCAGTATCTTTTGAGAATCCAGTTGAGTCTCCTGTACGAAATAAACAAGCCATAAGAATCTTTCAACTTTTGCCTCTGGATGTATCAATATACGTAACCAAATATCGTTAAACAATGAACCAGAAGATTTAGGAGTCTTTGTACCAAAATTATCGTTATCGATTTCATTTTCTAAATGATCCATGGTATTGTTATTATTGTCTAGATAATCTGCAGATTCTGCATCTGCAAATAACAATTTTCCAAATTCGAATTCGTACATTATGAAGATAAAAATCAATGTAACAATGTTTAAATTGAGGTCTTTTGATTGAATACCTTGAACGAATTGTTTGAAAGTCTTTGGTTGATGTTCATCAGAATCGTTAATGGATTTCAAAATGGATTTTAAACGTGGAGTATCTTGTAATTGCTTGACGGTAGAGACGGTATAACCACTACCACTTCTCTTGGATGAATTCTTAATTGTAGAGTTTTCTTCGTTATTTGATGCTTCTGTCTTGACAGTTTCATCGTTTTCATTTGTTTCTTCTTTTGGTTTCAATTCTTGGTTATCTTCAACTTTATAGTATAATTTGATCTTCTCCAATTGATTACCAACCTGTAAAGAAGGAATCGAATGATAAGTTCTAAATTGTGATTTCATTTCATAGTCAAAGTTAACCGTTGTGTTCAATCTTCCAATATTAACCAATAGACAAGCAATAGAGAAATTCAATGCATAGTTTGCATCCATTGATAATCTATCCTTCAAGATCTTCGACAATTTATTCGAAGTCAAGAGTGCCAAGACGTATAATTCGAAGAAATTAACAAATTCACCGTCGGATTCATGTTCGGTACCATCTTCATCTATATTAATCTTGAAATAATCAGGGAATTTATACTTTGGAGTATTGGTATATGGATTTGTAAATACCCTTTTCCTGTTTAAAAATAGGTTTATTAAAAATTCAAATTGAATCTCCTTTCTCCAATATGGTTCACCATCACTTTTTTTCAAATGTCTTGTACGAGAATTGATCAATATATTTAAATAATGCTTATCCTTATCATCCTTTTTAGATGTTGAATTTGGACCAAAACTATTCATTGCATCTAAGATCATTGTGTTTTTTTCCTTTTTAAATCTTTTCTTTGAATTGGGAGAGTTCATAGTATTTGTTATATTATTATCTGTGATATTAGAATCATCAACGGTAGAATTATTATGATTGTTGATTGTGGTATCATTAATGTCGGTAACGGTTTCATCTTGATTGATCATATTTTTCAAGCTCAAGGCAGTATTAGTAGGTGGGTTATCATCTGATAATAAATTAGATATATCAGTTTTCTTTGTAGTGATTGGAGTTGATGAATGCTGCTGGTGGTGCTGGTGGTGCTGATGATGATCATGGATATTATCTACACTTGGAGAGAGTAGAGATGATATAGCTGTGGGTCTAGTTAGGGAAATGGTATTATTTTCCCCGTCTATAGGGGCAGACTTTATAGGGGTGGAATCGACATGATCTTTTTGATTTCTTATCACACTATCATGTACTGGATCAAATGACATATTGTTTGCGTAAATTTAATAAATTATTTTTAGGAGGGAAGGGGGTGGGAGTGAAATATTTCACACACGCGTAGTAGGTGGTTGTATTGGTGTATATTGATTTGTATTGACAATGGAGCAGAAACCGGTTGCGTTAGGGCAAGTATAATGTATAACGTATAATTGCACAGAAGATATAATAAGCGTTGTGGTGTCTAGGTACACAGAGCGAGAGAGAGCCAAGTGGGAGTATAGATTGGGCGTGGAAGGGGAGTGATCAATGTATGGAGCCTTGAGGGTATAAATTTGACAGTGAGTGTAACACGATAAATCTATAGAGAAAGGGGGAATGATCTGTGGATGTATGGATGAGTATGGATGAGAGTAGCAAGAGAGGAAGAAGGGAAGAAATGGAGAGAGTGGATGAATTGAAGCAGCAGGTGAAGTGTGAGTCGAGAGAGTAAAAGCAAAGCCAGCCTGGACGAGAGAAGAGTCGGCGAATCCAACCCAACTCTTCTTGCTTACCACTCACTCTCACTCTCTCACTCTCACTGCCCTTTCTCCACCAACTCTTTCTTTCTTTCTTCGCGCTATTGTCTATGGCTTACAACCTGGGCCATTGTTGTGAGTGTGTTGTATGTAGGGTATGTATGGTATATGGGTGTATATGGTGTATATGGGTGTATATATTGGTGTATCTATGTGTATATAGATGTATAGAAATGTATAGTATAAGGTATATATCTATTTCTCAATACAGTCATCAAGGGACTTCTTACCCAAGACAACATCCTTGATATCGGCAAAGATCTGACTAAAATCGTCAAATTGCTTATATGGAATACCTTCACGTTGACAAAATTTAACCAAATCTTTACCCCTCTTGGCAAACAAGAAATTTGTCTCTCTACCAGCACTTAAATCTGATACTCCATCACCACAGTAGAATAAATAAGGTTTACTTCCTGGTGTCAATCTTTTCAAACATGCTTTAATCGATAAAGATTTATCATGTCCAAAAGGTGTTGTATCTCTATACACAATCTCCCATTTCTTAGTAATTGGATCGATATTAACTCCATTGGCGATAATTTCAATGTTATTAAATGCTTCGATACTAACCAATTTCTTCAACAATGCTTCAATAATAGGTTTCATTCCTGATGATATGATTATAATGGGGATATCATTGGAATAACACCATTCATAAGTCTCTTTGAAACCAGGATCTAATTGGATATGTTTCAAAAGATACTCAATACATTCTTCAAATGGTACATCGATAGATTTCAACATCTTATCAAATCCTTCACTGAATGATAATTTCTCCTCAAGCATTAAATCATTTAGTACTTTTCTCTTTTCATATCCAAAACCAAGGTTATCGGTAAGGTAATCATTTGAATCCTATTAAATTTCAAATCATATATAAAACACGAGTTAGTAACTTGTTATATAAACAATATAATACATTGATTTCCTATACGAGTTGCTTAACATTCCTGGGGAAAACCGAGATGTTCAATTCAAACTTACCTGTAAAGTAATGGTACCATCCCAGTCACTGAAGACGACTGCCTTTGGAGATCCTAAACTAGCCATGGTAGTGTATTATGATCTATAACTATCTATAATCTATAATCTATAATAACCTATTACAATCAATGAATGAATGAATGAATGAATGAATGAATGAATGGATGAAATAAATAAATGTATACACCTATAACGGAATTGTAACATTGAGTCACCCATTGCCCCACCGGCGCGCTATCGACCTTTCTCGATCGGGGAAGCTAAGCTGATAGGATAGCCACTGAGACACACACACACACACGTTTACAAGTAGCCTATCACGTAGGGTAGGGTCGGACATTTATTATCTGTGCCTAGATACCCGCATATATTCATCTGTACACATCAGAATGACTGAACTTTCTAGCAAAAATATCAAAATTGCAGTCATATCGGGAGGAACAGCAACTAATGACTTGGTATCTACTTTCGATAAGCTAACTCCGTCAGTCTCGTATATCTTGCCAATAAGTGATAATGGTGGTAGTACCTCGGAGTTATTAAGGGTGATTGGTGGTCCTGCAATCGGGGACTTGAGATCAAGGATAACAAGATTGATCCCCACAGAGTCTGAAGGCTTGAAAGATCTATTATCGCATAGATTACCAAAGGATTCAAAACTTGCCAAATTCGAGTGGTCTACTATAGTAGAGGGATCGCACGATCTTTGGCTAAATATAGATACCCCAGTAAGAGAAATTGTAAGATCTTATTTAATCCATGTACATACCGAATTGTTAAAAAGGTCAAGAAATTCCACCAAGAATTTCAGATTAGAATTGGCAAGTATAGGTAATCTATTTTTAACTGGTGTCAGATTATTTTGTGGTTCTTTAGATTCTGCTGTGGAGTTGATTTTAAGAATTGCAAGGGTTAAAAGTACAATAGAGGTTTTACCATGTTTAAATACTAATTTCACCTATCATATTAGTGCTCTATTGCAAAACGGTGAGATTATCACTGGTCAATCACAAATCTCTCATCCAACAAAACAAATCTCTAAGTCCAATAATAAGACTGAAACTGGGGGGCTACTTCTTCCCATATCAGCTTCTCTTTCTCCAAATACAACGGGGATCATGGAGACACCAAGATCGGAACCACTGTTGAATAACATGTCCGATTCCATTTCCTCTTTATCGGTGAGAAAAGATCCTTATATCCATCCACCACCAATCCAAAACTCCAGACCCCCATCTCCAGATTTAAAAGATGGCCATGATTCATTCCAAAGCTTATATCTATCGAGTAGACAAAACTCAGGTACGAATAGTAAACATTTTAGTCACCCATCTTTCGAAAAAATAGACAGTCAGAACGTTATATATGGTACAACAGATGTTAATAGAGCAATTTCCGCATCTACTTCCCATACAAATTTACAGGAATATGGACACATTACTAACAATCCAGAAATCGACACTATAGACGAGTACGAAGATGAAAACCACAACGATAATGATAATGACGATGACGATGATGATGATGACGAGGAAAATGAATACGAATTTGCTATACCATCATACACACACCCTGAATTGAAGAAATCACAGTTGTATTCAAATAAAGATGCCAATGAACCACTACCTGCTCCAATTGAAAGGATTTTTTACATATCGCCTTATGGCGAGGAAATCTATCCCGTAGCTCAATCTCGTGTAGTCAATTGTCTTGCTCAAGCAGACTGTGTAATTTACTCAATTGGTTCATTGATGACTTCTCTAATACCCGTATTGATCTTACAAGGTGTTGGTGAAGCCATTTTATACGAAGATGACAATGCCTCATCAACTGCTAAGAAGCAAAAGAAGAAGATCTTATTGCTCAATGGGAGCTTAGATAGAGAAACCCATACGATGACAGCATTGGATTTCTTGAATTGTATATCGGATGCTTTGAAATACAGTATATTGATGAAGAGGAAAAACTCAAATGTCATGATGATAGACGAGGAGAAATTGGATATAACCAATTTCATAACTCATATGTTTTACATCAAGGATTCTTTGAACATCGAGATTGAAATTGAAGATATTGAAGAGATGGGAATTAAATGTATTCCAATTGCACCACAATTGGTTCACAACGATAGATATGATTTTGATGATTTGCTTACTAATTTGGAATATATTGTTGATAATTAATTAATTAATTTATATATATATAAATATATATATATATAATACAATGAATTGCTTCTTTGATTTCTAATAGTCTTCAACGGCCATCTTAGCCAATTGTAAAACGGCTTCTTTGGTCTTAGCACCACCGATGAATCCAGCAGCGTGGATGAATACACAACCTTCAACACCGGTCAATTTGGATAATTCTTCATCTCTAACACCTCTCCATGGCTCAGGTAATTTCTTTCTACTATCGAATGAAACGGAATTGACTGGAGTGGCAGCGATTCTCCAAGTGGCAGAAGAATCGGTGAATAAAATATATAAGATCTCACCAACGGCATGATTATCATATTCGATATTGAAAAGATGTTCTTTCCATGGCACAAATCTATCCAGGACTAAGATAGAACCAGATGGATGAACGGATTTTCTTTCTTCAAAGGCTCTTTCAACATAGTTTCTAGCAGGTAACCAAGATTTACCAATGTATTGTAAATAGTTATTGAAGGCTAAACCCATGATTTCAGAGGCTTTTTCAAAAGCCTTGTCGAATTCAGCATCGGTAGCATCATCGATCCAACTTGGATTCAAATTACTTACGATACTGGAAAGTTGGAAGTTTCTATCGCTGAATTTGGGTTTTAAATCATTAATCTCATCATATTTAGAGATACCATTATCATTGGCATCAACAGCCTCGATAAAATCTTTGTAGACTCTTTCGTATAAGAAATCGATATCCTTAGCATTGGTGGCTTTATCAAGGGATAGGTTTTCAGCGATGATATCCTTACCAAAATGCTTGAATACTAAACCAGCTGATGATAAAGTGGTCTTGAAATTTTCATTAAAGACACCTGTGAATTCTCTCTGATGATGATCGAAATATTTCTCACCATCGTATTTGCCACTGACATCAACAACAATATCTGATTCTTCCCAGACTTTTGGGTCTCTTGATCTTACCAATGTTGAACCTTGGAATTTAGACAAGGTTCTTAACATATAAACGGCAAGTGATTCATCGGCATGGAAACTGCCTGAATGAGTACAGATTTTTAAAATTTTGGAGGACATTTCGGATTCGGTTGATTCAGTCTTTTGTTTCTTTTGTAAATGCTCTTCCATTATCTAGGTGCTTTACCACAATGATCTGTAAAAATACAAAATACCAATTATTATTCACCACTTCAATACTGTAATACCAACCAACCTCAGTGTAAATAAATAAATACATACATACATATTGAATAAATCTAAGAGAAATGAAAAGATTTCGCAGAGAGGCTCGCATAATTTCCGCTTTAGGGTTGGCCCACCCACCAATGAGCGCCAGCCTTACTGTCATTACCAGTGGAAAGGTGGGGAATGTACACACAATACAAACCGGGATAGATTCAGGCATTACTACTGATACACTACACCCCTATGACTCAAACGTTTAACACACTTAGGAGGCCCATTGATGACACAGATACCCAGCTTACACATTAATGACTAAAGCAGCGGTACCAAAATTTAAAAACGAGCAAGAGCGAAGGAAAAGGAAGGAAGAAAGAAAATAATTGAAAGGGTTCTTATCAACTCGTGATTGATTTATTATCTCCTGTTTGCCTATCATATACTAAGCAGATAGAAAGCACGGTATCAAACCACTATCAGCGGATATCATACCATTCACATATTCGCACAAAATGTTTAGATTCTTGCCCAAGATCTTCCCCAATTTCAAGTACACCAGATCTCAATTTGAGCTGGCTAGAGTATGTATTATATCACATAAGAAGGAAACACCGACACAACATGTGTTGACAAACGACTCAAATACTAACCCTCGAGCAGTTCACCATGTACCTTTTGACCCCAATCACAATCATGTATTACGTTGGTATAGACACAGAGAAGAAGTTCAACGTTCCTGGTTTCTGGCCAGATCCAAATACTTTGAATAAGATTCCCAAGGAACCTTATGAAATCCAAGCCGAATTAGCTAGAATGAGAGCTGCTGAAGCTGCCAAGAGAAAGAGACTTGAAGCAAGAGCCGCTGAATTAGGTATCATTCCAAAGGGTGCAGAAGCCAAAGAAGTGGAAGAAGAAGAAGAGCTGGAACAAGAAGCTAAAGAAGCCGTATTGGCTGTCGATGCCTAATGGGTTTCTTACTTATTGAATACTTATCAATCATTCCTTATCGTTGCTAGAATGCTCTGCAAGCTAGAACAAGCAACGTACATGTTTCAAAGACCGTCCTAGATCCGATTAAAGTCCAAAAACCCAAAATATTATGTCATACCTAAATGATCCACATCTTTCATATTCCTTCCCCTTCGATTATTCAAAAAGCCAACTTTACATATATAAGCTTAACTAAATAACTCATTCATATATATATGAATAAAAACCCTGTCTATAGTTGCAAGATCCCATTGATTACCACATTATTTACTGTAAAAACATGTAGTTTCGACCCAAGGGCAAGCCTTCGAACACCCTTACACCGTGTGGATGTATCCCGTACCTTCCTTCGCCTTTTGGCATATGTGTAAATGTTATTCAGAGGATATGTACATACATACACCTCTTTGATATACCATTGAAGGGGAGTTAATCAGTATATTCAAAAATACTAATATCTACACATAATGGTATGTATCACTCACTTCTTCATTCAATTGAGTAAATTAAATAATCCAGGATGATAACTAACTTTTCGTCAATCATACTACCACTAGTCGAACCCGGTCCCTATACCCCAAACTGATCAAACATCAGCAACATCTGGTACGAATCCCTCTAATACAGGTTCTATACCAATGTCATTATATCAGAAGCTATCAGAGTCATCACATCCGGTGGCTTTGTTATTCTTCTTATTCTTTAGAATCTCTTCATTACTTGCATATCTATTTGGTCTATTATTCACATCGAATTTTATATTAGATTTTATAGTCATTATACTACTATTAGCCGGTGATTTTTGGAACGTTAAGAATATAAGTGGGAGATTGTTGGTTGGGTTAAGATGGTGGAATGAATCAAATGAGCTGGGCCAGAGTGTTTGGGTCTTTGAAACTGCGGATCCAAATAGATATATCAACCCAATTGATTCGAAAGTATTTTGGTTATTCCTCTATGGTTCACCAGTATTTTGGATCGTATTGGGTGTATTTGCCATTTTGAAATTTCAGTTCCTATCTCTTATACTGGTAGGTATTGCTATTTCATTAACCGTCACCAACGCTATGGCTTTCACCAAATGTGATAAATTCGGTAAGGCTAATAATATCGCTTCAAATGTCTTTGGTAATATCTCAGGTAGTATAATGTCAAGGATGAATCCATTGTCTAGTTTCTTTTGAACATATTTAGACGTTAAAAAATCACCTTTCCTTAGTATATATATATTTTATATCGAATTTAATAAAATGAAGTATTAAAAGTAGTCACAAAAACACACTCAACATATAAAATAAAAAATTATCCAAAAATTAATAGATCGAAATATCTACTCTTCGTTGATCTCAATGGTTATATATTGTCTATTGTGAATCTCAAAAGTCTTGACTTTGCCTCTTTTGATTCTATAGATCAAGACATCCTTGAAGAAATCTTCCATGATGGTACCATTGGGGAAGAATAATGTCCTAGTTGGTTCATTTTCAACCAATAGGATTCTCGAACAAATAGTGTCAATCTTTCTAATCTCTCCCTTTTTATTCTTGATCAAAACAACATCGTTATATCTTTGAGATTTGGAACTAAACCCAAAGTCATAATCATCCTTTGGAAGTCTACCATTTTTACCATTCTTATCGCTTTCAACTCTTTTTGAATTTGGTTTAGATACAAATTCACTATCCACATCAGTCTTTTTATTTTCATTACGGGCTTTGACATAATTGAAAGTGCCCCTGATGGTTCCATTGATGTTATCCTTGACTTTGTGTAAACCTCTTTTAAAAGAAAGTAACTTCTTGGATTCCTTTCTCTCCAGTGTATTATCTTCAATGACAAAATTGGTCTTGATGTACTCGGTATTAATATTCAATTGAGAAGTGGCCCTAGAATTCCTAGTCAAGATGGATTGTTGATTATCACAATCATTGATGACTTGGATCTCATCATCCTCACCTGACTTTTTGATACCGGCTGCCACAACTTTGTTCTTATCTTCAGCACTAGGTTCATAGATCGACGAGCTTCCATCGAATTTGGCTGGTGAGAAATCAGGAACTTTTTAAAATAAAACACAAGACCAAAAATTGAATAGTTAGTAAAAATTTCTTTGAGTGAGTTTCAAGGGGATATAAATAGGGTAGTAATTACCAATATGTGGTTCACAGTTCTCCAAATCCTTTAATAAATCATCTTCAGTTCTTGAAAATCTTCCGACCGGGGTGTGATCTCCTACGACAAAAGAAGTCAGTTAGTAAAACACAAAAACACACAACAACACAGAAACAGCAATATGCCGAGTGACAAAATACATACTTTTACCTGTAGTCGGTGGATCTCTACTCATGGTTCTACCACGA
Source organism: Wenyingozyma nitratophila (assembly GCA_030567875.1). Classification (NCBI taxonomy): domain Eukaryota; kingdom Fungi; phylum Ascomycota; class Pichiomycetes; order Pichiales; family Pichiaceae; genus Wenyingozyma; species Wenyingozyma nitratophila. The sequence goes on from JAJLSW010000003.1 coordinate 405,620, forward strand.
GACTCACTACTTGCTAAATTTGTGTTGTCTTCTCCATAAATATCCAAAAAATCCATATAACCAGACTCCAAATCTTGTTGTTTAAATGTGCCACCATTGGCGATGCCTGTTGAAATTGGACGTGGTAGAGTAACTACAGTTGATCTATCCCTACCAACAGTTCTTTGTGTTAGATGATCTGCATCATCATCATCATCAGAAGAAGATGATGATGACAATGATGTTGAAGTGGAATCATGACTTTGTCCATTTCCTTTCTTGTTATTGACAATGGTCGATTTGGTCAAGAATTGATATGTCTTCTCATACAAGTTAATCCACACTGATTTCGAACGAGCCAATCCAGCAGGATCATCGTTGCTAATCAATTTTTTAACTGCATTGCTATCTGATGAGACATCATGCTTTTCAGATTGATCATCATTGATTGGATTTGGAAAAGGGATGGGAATCTGGACTTTGTTTTTCTTACCACCTCCTGTCTTGTTATAATTATCACCAATATTCTTGTTGTTTTGTGTTGGAGTTGGTGTAAACGTATTAATATCATAGTTGAAAAAATTAAAAGGTGAAGAAGTAATAGCTGGTGTTTCATTATCATTATCATTCACCTTTGGGATAGAAGGATCAATGGTAATTGGAACCTTTTCTTCATAACTTGATTCTTTGTGTCTCTTTGGGGTCCCAGTATTTGAGTAACCCATGTTTTCATCTCTTCCGATGCTCAATGGAGATGAAGCTGCTCTCTTCCCCATTGTCTTTTGCGAATCGTAAATGGAGTAATGCAGGATACGCTTGCTTTCCTTTCAGTTCTTACTCTCCAATTGAAAATGATACAGTCTGAAGAAAGAAAAGTCATAAGAAGAATATAAGGATTAAATGAAGAACTACATTGCCCATATAAGAGAAAACTAAAAAAAACACACCCACACAACTCTAGCGCCAGCTTAGAATATAATCTTATTTTGCCCTTTCTTAGATAAGAAATAATTTCCTAATCGAGATTCTCGCAATGTAAAACACCACCCTTATCGTAAGCGATTGTTTTTACATAGGGTAAAGAATTACATTGCCCTCTCCACCCAATGGTAATAATAAACCGTGACTATATTATTGCGTCTTTTAAGTTATATACAGTTTACATAGGTTATCTATTTACTTCCGCCTGATGCCATCAATAGTAATCTTTTGATGTAACTGAGATGTGTGATCTTTTCAGAATGAGTGGTAACTACACCTTTCCATTCTTTACCCTTACCAATCAACTCTTGTTCTGTAATCAAAGGTCTAGAGTCATCTACAAACTTTACAATGGTCTCTTGTAACAGCTTCTTGTGAGAGTGAGGTTCAATAACATAACCACGAGCCCTTAATGCCCTGTATTCATCCGAGCTTATAGCTTCTTCGCCTACTATTATCTTAAGGATCAACTCGTGTATAAACTTATCCATCTCAATATTCGCCGTGATGTTAATCAATGCCTTTTGTAAACCATCAATCTCCACTCCTTTTGGTATACGATTGACTATTGGAATAGGATCAATAGAATCACTAGCTGTGACCACCAGTGCTTTGACAAATTGAGGCCTATCCATAGAATAATCTAATAAGAAATCCCATAATTCCTTATCATTTATAGAGTGGACGAAATTGATCGCTTTCTCTGGATCACCAAGTTTATCTATTATCAAAACCAATGCATCTCTGTTTTTCCCGACTTTACTCAATAGGTAAACCAATTCTGATATACAATCTTTTTCTTCACATTCTTTGATTGCCTTCTCGATATTATAATCGTTATTTCGTGAGAGGAATGACAGTAACTTAGCTCTATTATAAGACGCGTATAATTTCACAATATCGTCTTCAAAATCTCTTGTCAATAATTTATCAACCTCTGACAACTGTTCCATGTATAAGAAATTAATAATGTCCAAATTAGACTTTTCAAAAGTCCTCATTATCACATTTGGTAAAATTTCATGGCTGTTCTCAACTAAAATATGAATATTAGTCGACAATTTCTCTTTCAGAGATTCAATTGGAATGTTCTCAAAGTCAGATTGGCCAACTGTGATAATGATGATTTCGGAAAGTCTGTTTAAAAATTTTCCAATCAGATGATGCTCATCTAAAAATGACATTATATCTGCGTTCTTCAATCTGATAAAATGGGAAACACAGTTCTCGGGCATATCAAACTCAAGTGACAAATCAATATACAGATACCTTTGTAGAGATACACCGCCACTATCATCATCCTCGTTGCCATTTTGGTATCTCTCATCATATTCACGAAGTTCGCCTTCTAGCAAAGAGTACATCTCTTCTACGTCAAACAAAGAATGATCCCATTTGTATATTAGTTCTACGAATTTATCACATTTCTTATTTGATAAATAATGAATCAAAACTTTGTTGTATATCTCCGAAGAAATACGTTTATCGTTATCGTTGGGCAATGCAATTGCCGGTATATGTTCCACAATCAAATCCCATTTATCCTTTTTGGTAAAAATTTCAATCCATTTGTTCCATTCGTCAACGATACGTTCGACATAGCTTGACTCGTATTTATCATCGATGTCAAGAAACAATATCTCTGATAGGAATTGAGCAGCGTGTGCCCATTCATCGTGTTCAATATAGCTATTAATTTGTCTCAATCCAATATTTAAGCGTTCAACTTTATCTAATAACTCATCGCTCATTGTCCATGCGAGTCTGTATTTACCCCTTGAGACATACCAAGTTAGCTGATCATGTGGATTGAATTCTTCTACTATAACTGCGTCATTTGGAGATATTAGAAACCATTTACGTTCGCCAGTGGTTCTGAAATAGTGTTGGTATAATTGATAATCATTCAAACCCAGCGTATAGGAGTTGTTCAGGCCAACTTCATCTACTGATAAATCATTTAATGTTAGCTTACTGACTATTTTCAATTCTGGAGGAGCTGTTTCGTAACCTGCTTTGGACTTTGAATCAGATTTTGATTTCCTTACTGGCGGAATGAAGTTCAGGAGCAAAAACTCATCATCCAACTCAGATAGACCAGCGATCAATGTATCATCTAGTACCATATGATTTTCAAGTACGACCTTCTTTTCAGGAAGACCTTTAAATGTTGAAGATGCTGATGACAGTATCTGTGTAAACTGATTGGGATTAGAGTTTTTGGAATTGATATCATCTTCAGCCATCGTCACTTTAAATATCCAAATGCTATTCACCCATCCAACAATGAATTTGTCGGCAGAGCTTTGTACCACCCTAGGCCAATACATTTCAGGAGGTGGGAAATCATCCGGGAGTGGTTCTTGATGTATCAAGGTGGCACTCGGTATATGTCCTATCTTTATACCATCGTTATTTGTCCATATTACCAGGCTATCCAGTACTTTTATCGAAGTGATCGGCCCATGGCCTGAATCGAATTTAGTGTCTTGCCTCTGGCCCAGCCATCCTTTACTTGTGTATATCACTTCGCCATTAGCACCACCAGAGAAAAACCCCTTTGTGGTTGCGTATGATCTATCCAATGCCACGGCGTGCACAGATCTTTTGAAATCGTATGCGATAATTTCACTTTCATTCAACACTGAACCAATAACTACCGTACCATCTATCGAGGCTGATGCAAAGTATTCGCCATCAGAATGAACACACAAAATAGAAGATCTATGTGCTTTGAGTGTTCGTATAGCTGTGAAGTCCTCTTTACATATATGAATAAATCCTGAATGCGTAGCAAAGAAGAATAAGTTATTGAAGAAATAGCATGCCGACACGGGATCTTTTTTGAAGAACCTTGTAGGTAGCTGTGACATCCTTGTGTATTTCAATCTGGGTAATTCTTCTTCTTGACCATCGTCATCTTCATCTTCGTCTTCATCTTCAGAGTCGCCCGCTTCGGAGGTAGCCGAGGAATTGGTCTCCGTGGTATCCTGGTCTTCATCTAGTGTTCTCGAGTCTTGCTTGAAATCTACCAATTTCCTTCTGGAGATCTTATGAGTTAGCTTCTCTGCTATATCCTTGATTTCGTCGTCCTTTCCTTGTGTTCTTAGACTCTCAATTGAATTCTCCAGCACATTTCCAGTGGTATAGTCTGATGTATTATTATCTTCATTATCGGTCTCTTCTTCGATGTCATCAAATGTGGTGTCGACTATCTCATCGGTGTAGTCATTGTTTCCCCTCTCTATTGCGTGAGATGAATCACTCTCACCTTCTTCGTCACTTGTCATTGTGCCAGCACTTAAAGGAAGACAATGTGATATAAATGGGGAAATAAAATACGTCACTACTAGAAGATGTACTTATCTGACTTGCCCTGGCAGTCTCAGAAAATCAAAGCAGGGTAGGCCTTGCTCGAGATTTTTTGAAAACAAAGAAGAAAGAAGAAAGGAAAGAGCATGAAATCTGTCTCTGACATATTTCTGTTGCCGTTGCTTGTTTTTTGCCTTGAGTTAATTTGATTCATCAGCAATATAGCATATATAAAATACACAACAATATGGCCAGAGCAGTGAAAGGTACCTTGGTAGAGTGGTATGTATACGTTGACACTGCCGGAGTGGTTTCACCATTTACCAATCCCGGATTACTATTTAAAATTCGCTCAATTTTACTAACTAGCTAATGTTTATTCTTCAACCCAGTGATCCATCTATAGCAGCATTAATCGTCAAGATAGACGCCGAACATAGAAACATTGTCATAGAAGACCTAGATGACCGTCATTTACTCGTGGATCAGAGTAAAATCCCCTTTATCAAGCAGGAGTTAAATCGTTTACTCTCTAAGAATGCCTATAATCCACTGGAAGAAGAGATTGTTCCATGATTGTCGCTTTGTTCTGTTTACTCAGTATTACTAATGTGAATCAAATGAAAATATGTGTTATTATACAATCTAAGGATATTTTGTTACTTAATTTTGTTAAAAATTGGAATTCTATTTTGAACTTCATTTTTGCTTTTTGATCAGGAATTAGAAGGATTCTCCGAGGAATCCAACCAGCTATCATCAATTGTATTTTCAGAGTTGTTAACGCCGAAGGGGTTATTGGTTAGTCCCAAGTCGTCTTCGATGTTCGAGCTTATCGAAATATCATCATCGTTGAACTCGTCATCATCTCCATGGTCTCTCAATTCTGCAAAGACTTCAGCGACTTGAGTGACCCACATGTTTCTCACGCTATCAACCTCTAGCAACTGTTCAACCTGTGTTCTTTCACCGGATTGCTCGACTTCTTCGTAGAATTGTTCATAGCCTTTCACTACAGATTCTTGGACACCATCGATTAAATATGTAAGAACCTGTATATCCGTAATATAGCTCAAAATAATAGATCTCAATCTTGGTAATTCATTCTTCGCAGTTTGAGTAAACTCTTCAATTGTCTTCTTACACTCATGTTCTGGGGTAATTCCATAGTCCAACAATGGTTTTGTGAACAATAAGCCCGATTCTTGGATAAACTCATGAACGGCGTTTCTTAAAGCCAGTTGTAGTTCGGCTTTACAATCAATATAATCATCCACGACTTTTGGAACAGTACCCCAAATAGTGGCTAGGAAACTATCATTGACTTTTGAGGCACCATAAGATTCCTCCAGGGCATCTTTACTACGATCCCCACGGTAGAACCTCCTGAACAAGTTTTGTAAACCTGAAAAGTCCAAGTTGGTTTCCTTTCTGGTATATTCGATATCAAACGTGGCAATATACTCACCAAAGAACATCAAGTTCTTGATCTGATACAGTTTGGGTTCGATTCCACTAATCTTACTGAAATTATCTCTCATGGACAGGATAACCAAATGAACGACCGAATTTGCCAAATCATCAAAGACACCTTGATTTAATAATTGGTAAATCCTCGTGAGGAGTTTGACCGATTTAACAACCGGTGGATAGATGGCCTGCAATGTTTGAATATTAGCATCTAAAGTAGAATCATCGATACTAACGATACTTTCGGATCTATTACGGTTTTCAGGTCTATCGCTGCCCACATCGGCATCCAGTTCAGAATCATGCTGCGTCATTAGATTAGCATTTTGACGTCTATTACCAATATGCAATTCTTTTCCTGTTCTTTGGTACTTGACAATATTTTTTTCAACATATGCTTGCACTCTAAACACCAACCTGGTTTGAGTATCTTGTAAGATAGGTCTAAACAAGGTCTCAAAATCGATAGATTTCAAAGAGTTTCTCTCCTCTTGATACATCACATTTCCACCAATGACAATACTTCTTTCATAATCTTCATCTTCATCCTCACCTAAAATATCATCTTTGTTTGAATATGTTTGTAAGATGGAAATAAGTTCACAAAGATCCCCTATACTACTCTCTCTAATGATTCTATTTCTCAGAAGGAAATAGAGAGGTTCCAACAATCTCTCGAACCATTGATTCAGAGCTGCTAGATTAACGTCATTGTTCAAGCCATTATCGTCGTATTCATCATCTCCATTCTGGAAGTCACCACCGTAGAGAGAGCCGTCTCCATCCAGGGCACCACCAAAGAAATTATTCGACGTTGTTTTGCGAGCGTTGTGTGTCTTTATGAAGAATAACTCTTTAAACAAGTCAAGTTCTGTTTTCATTATTTTAACGAAAAATGCAATGTTACTCTGAGCTAATTGTACAATACCCAAGGAACCCGTCTTGAGGTTATTTGCTTCCATGTGAGAATTAATAACGTAGTTTAACAGATTGGATCTACTGTAGAAATACTGATTATAGCAATCGTTCAATAATCCTGTAAATTCATCAGCCGTTGAAGTGGAAGTACGTTCATATAACTCGTTGATCAGAGGTTTAAGATCGGCAATATCAGAAGGAAACTGATTGTACAAGAATGCGTCAACCAATAAACTGATTCCCGATGATAATATGTTTGACTTAGATTCGCCTTCACCAAGTTTGATCTTTTCTTCTTTGATTTTGTTATGGATTATAATCTCTGTACTTTTGAAGCCATTGATAACATGGTTTTTGATCAAGGATAATGATCTAATCATACATTGAGTGAATCTGTGCCTATATATGGCGACTTCTTTATATTTTGATGTATTTTCGTCATTGACAAATGCCAAACATTTGTCCAATTTCTTCAATATATTTTCGTTGAATGATGCACTGGCTACAATGGATCCACTACTGGAAGTGTTCAAACTTTTAACTATACCATCTAAGGATTCAAATAGTGTCAGGTTGCTGGATAGTCCCTCGTACAAGCTACCCAATCTATTGACTTCAGATAATAAATGATCCGATTTTTCTTGAAAGTTCAATGTTTCAGCTGAAACCTTCTCATTGATGTTCAATAATTTGTTCAAAGTACCAATTATCTTCTGACTCTTTCCCAGCATCCTTCCGTTTTCAATTGATGTATTTTCCAAGAAATCTATGAAGTCATATGTCTTTGAGTGATAGATGTCGTCTGCTTCGTCCTCATCTTCTGGATCGATAACGTAGTCATATTTCAAGCTTTCCACTTCTCTCAGCCATAAGTTATCTTTCTCAGACCCAGTCAAGGGATACGTGATCAATGAAGTGGTACATTCAACTTGCTTGTCACCGGATTTAGTGAGTTCTGATTCCAGTGAACTATACGATTTGGTCTTTGTTATTTGATGACGTACGCCTAAGTTCTCAAGATCAACTCGATTTTCAGTTGCCGGAACGTTCAGAGCAATGGTATGAACCATTGAACCAGACCTACTTCTTCGAGAGAAACTCTCTGATACACTCGAGTTTCTTCTCCTACTCATATTAACACTTGATAATTTCTATGTAGACACAAAGATATAGTAGCATACTCTTTCGATTGTAAGATCAATATACCTGTTTACTTAAGTTCGCTCTCAATGAGGTCGATAAACTTTTGGTGATCTCTTGGAATGGGGAGCGAGGGTGCGCTAATTGCGTGGTAGTATACCATTTTTTATTGAGTTCTACTCTTATTTACGCTATTTAATACCCATTATTATACAATTATTAGTCAATCTCATAGTAGATCGATTCTATGAATGCTTGGCTTATATTCCCAGAAAGAAGAAGTATTGATTTTCTGGATAAAAATCCAGTTTATTGTTACAGTATTCTCACTGTCAATTTTATACTTCCTGCAGAGAAAACCACCTTTGGTTATTCTATCAGATTCAAAGATGATCCAAGCAATCAAAGCCTTTATGAATTGTGGATCGAAAGTGTTGACAACTTTGAATTTTTCAGACAACAAATTGGACATATCCTTCAGATCCAACACCCGACTGACCAACTCTTCAAATGAGTCTGTCAAGTATCTGTTTATTCCAGTCGATGTCAATTTAGTGGATCTAGTGTTTTCTATGATTTTTTTGATTTGTGTCTCTTGTGAAGTCATCAGCCATTTGATAGCAGTGACTAGCGATTCAATTAATTGGTGGAGATTAGTGGTTATGATATTATACGTTTTTGTGAAGAAGATGATATTATCCTTTGCCAAGTCAAATAGACAATCTAGGAATATCTGTTTCTTTTTGGTCTTGATAGACTCCTTTTTGAACGAATCCATTAAAGAGGAAAACGTGCCGTCTTGTACGATTAACTCGTCATTTGCATCAAGCTTCACAGTTTCACTCAGTATTCTACCCATCACAATCTGATCCAAGATATTATCTATAACCGCTTCCGCATAGATATCTTTACTTGTGAAAGAATCCTTCGCTGAATCCTTAAGACATACTTTGATGATCTCTATCTTCAGTTTTGATGTCTTCACTATCGGTATTATCAACTCGTCGGTGTCTTCATAGGTAGTCTTCCGTTTCTCCGCATGTTCACTATTCATCGACAGGCGATAAGCCTTGGGGTGCAATGCGTGTGGTCTTTTATTATTGTGGACATGTGTTTCCTTTGAAGTACATGTCGAAGATGGTGATCCAGATCTGCTTTTATGAAAAAGCTCCAGATCGACGATTGAACTGCCCTGGGATGTCTCGATATTTTCCTTGTCAATCCCTTTTAAAGAAAGTCCGTCTTCTTGTATTCTGCCTTTAGAATGCCCTTCGGGCTCTAGATCGTACGCGGCTTGTGAGCTAGAAATAGGGGTCAGCTTGGAATTGACCTTAGAAGTGGGAGTGGGAAATTTATCCAATTCTTGGTTCTTTTTAGTTATGTAAAAACTGTCTTCAAACGGAAGAAACTCGCTTGGTTCATGAAGTGAATTAGCCTTCTTGATAGACATTCGGGAATGTGGTCTCAGCGCGTTTTCTGTATCTCTATAGTCATCCGGTTCTTGATAGCTGAAATTGAGTTGAATTGTATGTTTCGTGTCATTTTCATTTATGATCCATGGTTCAACCAGTACTGTATTCCTAAATTCAAGACACTCATTGAACCAGTTTAATTCAATATCTATATCCTCTCTATTTCCCACCACTTCCAATGACTCGGCTTCAAACTCTAGGTTATCGTAATAGAAATTGATTTGGCCTCTAGCTTCGATGATGAGATTATTATTATACTGGAAACGAAGAGGTTCTGAAAGGTAGATTTCTTTTTTCACTTTCACTATCAATGGTTGCGAACTTGAGCCATCGTTTATGTACAGGAAGTAAAAAGCCTTTGTGTTATTATACTCAGTAAATGTCTCCCCATTGATTTTCCCCCGTATTTTGAGCTTCTTGACAGGATGATTCCCTAGCATAGCGTAACCATTGTGTCCTAATTCGAACCCTTCAACCCCATAGATATCTTTACATTGTTTGCAACTCAAAACATCTTGCAGTAGAATAGGAATATATCCGTTACTCTTAGCATAATCTATAGTCTTGGCACAGTGGAACAACATCGGCTGGTACATTGGTATACTATCTTTAATAAATTTAATCTTGTCTCTTCCCGGTGCAAAATCGGTCGTGGCGTTGTTTTGCAGGTATGCCTCCAAAGCGCCCATTATAGTTATCCACTAATAACTTGCAGTTATAGTACTCGCCCCTTGTTGTACTGTCTTTTACCGGCTGATAAGTATTTTCAATTCCCTGCAAATTTCCTACACGTCTTTAAACATTATATATATATCTCCAGTATTCAAGGCTCTTACATACGCATCATTACCCCAAGGGAAGCGCGTAAGCCACCAATACAATCTGTCACGTGAGCCACATTCAAATCTACATTCACCGCCACATTATGATCTGTGGCTAAAGCAGTGGTACTGGGGAGAGAAATGGATACCGCGGCGATATCCGAGCAGGAGAAGGGGATCTTGGAATTTGAACATCAAATAATAGTGGCAGCAATCATTCGACTTCATAGATGAGGTATCGTTCTTCTACAACGACTTACCAGTTTGACTTTGAGGATATATTTGATAAGAGACAATGTCAAGCATTCCAGTTCCGCCAATCACATGCCATATTTTGGATACCACAAGGGGTAAGCCAGCAAGTGAAGTCCTTTGCGAAATAAGTTATACCGAAGGAGATAGACAGATCAAGTTTGCCACTGCAAGAACCAATAAGGATGGTAGAGTATCGCAATGGATCCCATTAGATTCCAATGGAGTTGCCACTTCCAAAGTTATGGGTTTGCACGAAGATCAGAAGTTTTGGAAGGAACTGATACCTGGTGAATATAAGATTAGATTTTACACAGAGACTTATTTCCAACAAGTTGCAGAAAGTGAGGGTTATAAAGGGGAAAGTTTTGAGAAATTAGCTGCTAGTTTTTTCCCCTTTGTAGATATAAACTTCATAGTTCCAATAGTGCCAGATGCTCATTATCATGTTCCTCTTTTACTTTCCAATTATGGATATTCTACTTACCGTGGAAGTTAGGGGTGCTACTTGATATTTTAGAGAAGATGTAAATAAATCAAATAGATGTTTGAAAGAATGTTAATAAAGATAATAATTAAATTAAATATGAATTTAAAAAGCGCATGATTTTATTCGGCTGACGCAGAGGGATAATACTCGACTGTCCATGCAAAAATACAAGGAATCCATTGATATTCTGATGATGATATATATATATATCTTGATCTCTCTGTCTTTGATTTGTCCTGGAGTGAACGAGTATCTCCACAGAAATCTTAGATTTTTGAAATTATATTTTACATACATGTGTTCTCAGACTGACTTTGTCTCATTACAAAGGCTGTAAGAAAATATATCTCCTTCTTTCTTGTTGTGAAAGTTAAAATCTTACAATAAAAAAATCAAGTAATTCATGTAGGTATTTCAAATTATGGTGATATAAATAAATAAATAATAATGCGAATATATATCGAATGGAAATGTAGAAGTCATTTAATAAATAGACTAGGTATGTAAAAAGTGTGTATAAATCTTAGACATTTCATGAATTGGCATATCTCTCTGTTTGAAATTATTCAATTCAATTCTAATATCTTTGATCTTGTTTGGATGGTTGCTTAAAAATTGATAAGTTTGTTTCAATGGTAAATTGTATCTGTCATAATCAGTTGCAGAAAATGCATCGTTCAAAGTGACTTTATTTGAGAATGAAACAGATTTCCTAATGGATGGGGTTTGAGAAAGTTCAGCAAGACTGGTGAATTGATTACCGTCTTCAAATGAACTTGTAGGTGGAGGGGATGGAGATAGAGATTTGGATGATGCTGGGTTTAAAGGTGATGTAGCTGTGAATGACAATGTGGAACTTAACGAAGTAGATGAATCAGCTCTACCTCCGTTGAGGATCAAAGAGGATCCTGCGTTATTATGTTTGTATAACGAAGAGCTTGATGAATCAGGAGACGAAGCACCACTACTCTTACCTGAATGACGACCAGAACTAGATGTGGTGATTGTAGTTCTAGCTTTCAAACAACTCTTTCTCTTAGGCATCAACGAAAGATCAAGTTTACTCAGGGGAAATTTCTTTGAATTTGCAGTCACAACTTCAAATAAATCGGATTTATCCAATTGAGTAGAATCGACACCATTCATGTGTGTCTTTTGCAAACTTTTGAAATCATACAAGTATTCCATCTCATCGTCATATTCATCATCTACAATATCGAATGATTTAATGGTAGATGAAGTACCATCTTCACCAAATAAAGTAGAGTTATTGGATCTATTTGAAGTAATGGTATTATGACGAATCAGTGACTTTCTCTTTTCCAATGATTTAATTCTGATACTCTTACGTCTTTGTAATGCAGATTTCTCATTCTGTTGTTTATGATCAAAAAACAATGAAGTCTCTCCTAGACCAATAATAGTAGAGATGTAATCCAAATCCTCATCAAATGACAAGAGACTGTCATCTGGATTTTCAACACTAGAATCGGGTTCAGAAGTATTTGAAACATAGCTAATGTCATGAGAAGATGAAGTATTTGAAGAATCTTCAAAATTAGAAACTTGATCTTCTAAAACAGTTGTCAACACTTGATGTTCATCAACTGTAGTTGGAACACTATATGATTCATCTTTCGCCGTATTGAATTCCAAATCCGTTTCGGCGATCTCGGTATCTTGTGGGACATTAGCAGCCTCAGCTAGTAAATCAGTACCTTCTTGTAAAAAAGTATCATCACCAATTTCAAAACTGTTCAGATCGTCAAAATCATAATTATACGTATTGGTCTTGGCAATAGGAGACGAGTATTCCAAACCTTGGGATGATTCATTTGTAGGTTGCTCCTCGTTAATGGTATCCTTCTTCTCTACAGGAATACGCTTTTCTGTAGCATAAGATGACAAATTCCCGTTGAAAACCTGATTGGATAAATTAGATGATCTTTTAACATCGGCAGTAGTAGCATTACCACTAACATTAGGGGAAGGTGGTGTCTTAGTTGGCTGTTTCTTGAATTTAGAAGCTATTGACCAAGCAGATGCCGACTTTTCCTTGGGCAATTGATATAGGGATTTCTTCTCTTTACCAAATGAAGAAGAAAAAGAAGAAGCTGCGGTTGTAGAACTACTAACAGAAGATCTATTCGATTGAACTGTTTTGCTGGATTCGGATGAAGATGAACGAGAAAACAACTTACCAAACATTTTCTTCATCATTGAAGGTTTACGTGCAACGTCTTCGTATTGTTTTGGTTTAGATGTAGCTATTGAGTGTCTAATTGGACGACTTGGCAGATTCTCAATTCGAGGTTGTTGGGGTATCTCTTGTGGATTTAAAAGTGGTACAGATTGTCTTTGCGGAAGTGGTATAGGTTGTTGTCTCGGTGGCGGTGGAACAGACTGTCTTTGGTCAACCGGTCTATGTCTTATAACACTTGAAATATCGCTTTCTAATTCATGAGGTTCCTTTTCTTCGACAGAAACTGGTTCATAGACTACAGAGTGATCTGGTTCAGCAGCTTTGATTTGTTGGACCTGATCAAATTTTGAGTTTTCATGATAGTTAGTTGCATTGCCACTTGGGCCAACCAAAGAAAGGGTGGTTTGTGTAGTTGGTGATACATCATGTATTGTACTAGTCTCTTTAATCATACTCAAGTTAGCCTTGAGGTTACAATGAGTGTTGTCCAACTCATCATCGCCCGATGAGTTCAAGTTCTCATAGCTGCTTAATATAGTCAGTGGGCTTTGCAAAGAGTTTTGATTGTTCAAAGCTAATGATGAAGAAGTTGAAGAATTTGAAGGTGTGACAATACTATGATCCGAATTTGAAATTGAGACTTTATTGCTCTGATTTGACATTGAATTCAAAGGAGGTAATATTTTATCATTATTATTAGACATGGAACCTAATTCATAAACGGGACTTGGATTCGATGAATTTGAACTATTGTTGGAATTAGAAGGTAAAGAATCCGAATAAATATGACCACCACGACTATTGGATGATTGTGTTGTGGAGTTACCAGTTCTTGATGAGATGCTTCCGCTGTTATTTGTATCGTTATCATTGATATCAAAATCATTCATCGAGATGGCATTGGGTAGATTTTCGAAAGTCATCAAATTTTGTGGATTTGTAGTGATGTTACTAGAGTTGGAAACATTGATGTTATTATTGTTGATGTAAACATTGTGATTCACCGCTGGAGGATATTGATTTGATCTATAATCTTGATTAGGGTAATTTGCATTTTGTAACTGGCTATTCGAATTTAGGCCGTTGTATTGTTGTCTATTTAAAGATTTCAAATTTGGCATAGATGAGTAAGATGACAAGTTATTACCTTGATGTTGCTTCGGATAATATCCCTGTTGTTGTTGTTGTTGAGATGAAGAAGGTACTGGTGGGACCTGTTGGTACTGTCTGGGGATCTTTTGAGGTCTTGCAGATCTATTCTTAGGGGTTTGTCTTGGTCTAAAAATCTCACCATTGGGAAATAAATACATTCCATTTGCTTGATTCATAGATTTACTACTTGAAGTTCTTGGTATATTTGTCTTTGGACTTCTAGGATATGCACCATTATTGGTATTGGTATTGTTGATGTTTATCAAATTTTGATGATATTGTTGATTTACCGAAGTAGTTGAAGAAGAGTGATACAATTGAGAAGTAGAAGTGGATGTCATACTTGGTCGACGGGATGAAGCATTGCTGTGGAATCCATTACCCAACTGATGATCTGATAACCCGGATATACTTGAAGTAGAAATACTATTTGGCAAATGAGGTCTATAAGAGGAAGAAGTAGTTGGAACATTTCTAATCTCATTATTTTTATAAGACGATAAACTAGTCATCGAATCACTTCTCATATTTTTCAACGTTTGTAACCTTGTAGTGGATCTTGCTTTGCGTTTGAACCTATCATCTTGAGCGAATAATGAATCAGTAGCAACATTTCTTGGAGCTATAGCTGTAGAAGCAGTTGAAGCGGTGGTAATTATAGATCTACCTGTTTGTATGGAGGAGGCTGAATTTTTTCTTCTCAACTGAGGTAATTCCGGAGAATATTGCTGATGCTGGTCATGATGGCTCATATTGTTATTCTGAGTGGAGTAATCTGTAATGTCGAAGGAACTCATGTTATTATGAGTCTTTTCAATACAATTAATTTGATATTTTCGTTATTCCGTTCTAAAAATAGCGTATGAAAATAAATGCAAAAATGAAATTTTTTTGGATCGTATAGATAGATAAGATAAGTGTGGAGTGAATTTGTTTCTACTTTATTCTCTTGAGTAATAAGACATATAACGATGATCAAGGGATGGATACAGTTTGATAGTAAACTTCTAAGCTGACACTGGTATGAATCGTAAATACTAAAAAAAAAAGAAAAAGTATTGCAGTGGAAAATTTATAAAAAATCAGATGCAGTCGTTAGTTAGACTATGGAATGAGGGCAGATATGCAAATACAGTATGAGTAAAAGAATGGATGTAAAGATACACGAGCGAGTGAATGAAAGGGGATATGAGTGTGATATAGAGTAAGAGAAGAACCTAGGTGATGAATATAAGGGATTTGAGGGGAATTATAAGGGGAATTTGAAAGGGGTAGTATAGTAATACAGCAGTAGTCAAATTACGGTATTAATAAGTCAGGTGAAGATATTTTTAAACGAACAAAAAATGTAAGCCTCACTGAATTTGGGTGTCAATTGTGATGTGAGAGTGTGGAAGGGGTTGGTGAGGAAATGATAGGAAATGAATCGGGTGTATAGATCTATATGATATAGTAAGGGAAGAACTATAGGATGTAGGGCAAAAATATACTGGATGGATGGGATATATGTATCTATGTGGATAGAGAAAAAAGTACACAGACGGAGAGAGAGAGAGAGAGAGAGAGAGAGAATGGCTGGAAAGGAGGCTCTTCTAAATTTAACTCACGGGGCGCTTAGCGACTTGGGTTTGCTTGTATGTACTGGTTTTAGTGTGAGGGTGGTGGCTAGATATACGGGCTTGTATGTGTATATATGCATACACATATACACACCGGTCTAGGTGGGTGTACTGTATGGCAGCGTGCCTTGGTTTGCTACGTGTTTCCTCTGTATTGTATATATTGTGCAAGATGAGATCGGTGAAATCTTGCCAATTGTTCACTCAGATGAAACGAGAGCGATGCGCATCGCCGACGGAATACTTATATTTTACCATATATATATATATATATAGTATTGTTTATATACACACAGCTAGTGACAGGAGGATCCGGCACTTCGGGATGTAATGAGTAGAAAGCCAAGTGAAACGATGGTAATCAGACAGTAGCGAGTACCAATATAGAACCGAAGGAGGATTTGCAATTAAGGAGAGTGGTACCTTTTATCTCAACGACGGTACCTATTAAAAGGGAGATCACTATTCGAAGTTTAAAAAATTTTATCCATTTACGGCTGCGCTATTAATGGCTCTCGTAAAATGGTGCCCCTGGTATCTATATATACATATAGATACTGATATATTAGGTATAGGTGTACTTAACTGGTTGATCTTATGGACTGAACACTTGTTCCCACTTGGCGCAACAACACCAGATAACCAAAAGAGGTATACAATCACCAACAGCTGAACAATGGATAATAGTCGACGCTGCGCCTAATCGACTCTATCCCGCCTAGTAAAAACCTCACCAGCGAGCAGGCAGAGCTCTGTCCTGTCCTGTCCTGTCCTCTCCTGCCTGCACCTTGCTTTTTTTACGACAGAGACAATTTCAAATTCAGCGAAAATGTCTGCTAATCGAGCATTTTTTCCCCTGCGATTGATTGCACAACTGCGGCACAGGAACAGCAGCACGTTTAACAAATTTTTTACCGTGTGTTTCATCTCCTCAGCGTTTCGTTATTGTGACGTGTTGTTATCGTATGTATATATATATATCTTTAAAACTATTCATATTAATACTAATCTTCCCTTATCCCATCACAAGGGATCAACCAATTCCTTCTTTCTTCTACTTATTACATTCACTTTTCGTAAGGACAGACACATATGTGATATGTGTATATACACATGTATATCTCTTTACTGGTTTTTAGTTCTGCCGTCTCGAGACTAATGCGACCCGATAACGTGTATATACCTGCTCCTACCCTCCCGCTTTTCACAAACAGTTCGGAGTCAATTGTAATCTATGTATATATACATTTATGGTTGTACCTATCTATGTCCATTCACCGCAATGCAACTAACCAAATGGCTCACTAATAAACTGCCAATTTGAAGTGGAGACGCTATACGGCAGCAGCAGCAGCAGCAGCAGCAGCAGTTAAACGGCAACAGCGCAACACCCTAATCTCACTCACTGCCTTATTGTTTTAAATCCAGCGTCGTTTCCCATTTGGTCTCGCGCAATTACCGTTTTCAGTTATCCTTGTAAGAAAACAATGCTAAAACAACTCACCATGTAAATTTTTGAAGAAATATTCTATACCGGTATATGTAACTTCCAAAACGGTTTAGACCTGGAAACTTAAGGTAATTTCTTATCAATATATATATATAAATTCTAGAGGTTATCCGGGACACACCTTATGAATGCAGCAGAAGTTATTTCTTTTGTCAGGTTTATTTCCTTAAAAGTCGGGGAAATTATTGCTTTGTTTTGTTAATCGTACGCAGTGGGGGTCTATTTTATATATCATCACAAAAATAACCGTTTCAATATCCACATAGAACCCAACAACACCACAATTAACGTACCCATCTCTACCAAATACCCATCTTTCTCATAATTACCGACAGGAACATTGATTTTCAGATAATTACCTTTGATGTTTCTCCCAGAATCTTTGAAAGTAAATAGAAAAGGTACACTATCCTCACTTATTAAATCAACTAAACTCAATTCATTCAACCTTGTTTCGTAGAACAACGACTCTTTCATCTGTGTTTCCACGGTCTTGATCTTATCTATCCTATTAACATCTTCAATCTCCTCCTCATCTTCATCTTCTGCAGTGGATATATCTAATTTGTCATATTGACATTCCCAGTAGACATTTCCCCTGGGGAATAAAATCTCTTTCGATCCACCATTAACAGGCTCCAAATACCTTAAATGTAAGGGCAATTCAAATTCGTAACCATTTTCAACAATCTTAGTAGAATTAAGATCCATCTTGATAGATATACCAAATTTATCTATCTTATAACTTGGTAATTCTAAATCTGGATCTTCAAACAATTGAAAATCGGGGAAAAACTCTCTGTATTCTCTATTACTTTGCAGTTGATATTGGTCTATAAATATACCCTTTGGTAGATCAAGTGTCATTTTCAAACCACACTGTAAATCATAATCCTCCTTGACTCGTTTACTAATATCACGCATTTGTTTTCTATTCGTCTTGAAATCGTGGTAGAAAGCTGGCTCCAATTGTAATGAATTTTTCAAATCTTCTTCTATAGTATCGAATCTTACTCTGTACATGGGGTGAATACCATATGGTTCTACAATATCGTGTGATATCGAATGATAAAACATTGGTCTTATATTCGGAACAATTTGTAACATGGTCTGGGATAACACAATCTCTGGAGAATCTGACATTTCAAATAGATAGCCACTATAAACATAATTCGTCTCTTCTACATCTTTACTCGATTTCACAAATATCCCAACTTCATTCAAAACATCTCTTCCCTTCGTATCGTATTTCGTCAAGGTGACTGGATTTATCAACTCTTTGAAATATAAGATCAAACTTGGTCCAAAATGTTCATCGTCCTTTTCTTTCAAGGAATTGCTTTTCTTATCGTATATAAATTCAAATCCACTCAACCCTTCAAGGTCATCTATTGGGAATGCCAATCCATCCGTAACGTATTTCCATAAGTGTAAAACCATATCGATAGGGTCTAATTTATCGTCAAATAGACAAGATCTAAACCATTCTTTATAAAAAACAGGTAATAGTTGATCTTTGGTAACTTCCTTATCGACATTCATGAAAATCAACATCAAATCAATAACATCTCGACTCAATTGTTCATATTCTTCCATACTCTTAGCACCTTGAGGAGCTACATTGATGACTAAACCAGGTTCAGCAAGGTTATCATTATCTAAGAACATAGATTCAAAATCACAACTATATAATCTAGGTATTCCATCATCAAATTTAACGTGGAAAATCCCAATCTTATCGAATAATTCTCTATTTCTTTCCTGTAATCCATTGAGGTTTATCTCTAGTTTATCCTGTCTTGATATGGGATTGTTAGCATTGCTCGGTAATTTGATCACCTGGGGGTCTTGCCTGATTGAGTTGACGTATCCCGTTGGAGATTCGTCTTCTGTAAACACAAAGAAACTAGTTCTCTGTTTAATCAAAGTCATGATAGTTGTTTATCTTCCTCTTCTCTCCCGAATTGTATGCTTCGTCAATATATATATAGATCTATATATATCTATGAAAGATAATATATATTTACTTAATATTGCCATCCGATAAGCAGAATCTACAATTGATGCATGAAAAGTGCACCTTATTATTTCGATCTTCGAGAAAAGGAACAATTTGTATGCTATGGTTTTAGTCGTCTCCATATAATAAACTATTTCATAAATGGTCTGATAATCAAATTAATTTATTAAATGCAGGATTCTATGTAAACAAAATGGGATATATATATGTAATAATAATAGCTGGTAGAACGTTAAAACTATTCAAGTAAGTTGAAATATATTAAATCAGTGTTTCTTACTCTTACCCTTCTTATTCTTCTTAGCGATACGTTTCAATGCTCTCATTTCATTCTTCATAACACCATCAACCATCTTATACTTACCTCTAACACCCTTGGGTCTACCACTGAGACCTCTATTAGAACCTGAAGCAACGACCAAAGTAACCTTAGGCTTAGTCTTTTGTTTCTTAGTCATCTTCTTCATCAAGATAGAGATTTCTTCAGCCTTATCGGCTTCGGTCTTACCTTCATCATCATTGATTATGTCACTCTTCTTCTTCAATTTCTCTAATCTCTTCATAGCTCTCATTCTCTTACGTCCTTGAGCTTCTAAGACCTTCTTGATTGGTCTAGCGTTCAATTGTCTCATCTTCTCCTTCATGGCCAATGAAGCTTCTTTGGTAATAGGTCTATTTATCTTACTATGTCTATTTTCATCATCAAGGAACCAATCTGGTAATCCTTCTTTATCTCTGAATGAGTATTTGTTGAAACCTTCTTCGACTAAATCGTGCTTACTCTTTTGTCCAAGGGCTAATTGATGAGCTAAAGTCATGGCTTGAACAGTAGCAATATCGATATCTTGTTTATGTGTTTCTTTGGCTTTAGCATCACGTTCATCTTCGGAATCGGTTTCGAAATCAGAACCTTCTTGAATGTTTTGACCATATTCATTAGGAACAACTTCGAAATCGGAATCTTCAGATTCAACCTCGGATGATTCATCGTCTTCATCATCTCCACTTGATTCGTCATCTTTGGATTCGGTATTATTAGTGGCTGATTCAATAGTCTTTTGACGTTTTTGTTCGATACTTGCTTCGATATCAAGACCATTGAAGATATCATCACTAAAGAAAGATTTAGCAGTAGAACTTAAAGCACCTGCTTTTTGTTTCTCTAAAGTAACGAGTAAATTATTTATAGCTTTATCATCATCACTATCGATTTCAGAATCGCTACCACTATCGTTATCATTTTCGATCTTATAACCATCTTCTTCATCACTGACTTCAGTTAATCTTTCTTTATCATCGATACCATCCCATTCATCATCATCACCACCTCTAGCATTTCTAGCCTTCATCTTAGAATCCTTTTCCATCTTGGTCTCTTTGTAATTACTGTACATATCGTTCAATTGATCTTCTAAATCATCGACTTCTTCTTCAGAATCGGCTTCTTTATATTTACTTGCACCATCGTCATCGATAACAATATCTGTATGTTTCAACATCTCTTCATTTGAGAAAACCATAGAGTTTTTACCCTTTGCCAAATCATTTAAGATACCTGTCTTTTGAGCACTCTTCAAATCGAATAACATCTCACCACCAATTTCAGCGGCATCTCTACCGATTTGCATATCGGTTAACATATTCATTTGCATTCTTTGAACTTCTTTTTGTTTCAATTCATTTCTCTTTCTCTTTTCTCTTTTAACATCAAGTCTTCTCTTTTCTTTCAAATCGTCTAATTCCTTATCGATTCTTTGATCTTCTGTTAATTCTTCAACTTCGATGTTGGATTTATCGATCTTTTCTCTATCCTTTTCATCTATTATACCTAATGCAATTCTAGCATTTTTTCTCCATCTGATTAACATTCTAAAATCCTTTTTACCAAGAACTTTCAAATCTTTACAACATTCTAAGAATTCCTTTGTAGTTTGTTTCATCTTTTTAATGATTTTCCATTCTGGATCTTCCTTATCTAAGGTAAACATCGAGATACCACCTAATGTATTAATAACTTCATCTTCTAATTTAACCCATTCCATAAGAGGCATAGGATGGAATAAAGTATAATCATTTTCTTCATAACCATCTCTCTTTCTCTTCTTAATTTCAGGGTTGAAAACTTTTGATTCGTTATTAGCTGGTCCATCTGGTAATTCTTCAAAGACTTCCTTTGGATCTAATAGTCTTGGATCTAATTTCTTTGGAGCTTTAAAACCTCTACAAACGACGAAAATTTCAGCAGAGACATTACGAGAAGCAGGAGGTTTAGTGGCTTCAACTTTGTCAAATAATTGTTTAAAAACCCATATCAAATTGTTATAATCTCTTGATCTAAAGACTTTTGTAACGAAATTACCACCTGCGGTTAAATTTTCTGCTGCTAATTTCAAAGCTTGTAAGGTTAATTGGGATTGTGTATAAGCATCTTGAACCCAACCAAGACCAACATTTGGAGCACCATCATGTAAGACGGTATCGGCTTTCCAAGTTTTCATATGACCTCTTAATTTGGATCTACAATCTTCGGTAGTAATATCGGATTGGAAAGTGATACAATTTGGTAAAGGTTTAATAGGGACAATATCAACACCGATAATCAAGGAGTTGACAGGACAAAGCTGACTGGCAACTTGACACCAAGAACCAGGAGCGGCACATAAATCGATGACAACTTTGGATTTCTCTAAGAAATGGCCATATTTTTCGTTAATCTGTAAAATCTTGAAGGAAGAACGAGCTCTGTAACCCTTTTCCTTTGCAAGGTAATAGTATCTATCCAAACGCCCTTTAGCGTTTTTCTTCTGAGTCTTTCCTGCCATTCTGGATAATGTGTAAGTTTAGTAGAAAGAAAGAGACTTGATACTAGATGATATATGATAATAATAAAAAAAAGATATATCTAACCTTATTGCAGTATTATCATGTACAAGATAAAAAAAAAAAAAAATTAAAAAAAAAAAAAAATTCTGAGGTCGTGGCTCGGAACACAAAAAGTGGCCGAATCGGGCACACTGAGCAGCGGTCGATCGGCCCCAAAAAAGAGAGAATGAAGTGGAGGAGAAAAGTGGGAAACGGTGAGTTAAAGCGTTAAACGAGAAGAGCGAGGCACTGGCACTGGCGCTGGCACTCTCTCTGAGTTGGCTTTGTTGCATCTGGGAATTGAGAACGAGATTTAAAATAAAACTGAGCACCTGATTGCGCTTCTGTTTCTCCTTCGTCATCTCTATTTTCACCACTTATTGCTGCCAGATCTCTCAATTCATCAAATATGGTTGAAGAATTGAAGTCATTTGACTGTGGTTTCAGAACTACAAAGGTATGTGCTCTTTAACAACACTGCGATCTGTGAATTGTGCGTTTTTTCACTTATCGTGTCCGTGTACACGTCCACCGTGGACGTGTATCTATTTCACTCCCTTCATATTCAAAGGGTTTGACAATTTTATTTTATTTTATTTTATTATATTTTATAAGTTCCTCCTTGCTTTGACTCGATTGATTTACTAACTAACCAATACATATACATATAGTCTCCTGCTATTAAAAACGCACCTTTACCAGCTGATGGTGCCGGTTCTAAACATTTCAACAATTGGATCTTGTTATCCTTCTTGTTAGGTATCCCATTTTTTATCACCAGAAAATTGGGCTTAGGTTGGAAAACATTTATCTTTTTTGCAATTGTTTTATTTTTCCCAATCTTAATGGCTTGGTGGACTGTTCTTTCTACTTATTCTCCAAGAATTAATGAAAAAGTTACTTTACCAAACCGTGGTGTTGAATATTATTTAGATTTCCATACCGAAGAATTAAAATCATTGTACAAAGGTTCAAATAAGATCCCAATGGAAACTTTCCACAACTTATACTTTGATGGTAAGGTTTCTTTCAAAGGTGATGCCTTAGATGTCATGGAATACAGACATGATTGGGCTAAATTCTCCTTCACTTTAAGTTTATTCAAATTTTTTATCTTTGGTATGATTCCAGAAGTTATCATGCATACCAAATCTCAAGATGAAGAACAAGTTAGAGATCATTATGATCGTGGTGATGATTTCTACAGTTGGTTTTTAGGTCCAAGAATGATCTATACCTCTGGTGTTATATCAGACATTAACAGAAATGAAACTTTGGAACAATTACAAGATAATAAATTAAGAATTGTTTGTGAAAAGATTGATTTACAAAAAGGTGAAAAGGTTCTTGATTTAGGTTGTGGTTGGGGTACTTTAGCTTCATTTGCTTCATATAACTATGGTGCCGAAGTTACTGGTGTTACTTTAGGTAGAAACCAAACCAAATGGGGTAATGATCAATTGGCTAAATATGGTGTTTCCAAAGATCAATCAAGAATTGTTTGTTGTGATTATAGAGATTCTCCATTACCTTCTGAACTTAAAGAAGATGGTACTCAACAAAGATATAACAAGATTACTTGTCTTGAAATGGCTGAACACGTTGGTGTTAGAAAATTCGGTTCTTTCTTACACCAAGTCTATGATATGTTAGAAGATGATGGTATCTTTTTCTTACAATATGCAGGTTTACGTAAATCATGGCAATACGAAGATTTAATCTGGGGTTTATTCATGAATAAATTCATCTTCCCAGGTGCTGATGCTTCAACCCCATTAGATTTCGTCGTTTCTGCTTTAGAAGGTACTGGTTTCGAAACCGTTTCTATCGATAACATCGGTGTTGATTATTCTGCTACTTTATACAGATGGTACTTGAACTGGCAACAAAACAAAGATGTTGTTGTCTCTAAATATGGTATCAAATGGTTTAAAATTTGGGAATATTTCTTAAGTTACTCTACCATTATCTCTAGACAAGGTTCAGCTACATGTTATCAAATTGTATTAAGAAAGAATATCAATGCTTATCACAGAATTGAATACGTTCCAAAGCAACAAGGTTTATTAGCTCCATTAGCCAAAGGTACCGAATGGGCTAGATAAATTTGATACAAAACAATTTTAAATAGTACATAGTACATAGTGTGAAGTATGACTCAAAAAATAATATGTCGATAAACAGTAGCAACTACTGCTTATAAATAGACGTTACTTCCATTGAATAATTATCTATATTGCTTCATAATGAAAATTAAAACTACTTACTACCTATAAATAAGGAAGATGTAAAAAAAACAAAACGGTTAACTCGAATTAACCCCGGCAATGTTATTAAAAGATTCTCGGAATTATGTAAGACTTTACAAATGAGGCGAGCAACTTTAGTAATCGCTCCCTGTGTAGTTGTGGATGCCGATTATGTGTGAGCTTCTCCCCTTTTCATATATATATATATATATGAATCCGCCGTTATCATCTGGTTTATTTTTATCTGTAATTTGCCACACTCATCAGTTCAATTCAATTCAATTCAATTGATAATTACTTCAATTTAAACCAACATCCAATTGAGATAATACACTGCACCATGTCACAACAAAAAATAGAGATCTTGAAATTTTCCAACGAACAAGGTGAATACAAGAGAAAAGCATCTGTTTTCAGAGATTTCGTTTCAGCTAAACCAGGTTCAACTTTCTTAGCTGAAGCAAATAGATATCATTTATACGTATCATATGCCTGTCCTTGGGCTCATCGTACTTTGATCGTTAGAGCTTTGAAAGGTCTGACTTCGATCATCGGTGTTTCTGTAGTTCATTGGTATATGGATGATAAAGGATGGAAATTCCAAGATTTGACCGATAGTAGACCAGAATATGAATGTCCTACAGCCACTGAAGACAGATTGTATGGATTCCAAAGATTGAGAGAATTGTATTTCAAAGTTGAGCCTGAATATTCGGGTAGATTTACCGTTCCTATATTATGGGATACTAAATTGAAGACTATTGTTAACAATGAAAGTTCAGAAATTATTAGAATGTTGAATACTGAATTCAACCATTTAGTCAAACCTCAATTCTCCAAAGTAGATTTGTATCCATCAGAATTACAATCTACCATTGATGAATTAAACGAGTGGGTTTACGATACAATCAACAATGGAGTTTATAAAACCGGTTTCGCTACTGTTCAATCGGTCTATGAAGAACATTGTAAAACATTGTTTAAGAACTTAGATAAAGTCGAAAAAATCCTTGAGAAGAACCATGCCAAGGGTGAAAAATTCCTTATTGGGGATCAATTAACAGAAGCTGATGTTAGATTATTCACTACCATTATTAGATTTGATCCTGTTTATGTTCAACATTTCAAATGTGATATCGGTATGATTAGATACAATTATCCACATCTCCATTCTTGGTTACAAAACTTGTATTGGAATCACCCAGATTCTTTCAAAGAGACTACTCATTTCGATCACATTAAAAAGCATTACACAAAATCCCATATTGCAATCAATCCTCATCATATCACACCATTAGGCCCTATTCCTGATATCTTACCATTAAAGAAATAAAAATTGTAGGCCTTTGCTTTTATTTACGTATGGTTTAGTTTTTTAGTTTAGTTTAGTTAGTTCCAGTGTTTCTTCTCTCCTATTTATGTTTATTTAGTCGATTATCTTTGTAGTTTCAGTCAATTCTAAATCTACTCTTAAAGTATTTCCCTAGTAATAAATGGGCGGTGAAAGTTTTCTTCGAGTGTTGTCGAAAGATTAGATTAGATGAATTTTGGATGATTTATTTACTATGGAGTTTTGAACCTCCACTTGTGGCGTGCGTATAGGGAAAGCAGTAATAGTAATGATGTTAGGTACAAGGCAAATGTCACTACTGTCCTTCAGATTTGTCAAATCTACAAGTCTGAAACAACTCAGATCCAACTCTACAACGGCTCCAAAATGTACGTAAATACCGAATTCATTCATCGCATTTGACAAACACAGTATACTAACGAATCTAGTATTTATTTATTACTAGACTCCCCTAATCTGCTTGACCTTAGAGTAGGAAAGATCATTGATATCAAAAGACATGAAAATGCGGACAAATTATACGTCTCGAAGATCCGAATTGAAACACTGTTACCTAACAAGCTTGAAACTGAAGAAGTTAAAGAGGCTAAATGCCTTCAAGTATGTAGCGGGCTGGTTGATTTCATCCCCATTGCAGATTTACTGCACAAGAAAGTCGTCATTTTAAGAAACTTGAAACCATCCAAGATGAGAGGTGTTGAATCACAAGCAATGTTACTCGCTGCGTCCAAACCGATCGATAAGATTTCATCGTCAGATGGAGATGAAAGTAAGAGTTATATCGTGGAAGTAATGAATCCACCACAGGGTAGTGAGATTGGTGATACTTTGGGTTTCACAGGAGTGGAATATCCCGACGTTGATACAATCAACAACTTGAAAAATATCAAATCTAAAGTATGGGAGGATGTGAGCAAATTCTTGAAAGTCAATTCGAAAGGTGAATTGATATTCATTGACGATAGCCATAGGCTTGTGAATCTTGATAATAGTCAACAAGAAGGGCCACAGAAGTTGAAGTCAGCTGCTTATGTTTCTCAATTGACGGATTGCCCGGTCAGTTGAACCATAAATAGTTAAATAAAATCCCATGTAAATAGAAACACATTGTAATATCTGCCTCACTCCATTTCCAACGCAACATTGATCAGGCTCAGAAGTAACCTGATATTTATATATATGTACCCATCCA
Organism: Wenyingozyma nitratophila; assembly: GCA_030567875.1. Taxonomy (NCBI): domain Eukaryota; kingdom Fungi; phylum Ascomycota; class Pichiomycetes; order Pichiales; family Pichiaceae; genus Wenyingozyma; species Wenyingozyma nitratophila. The sequence goes on from JAJLSW010000003.1 coordinate 432,613, forward strand.
AGTTGAGAATAAAGCTTTTTGCTTTCCTAGAATTAGTATAGATACGATCCTTTACTATCTAATTTATCTATAGTGCCTCGATAAATAACAACCATGCCCTCGTCTCTTTCTATGGGAGAAACTTCCCTTATTTTCGTATTTGAAAGAGAATAACATTAATTTGAGACTATTAGCTTTTCCATAAGAAGTCTTTTAAAACTTTGTCTTCGTTCGATCTTGAAAGAGGGAATTGGTGAATTTTTCAACTATAAACTAACTGACTTTCCCTCCATTGATAAATACCATGTTTTGAAATTCCATAATACGTCAGAAAATCGTTCAAGCTTTAAAACCGCTTTATCTCTCTTGAAAATTTGAGCCCCAGTAATCTATTGGTGGGGCAAAATCACGAAAGACAACAATTCTGCTAGATTTCCTCTATATCTATGCTACGATGTATGAATCAGTGAGTTCAACTGATCTTGTAGACACTTTCAGAGGTCGCGTGAACCTCAAATCATGACGCCGCGGAGTGTTTTCTTGGGAGTGCACCGCCCATTTGATCCGTAATAGTTACATGCTACGTATGATTGTGCACATCTATCCATAACAGAGCACAGTAGTTATTGCTAACTAGTGCAAACAAAAGCCTACCGGTCAGGTTGGTATTCATATTCATGATTCTTTGGGCGAAAATTGTTCCAATAACAAGGCAGTTTCAATAATAATAGAATCTTTAATATACATCCATAGTGGATTTATGTCTACTCAAATCTCGCTCTCTTTTCTTTTCTCTGATTCTGTTCTTGTCTGCCTTCCTACTTCAGCCCACCGTTTTTCCTCTATATTGATACTTTTTTTGTTTTCATCTGTTCATAGATTGTTTTACTCTACAACAGACATAGATCTCTCTTATACATTGGATAGATTTATAGATACAGGTTCTCATTACACGTACAGATATATTCCTAGAGAGAAGGGATCATATCCGCACATCTTATTTTATTTTGACGTTTAAGGTACCATTGCGATCGAGCGACAGCCTATTATTACTTAATAAGTCCAGATTTTCCTGCGGTACAGTTCTGAGAAATTCTTCTTAATAATCAGAGTTACCGTTACGACTGTTATTGTTATTTGGGCCCATATACCATCACATAGGCCATTATACCATCGCCAATTATAACCCAGTGAACGGCAAAAACGGCGGCGGCTTACCAATTTCGAGCCACTCGCCCACTCCCGCCACACCCACACCCACTCCCACTCCCACTCCGCGTGGCTGACCATCGACGCACCCCGACGCGCCGTAAAGAGACGAGAGAAAAAAATTGAGCGAAGCCCCAAGGGAAGAAAGGAGGAAAAAAAGGAAAGGGCCGCTTTAGTTATCTAGATTTGTTTCACATTGACCTATTCGTGTCTTATATCGTGTCTGAAACCATATATTTACCCCGTTACTCGATCATCTTGTTACAAGGTTCATCTTTCATATCCCACTACTTCATTATACACACTTATTCGTCGCAAAACACTTCGAATTACTCTCCTCTTTATCCCATATTTCAATTAACCGTATATTAAAAGATCCCACTAATACGTTAGTTACTTTTTTTTTTACTACCTCACCGCACACTTCAAAGTTTAAAAAAAAAATATTTTTGATACATTGTTAATTTTTTTTTTTTTGCTTGATCGTTTTGGTTATTAAATTTTTGAATTTTAGGTTGGTTTCAGATAGAAAAGCTTTATTGAATTTTTTGAGTATCCTCATTGCTTAGTTTAGTCTCCACATCCATAGATATCATTTCTTCATCCCATTATCCATCATACTTATTCACACATATGTTTAAGTCAAATACTAATACCAAGAACAACTCTAGCAACAATAATTTATCCCCTTACATTGAATCAATCATATCAAATCCTTTGAATTTCCATTCTGCAAGATATCCAGATAAAGTGACTTTGAAACCCTCAAGTTATAAAGTGTTCACATCCAAGAAATCAAAAGATAAGAAACCAGAGAAAGACACAATATCTTCCGATCTCAAATCTACTGATTCCTCCACAGTTAAAGAAGATACCATGAAAATAAGGCCCGCTTCAATGGCAGAAGCCGTAGCTTTATATGCCGGTAAAAAATACCTTTCCAAAAAGGAGAGAAAAGAACTCGAACCAAAACCTATAAAGAAACAAAAATTGAACAAAAAAGATACTGCTGTACTCCTATCTGATGATGAATATAAAATAGACATGTCAAATTCTCCTCAAGCTCCAAAATCAAAGTCTGAATCTGTAGTAATGTCAAACAGTGAAGCCGATGATGCTGAAGACGATGAAGATGAAGACGAAGATGTAGATGAAGATGAAGATGAAGATGCCAACGATGATGCTGAGGAAGATGAAGACGGAGACTATCATACTGCTGATGAAGTATCCTCTACCGGTAACGTAAGTTCTGGTGAATCAGAATCTTCATCTGAAGAAAAAGATGAAGAAGATGAAGACATCAATAAACTTTCCGATGATGAACTGGATGATCCTTTAAGTCTAAAGAAAGCATTGAAAGAAGAATTAGATTCCGAAGCTGATGAAGAAGAAGACGACGACGATAAAGACGATGTCCATCAATCGAAGGATACCACCCCACCAACTTCCCCCGACGATATTGACAATAAGACAAAAGAGGAAGAGAATCTTTTGGCTCCTATTTTCAACAACAGTGATTTCTACAAGATTGATGAAGTAGAGAATGATTGTGGTTCAAATAGTTCTACAAGGATCTTAAAATCGTGGAGAGAATTTAAGAATAGAAAAGGTCCATTGGGTTTAGTCAATCATGGTGTAACATGTTATATGAATTCTGCAGTACAAGCTTTAGTCCATATCCCTGCTCTATTACATTATTTAGTCGACGTTCATTATGATAAACACTCTGCTGTCATTGATGATAGTTCCGTTACTAAAGTATTGGCAGATACAACTGCCAAGATGTATCAAATCGACAATACTACCGGTAGAAAAGTTCAATTTATCAATCCAAAAAAATTGATTAAAAGATTACAAGATATTAATTGTATGATGTCAGAATGGCAACAAGAAGATTCTCATGAATATTTCATGTCATTAGTATCAAGGTTACAAGAAGATTCTACACCAAAGGGTGTTAAACTGAATGAAAGTATAATATACGATATATTTGGTGGATTATTGAATCAATCTGTCACTTGTAAGAATTGTGGACATATTTCCACTACAAGACAAGAATTTTATGATTTATCATTGGGTTTAGAAAATAGAAAGAGAAATAGAAACAATTCGTTACAATACCTCGATGCCGCCCAATTATTGCAATTGAGAAACCAAATAGATTCCACCAATAAGAACTCGAATAATAACGATGATGATGATAAGAAATCATTATCCGAATTCTTAAAGAAAAAGATCATGCAACAGGTTGATTTTGAGACTAAATCCAGATCTCAATCTCCACAGAGGGAACCAACCCCAGAGACTGCTCAAATTTATGATAATAATACCCAACAATCTGTTAATATCAGTAATGAATCACAGCAACAATCACAATCACAATCCGGACAGCAACAATCACAGACTCAACAACAACAACTACAGCAACAGCAACAGCAACTACAACAACAACAACAACAACCACAACAGTCACAGCAACAACAACAGTCACAAAATAACGAAGAAGAACATCAACAATCATCGAGATATTCTATTGAGAATTCATTGGTTGATTTCTTTGCACCAGAGCTGTTGAAGACAGATAAGAAGGATAAATCAGGATATACCTGTGAAAACTGTAAGAAACTTACCAGTGCAATCAAGATCTCAACAATTGAAAGGGCACCTGAAACTTTGGCTATTCATTTGAAAAGATTTAGATTCAATGGTTCATCATCAATGAAAGTTAAGACCAATGTTTCATACCCTGAGTTGTTAGACTTGACCGAGTATACAACTACAATGAACACACCAACTAAATATATCTTATCTTCAGTGATTGTACATCAAGGTAGATCTGTTTCATCTGGTCATTATATTGTTCATTGTAGGCAACCAGATGGATCATGGTGCACTTACGATGATGAATATATCAACAAGACAAAACCAAGAGATGCATTAGGTGATGAAAGTGCCTATGTCTTAATTTATCAGAGACTAACACATAAATCAATCAAGTTTACAGATATTGGTAGAAATGGTGATTCAAAACAAACTAAGAGAACAAGAGAAGGTGATAATGATAATGTACCTTCATCCCCATCCACTAGTCAAAGAAACAATAACAATAACAGCAACTATCAAAGTGATAGAAAAAGACCGCTAACTGCATCTTCTAACTCATCAACTTCTTCAATTCAATCACCTACCAAACGCTCAAAGCTTAATAACTTCAATCAAAAGAAGAATATCAATTTCAACGTAAATAAGAAGAAAAAGAAGTTTGGTGGTCGTCATTGAGAGATTTTGTTATTTCTTTAGATTTTAATTTATTTACTTATAATATCTGCATTGCATATCCAACAATAAAGCATAGAAAAAGAAACTTAAAAAATTAAAAGCAAACTAGTAAAAACAGTAAAAAGCAGAAAGAGCGCATCAAAAAGCTAATCCATATACGACATATATTAATGTTGCGATGTACCATCCGTACACCTCTCATTCTATTCGATGTTGAAAGGGAAAAAAAAAAGTTCATCAGTAGACAAAAAAGAACGTCAATTAATAGATGAGAGAAATTAAATATAAATATATAGATAATTTTTTTAGATTCATAAAAGGATAATATTCAACAAGGTATTCAATATATATATTACAGTATGGCATCTTTGAAGAATATACCAATCAAGCTTATAGTAGGAGCAGGTCAAGCGGCTCCAACACCACCAGTTGGTCCAGCATTAGGTTCTCGTGGTGTAAAAGCAATTGATTTCTGTAAGGAATTCAACGCTAAGACTCAACATTATATAGCGGGTGTACCTATCCCCGTGAAAGTCATCGTTCGTCCTGATCGTACTTTCCAATTCAATGCCAGATCACCAACTACTTCATGGTTATTATTACAAGTTAGTGGATTGGAGAAAGGATCGGATACTGCTGGGAAGGGAAAATACGCTAGTACTCCCGCTGCTACCATTTCTTTAAAACACATTTATGAAGTTGCCAAGGTTAAACAAACGGATTCTCTTCATAAGGAGTTACCATTGCAGGAGATTTGTAAGATGGTTATTGCATCCGCTACCACCCTTGGGATCAAGGTTGTCGAATGAACAAAAGAGAAAAAAACTGAAGATTGATAATTAAATCAACCATTACGCTGGTTTGATTGAAGAAGAAGAAGAAGAAGAAGAAGAAGAGTATGATGATGTATTTATCTGTTCAATCATGTATATATTATATTAGTAGATTTAATAAAAAAAAAAGAGTAAAGACAAAAAAAGCAAATTAAAAACGTTTATAGATGATATGATAATGTGTAAATTTTAGTATATTAATATAGATAAAGTATAGAATAAAACGGGAGATGAATTGAATTGAATTGAATCAGACTTAATTGGTGAAACAAATAACATGTTTATTTAATTATTTATTTATTTCTTACCTTGTTGCTTCTTTTTATTTTTTTCTAATGAAGCAATATGAGCAACACTTTGATCGACTTGAGTATGTTCATGATCGGTACATGGTATAATCTTTTGAGAATTTGGCGAAAATGGATCATCTATAATAGTACACATTTGAACAGATGTTAACCATTCATCATCAAAGCATTCATCGATAGTCATACGACATGCTGGGGCTAATGCTACCATTCTTCCAATCATTGCACGTGAATAATCGGGTAATGCAGATAATAATCTTTGTTCACCCATCAAATTAGACGTATGTTTTTGACCATCGATAGTTGTTGTTGTCGTTGTTGAGGTTGTTGTACCAGAGGCGGTATTACTACTGTTTGATTGTGGTGGGGTTGTATTTGCAGTGTTTGTTCCTGTATCGCTTGTTGATCCCTCTGTTGATGAAGATTTTCTTTCTTCTTGAGGTAATCCATCTCTCAAATCATTGGAATAATTGTTCAAAGGAGAATCTTCATCACCTGTATCATTGATATTCGATGGTGATTCTTCATAACTTGGTGGTGCTGGAGTTCTAGTCAATAAATCACCAAATGTAACACCAGGTTCTCTAGATGCAAACATCTTGAAACTTTGATCGGCCAATTTAGGAACTTTCCATGGGAATTTCTTCAAAGTCATACAACAATAAATAATTGCAGCTGACCAAACATCAACTGGTCTTGGATCATACTTGTTAAAGACACAAACTTCAGGTGCCAAATATGGATCTGAACCAACGATACCCTGTGCTTCAATCAAAGTATTTGAGAAAGGATATGAAAACACCACGGCAGATCCAAAATCAATGATTTTAACAATACCATCTTTAGAGATCACACAGTTATCCAATTTTAAATCACGATGTGCTAAACCCATAGAATGTAAATACCTTATACCGTTTAAGATTTGTTTAAAACAACAACTGATTTCCTCTGTGGACATCTTATTACTCATTACAATGGCAAATAAATCATAGTCACAATATTCCATAACTTGAACGATTCTTTCATTTTCGTAAGAAATTTCAATTGTTTCAATGATATTTGGATGTCTTAAAGTAGAACCGATACAATATTCACTTGTAATCTTCTTTGTATAATCTCTTTTCGTTTCATGAGAATATTTCGCTCTAAATTCTTTAACTGCAAATACTTGATTATCAGAAGTTCTCTTGACTAATTTGACTAATCCACCAGCACCTGCACCCAAGTTATCACCAAATTTGGTATATCTTTTACTAAATGGGATTTGTGGAGTTGTATTACCACCGATTGATAAATTGGTATAAGAACCAGATGTAAATGAAGAACTAGGAGATGTATTACTACGATATTGAGAAGGTCTTCTAACAAAATCGGTTGGGGATGTGGACATATCTGAATATGAAGTCATTCCATTGTTATTCATAAATGAATTTGGATTCATTGAATAGTTATTGATCGAAGTGGAACTTAAAGAAGTGGCAGTAGCGGTAGCAGAGGTAGAGAACGTATTGTTATTTGCGAATGGAGATGATGATGAACCACCGGTGGCAACACTTGATAATCCATTGAAATTGGAATTTGAAACAGTTGGAGTGTTAAACCCACTGTTGTTATAGCTATAGGATCCAGATATATTTGAAGAGGATTGACGTTGAGCATTTAATCCACTGCTTAGATTTGAGGATTGAACCCTTGGGGATGAGGAAGAACTGACAGATCTATGAAAGAACCTTCTCAAATCAGCCATAGACGAATGTCTAGTTTGAACATTTTTAGCAGAGTTTCCACTTTCAATACTGGATTGAGAAGAAGGACTGTTGGCAATAGAATCACTGTTTTGTTGCTGTTGCTGTTGTTGTAGTTGTTGTTGTTGTAATTGAAATTGTTGCTGCTGTTGCTGTTGCTGAGATGGGAAAGTGGTACTTGGAGATGGGATTGGATATCCCGAATCCATGTTGACAGTTCCACGTCTTGATTTTGAGAAAAACCCGGCTAATGAAGAATGAGAAGCGGATTTAGAAACACTTCCAGAAGCATATGAAGTTGAAGCAGCGGCAGCAGCTGCTGCTGCGGCTCTTGCTTCTTGAGCCTGTTGAACTTTTTGTTTAGAAATGATAAATCTTGGTTCGATTTGATTTGAGGAAGTGATAGCAGGGGATGATAAGTTAATTGTGGAAATAACTTGACCATTTGTTAAGTTTGGAATGTGACTAACGGATGCAGATCTTGAGTGAGGGTTTAAAGGAGATGATGAAATCAAACTTGCAGAGTCATTAATACTTGTTGTGGATGGTCTATTGTTATTACCACCTGGTACAGAATACGGTATATTCGAAGATAAGGACACATAAGAGCCCGTTGAAAATGGGTTTGAAGATCTATGAATACTTGAAGGAGTAACATTTGTTGGAGTAGTTGAAGTTGTAGTCATAGGAGGTGAAGGGTTAATTATATTCCTGATGTTTTGTGGCACAGATACAGAAGTCAAAGTTGAACTTGAGACAGCATTTGAACCTAATTTGTTCACGTGGTGATAGGAGGTAGCAGGGTCATATTCGACTTCTTCGTCGGGTGATACACCTTCTAATGAGATGGTTGTAGTTATAGTCTTGTTATATTCATCTATATTATCCACAACTGGGGTAGTATTGACTTTGACTTGGTCTTGTTGTTGTTGTTGATTTTGTTCATTCAAGAGTCTAGTCAAGGATGAAATACCACCTGATTTTCTCTCTGGATGATTTGCAGACATGGTAAGCTATTTTATATACAAGTAGCAAAATGGGATTTGAAAAACAGACAATGCAAAGATATAGGGAGGGAGTCACGGAGTAGTTCGGAAAATGCGGGACTATAGACTATGGAGTGAATCAAGCAATGACTTGAATGAAGTAATTGATCGTACCAAAAATTGATTAAAATATTAAAGAGGCAGGCTCTATAAAGATGATGATAAAAGTTAACAGAGAAATGAACAAAGCAAACGAATAAATCTATATCGGTAATGATAACAGAAAAATCACGAGAGTATAATTCGATCAATGTAAAAGTGAACAAAGATAATAAATTTGTGACCTATTATTCGAAGTAAAGCCTTTTGAGAATCGGTGATTTATTGGGTTGATGCCTTGAGTGGATTTCTGGGCTGCTGCTAGTTAGTTATCAAATGGGCAATCACGAGGAAAAACAAAGGGGGTGGTGGGTGCAAGCCTAATGATAATAGATGGATGAATTGAGGGATGATATAAAGCGATTGGGCCGATGAAAGGTAACTACGAGCCAAATGGGAATAATGAGATAGAAGTGAAGGGGAAAATAGGTAATAAACAGTATATATAAAATACGCAATAATGGAGAAAGTGATTTGATTGATTGATTGATTACATTTACATGAACCAAGATGGAGGTGATGGATGGATGCCCTTCCTTCCTTCCTTGACTCACTCTCTCTCTCTCTCTCTCTCTGCAAATGGAAGCGGTCGGTGCGCAAATTGGTCGCGTATTGAACAATTATGCCCTTAACTAATTCAATGGGGGCTCGCTTGAACCCTTATCGCAGGGATTGTATGCTTTACTATGGGGGTCGGTCAAATGCATATGTATATATGCATATGTATATATATATATAACAGGAGTAGTTCCAGGGCAATTACACATGTGTATAACTAAATGTATATATATATATTAACCACACCCCAGGAAGGTTCGGACATCACCCCGTTCATTTAAGATATATATATATATATATGTCTCATATACACTCACACCCGTATATCTACTATCAGTCAGAGTCATCTCTTATTCGTCCCAATGAGGAAACAGCACAGTGTGTGAGGATCTCCCGTTATTTGGTGTTCGGGTGTCACAATGTGACAAGCATATATATTTTTATATGCTCAGGGAAGCATTCTTTTAACACAAGACTACCTTACAACTACCACCGACTCACTATTTGTCACTATTCCCACAGGTTTAACGATACTCTATTGGTACTCATTTTAGAATTCGGATGCCTCGATACTATGTGTGGTGCGAATTGGTTTACTTTTCAATGCAAATTAGATTCTTTATATGATCTCCATATGCAAATTTATTACTTAGCTATATATAGACGTTCCGCGAACCATGTGGATAGGCTCATGTTTTTCTACTTCTTGTTCTCTTTGTAACTGGTGTATTGGAAGGGATGATCACGTCCTCTTCTTCATCTTCGATTTCTTCAATCACGGGAACAATCTTTTTTTGTGTAGAGGAAATTTGTGCTCCACTAGTAATAGTATCCTCCTTTCCCGTCATACCACGAGATTTGAAATACTTTTCATCTAATGACTTCAATCTTTCATTCCTGAATTCATCGTCTCCTAAATCCTGTAATTTTTTTGAATCGGGGAATAGATCTCTGTTATTCTTTGTAGTATCTGCGAAAGCTGACTTGAAAATATTGTCTTCTTTTGCAATTGCGTCTGCTTTAGCCTTTTCCGCTGGTGTTTGTTTCTTTGTTTCTTTAGCTTTAGCCTTTTCCTTCTTCGTGTTAGAACCCTTTTGCTTGTTTCTTTCAATTGCAGAGCTTCTTTCCAATCTGTCAATAGCTGTCTTTGTAGCTTCAAACACGCTTTTTTGTAATTCCGTATCCAATAATTCTGCTCTTGATTCTTTTTCAATGATACTACATTCTTTGATATAATTACCACCATCTAAATCGATAAACTTGGGACAAAAGAGACAGTAGAGATAACTTTGCATACCTTGTTCACAAGATTTCAATAATAACCACCAAATTGGATAGAATAACAAATATACAAATAATCCAAAGATTGAACCCATAGATAAGACTCTTCTTGTAGATGGGGATCTGACGAACCCAGGATTGATTATATTGATTCTAACGTTACAAGGAGCACCATCACCTCTTGTAAAACTTGTTAATCTTCTTTGATATTCTTTAGCAAACATATTCAATAGCAATTTCGATGAGCCATAAATCTTCCAAGGAGTATTCTTTGGGTACTTTCTGTTCTCCCATAGTAGATCGTCTACATCAAGTACACCAACTGATTGAGAAGTACATGATGAAACCAACACCCTAACATCTCTATCTGGTGGTTGAACTTTCAAACTTGGTTCCATCATGGTTAATAGATGGAAATGACCAAGGTAATTGATAGCCATCTGTCTTTCAATTCCATCAATCGTTATCGATTTTGTTTTACCCATTGGTGCACTTTCACCAGCAAGACAGATTATACCGTCTAATCTTCTTGGTGGTGAGTTATCTAACCATTTTGTGGCGAATTTTCTAATGGAATACAAAGATGATAAATCACATGCTTCGGAGAAAATCAAAAGATTACCAGATTGGTCTCTTAAATCTTCGATATAATCCTCTAACCATACGGTACCACCTTTAACTTCATCAATTTGTGAAGTTAACAAGATTAATTGAGCCCCTCTATGGGCTAAATCTCTGACCAAGGCTGATCCAATACCAGAAGTACCACCGGTAACTATGAATACCTTCCCGTGCAAATCCCTATCCCATGTGTTTGTGGAACCTGAAAACATATATTTAATCCCCGATAATCCAAGGATTATAGGTCCATAGTTCTTGAGGTAGTGCCAACCTGGCACGACCTCGGGACCGTCTTGAATCATTGATCTAATAATATCTACAGGCATTTTATATTATGTGGCTCTTGATACCAGATGAGTATATTGCAGATCTACTCTGTAGTGTGTCTTGTGATCAACAGCTAATATTTTTATGTAAGAATACGATAATGACGCTGCCAAAGTTACCTATGAAACTCCAGATCAAATTAATCACTGATTTTTGCACTCAACGCGCCTCTGAAAAATTCAGTGCCATTCCAATTTAGATTGAAGATCTATCTTTTTGGCGCTGTTCAGCACTTTCAATCACCAACTGGGCTATATTTTTACTATACTGCCATATCCTCTCAAAGGAGACTGGTTTTTGTGTGCCGAGTGAATGGTTTCACCTAGTCTTGCATTCTATCTCTCTAAATTCTGATATATATATATTTATACATATTCCTACCACAACCGTCAGCTTCCCAAAATACTATCTCTGCTTCGCTGACATAATCTACATAAAAAAATATTTGTAAATGAAAAAATATTTCTAAAATTTATTAATATATTTACTATTAGGAAATTAATCGATATCTCTTTCGTATATCTCCATTAACTAAGGTATATACACAACTTAAACATGGACGAAGCAGTACTTTACCTCTCACAAGGTAATCCAGCCGATAAACAAGGTGCCACTTCATTCGGTTACCTCTCATCCATACATTCATCTCAACAATACCAACAATATAGACAATGTTCATCTAATAGAAATGCCACTGCTTTAACAGGTATAGGGCATGGTAACAAGTTGATCATTGCCTGTAACAACAAAGCTTTAATTCAAGTATATGTCTGGGGTAAAGAATCTCCTGAACAACGTATACCTATCCCTGAAGAACTAAGTTGTTTGACCTTGTGTAAACAACCAACTGGAATCGATAACGATAAGAATAATGATAGTATTGGTAATAATTGGTTACTCGTTGGTGGTAGTAAAAGTGGAAAGTTATACATTTGGGAATTAAGTTCCGGTTTGCTATTGAACGTTAGAGAAAGTCATTATCAAGCAGTTACTGTATTAAAATATGAAAATGGGTTCTTAATCAGTGGAGGTATGGATTCAAGAGTGGTAATTTGGAAAATATTCGATTTGATTAGTGATATAACGAATGAAAATGGATCAAATGCTAAGCCTTATGCCATCTTGTCTGATCATACTTTACCTGTCACCGACTTAATAATTACCAAAGGTTTAATCAATGATTTGAAATTATATACTGCATCGAGAGATTCTACCGTTAGATGTTACGAAGTATTATCTAAGAATCTTATAACAACTTTCATTTTACCTACACAAGTCACTTCTATATCATCAGATCCAAGTTTTAGATGTCTCTATGCTGGATTATCAAATGGTTTAATTAGACAAATACCTTTGTTCACAACGAATAACAACAAATTGAACATATTAGAAGCAGTTGGTGGTTCAGGTAGAATTGTTACCGTTACCAATGATCCAGAATTGAAATACACTTTCTTACACCATCAATCCAATTTACAAAATGAAGACTCTGATAATATAATAAACGATGTTACATCTATTTCAATCTCAATGGATGGTACAACTTTAGTATCTGGTGATTCTAAAGGACGTGTCTTCATTAGTGATGTTATAACAAAGCAAACAAACAGAAAATTGAAAACTTTAACCGGTGCCATTACAACAGTACAAATCTTCCAAATTGATCCAGTCACTTTAGATTCAATCAACGTTGTTTCATCTGGTGGTAGTTCTATAGGTAACAATAACAACGATAAGAATTTAATCCGTACTATACCAAACTTGAAAAGAGTACTAGTGGATTCAAATGATTTGATCAAACATGATATCAATAAAAAGACACCAATTGTGAATGATTTTGTTCAGCCTTCATTTGATCTCTCTGAATTTATAGATGACGTTGCCAATGAAGAGAAATATTTCACCAATTTTACAAGTGTAAAATCAGATGTGATCTCCAGTGATAACAACGGTAATTCGATCAATACCGATCAAGATAAGATTAAATTGTTGGAAGCTCAATTACAAACAGCCACTTCGAACTACAACGAGTTAAGATCTATCCATGAAGAATTATACTCTGCTCATTCGAAATTACTCAATCAAAAATGAATAATATAGATCGTTTACAACTTATCTATCTATAAATACATAAAAATTACATAAATAAAATACAAACTTTTAAATTTTAATATCGTATTGACAACTATGGGCCAAGAAGATATATTCTCCTTTCATTGGTCTTTTTCATTCAATTCCCTTTTCTTTGAAATCTTACGATCACCTCTTGAAGGTGACAAAGGTCTATTGAAACCTTTCTCTCTGTTCATATACTGGCGGTACTCTGTCTTACGTGGTTTATTAACTCCCGAATAATCAGTTCCCTCGACTTTTTTATTCTTCGTGGTCCCAAATCCTTGGAACCCCATCATCTTCATCATATCTATAGGCTCTTCTACAACCAGTTCATCCTCCTCTTTTTCTGGCTCTGGATCGTCGATTTTCTTAGAGTTGTCATTCTTCATCTTAGACCTACCCCTTTCTTCTTCTTCTGTTTTGTCTACTTCCGGATCCTTTTCAACTTCAGATGATTCTTTCTTATCAGTAGAACTCGTCTCTACTACATTATCTCTTTCTCTATAATCTCTCTCCTTACTCGATTTTCTTTCTGGAGATACATCTCTGTTCTTAGAACTTAGCTTTATCTGGATCTTTGGTGGCATGTTGTATATCTCTGTCTTGTAACCAGATAGACAATAAGAAATATACATGAGATAACTACACTCACTCTCTCTCTTTCATAGTTAAGAAACAAAGGTATCAATAGATTTGATATTTTTTTCGAGCCCTTTGAAATTGGGACAGATAATTTTTTTAAAATTATTTTTTTTTCTCCTTATTAAATATATCTCTACTATCTAAAGGCATGCCATTTAGTTGATATATTTTGTAACATTCAAGCAACAAAGTAATATCTAATATGTCTGACAGTACTGCAAAGCTTACGAAGAAGCAAATCAAAGCCCTTGAGTTTAAATCCAAGAAGTCTACCAAAGCAGCTGAGGAATTAAAAGAAGTCAAAGAAGAATCTAAGAAGAGATCACTCGAAGAAGAAGCAAAGAAACAAGCTGCCATTGGAGATGAACCAGTAGTCAAGAAAAGAAAGACCAGAAGAGGAAAGAAAGGAAAGGGATTATTACCAAATGGTCAAGGACCAAGATTCATATTATTCGTTGGTAATTTACCATACTCTATAACAGAAGCAGAATTAAAAGAACATTTCAAAGCCAGTGGACCAGATAGAATTAGAATAAGATCCGATAAAGGTATTGCCTTTTTAGAATTTGGTAATGAAAAGAACGATATTCAAAAGAGAATAGAAGTCGCTTTAAGATCCCATCATACCATATTATCTAATAGAAAGATTAATGTCGAATTAACAGCTGGTGGAGGAGGTAACTCTACAAATAGATTAGAAAAGATCAAAGAAAAGAATGAAAAATTATTGGTTGAAAGAAGGGAAAGAATCGTTAAGGAAGAAAAGGCATTTAAGGATAAGAAGAGTAAACAAAGAGCAGCTGAAGCAAGTTCGGAAGTTGCTGTTACTGCAGGTGGTATACATCCTTCAAGATTGGCTTTGATTGATAAATAATCGACCAAATCACAATCATGATCATGGTTATTGATCAAAAACAATCTATATAAGGATTAAAGCATATGTAATATATTAAATACGAACAAAATTATATGATAGTAAAGCTAGTGGCATAGCAAATGTAAACGATTAGGTGACAAAAAAGGGGGCAGGCAAGGGGGAAAAAAAATTAGTATATAGTAAATGATTTATAAAATGGTACACTTTTTAGACTTTCTTGGTTTTGATTTGTTACTGAATTTAGATGGACTACTCTTAGTATCTGTGTTGGAAGGGGTCTTATTAGTTGATGTAGATGGTGCAGTTTTAGATTTGGTCTTTGGGGATTCGGCCTGTGGAGGTTCTATAACGGCCCTTATAGCGAAATCAAAAACTTCTTGAACACCCTGTTGAGAAGCAGCTGAACATTCCAAGTAACCAATGCATCCTGAATCTTTGGCTAATTCAGAAGCTTCCTCAGAACTGATTGGAGCTTGACCCATCTCTTCTAAGGAATCAAGTACATGAGGATCATCTCTAAGATCAGCTTTTGTACCGACCAATAACACCAAAGCTTCTCTTGGTGCATGGTGTCTGATCTCAGGAATCCATTTATTAGAAATATTTTGGAAAGATGCAGGTTCAACAACTGAAAAACAAATCAAAAAGATCTCTGAATTTGGGTATGATAATGGTCTTAATCTGTCATATTCTTCTTGACCTGCTGTATCCCACAGTCCTAATTTAATAGGAACATCATCGATTAATACATTGGCTGAATAATTGTCAAATACAGTAGGAACGTAATCATTTGGAAAGGAGTTTTCTGTGTATGAGATTAATAAGCATGTCTTACCGACAGCACCATCACCTACTACCACACATTTAATACTTCTCATGTTGTAAATGTATATATAATTAACTTGAAAAAAACAGATATGTCAAATAAAAAGAATTTAAAAGGCCCCGCTGTTCGTATATATATCGTTCGATTTTTCGTGTACTCTAGCTGATCTGCGATTGAGTGAGAGTCTCTTTTATTTTCTCCAACCAAGCAATTTCAAAAAAAACGGTTCAACAATCCAGTTGTGAAGGTGTATAGAAAGTATAGTTCCAAGAAGGTACGAAAAATGGTTTATTTGAATCGAAGAGTCAATAGATATGTAGATAAGTAGTATAGATAAACTAAAACTTGCCATTCTATTCAAGCAAAAAAAAAGGTGGAACCGAACAACCTTGTTCTCGCTTTACCGCACCTTGTATTACTGAAAATGGTTAAATGCCCAATTTATTATTACCAGTTCGAGGTTTATTATGGGAAGTGCAGCAAGGGGTAACCTAATAAGCGGTGTGCGGTGTTTGTATGCAACTATTTACATGGCAACACGCCTCAGGTAACATCTCTCCTCACAGTTGAGAATCACCAGGAGTTACTGTGAAAGTCTTATATGGAACATAAGGGTAATATATACGTACATATAGATATACATATAGTCAAATAATGTAAACGTAAATGACACTGGATACCTGGAAGGTGATCCGTAAGTGGTCAGGTACATAGATATGTCAGGGAACAACTTGAGAATACATACAAAAGTATTAGATAGCCGAGTTTCAACTACAAAGCTTCTCGTCTGAGCAAGGGGAGAAAGGGGTTGATCATTAGGCTACAGTATATATGTAGTTACCAATAACTAACTTTAACGGATAAATGATTCGATATTATAAAATAGATGGCTAGTCCTTAAATCAAACCAATTTGAGAACTTTGTAAAAGGTACAATTTTAGATTTACAGATTTAATTTTCCCAAATAGTCAAGACATTATACGATTCACACATATTTTTTAAATTTAGATTTATGGAAAGGAAATAAACCGCAGGTGACATATTTTCCATTCCAGTATATATATTAATAGATATATATTTCAGCCATTTAATATAGATCACCATTGATCGATTAAATCAAGGTACTGTTAGGATTGTCGTTTTATAGATGGCTAGTATGAAATAATCCAAATTAGTGAAGTGATTGTTCAATGGTAGTTGGATTCACAACAAATTAGCAGCGGTGAATGTGGTGGCTGGATCTAGCGAGGGTCCTAATCGGGCGAAGAAGCGCGACACTGGCACGGCATAAAAACGGGCGGGTGCAAATAAGAGTTCTAGACCCTCCAATTTGCGCGAAGTGTGGGTCCATGGCCCACTAAAAAGACTGTAGGGTAGGTGTTTGTTTTGGTTCTTTGCTAACTCTCGAGTGTTTTGTTTTGGTTTTTGAGTGTTTTTTTACGTAGTGTACACTACTTCCCGCTTTGTTCGCCTGCTATTTTTAGACGATATTATTTAGCGTAGATTTCTAGAACTGGTAATTGCAAAAAAACTATTAGGCGAAATCATGATGTGGTTGGTTAAAACTTGAGAAATAGCTGTGAGATGAAACGAGAGTAAGATGAAATTCGGTGTAAAATTTTGTCGATGACCTTGATATTGAGCCATGTCGAGTTTCAGAGGAGAGGGTAAAAAAACTCTGGATGCGAGATTCAAGTGTAAATCCTGCTGAGATCTACGTAGTTAAACCGAGTAAATCGAAGCGAATCACGAGGGATCAACGACGGGGACAATATTGCGTTTAGTCGTTAAAATCATCAAATTTCTATTTCCACTAAGAGAAAAAACACGGGTAGAGTCAGACGAAAATTGTGTTGCATGGTCAAATAATAAGGGTAGGATAATTCCCCATCTTCTATAGTGATTAAGAGAGAAGCAAAACAAAGGGCATGAAAAATAACGCTTTTAACCAATTTCTTTTTGTTTAACTATGAGATTAGTAGTTGAAAAAAATGAAAAATTTTCCTAGTGAGAACAACAAGTTTCCTAATTAGGCAAGTGGAAAAACGCAGCCATGCGGCGACGGCATTCCTGTATCGGGACATCCTCCTACTTGATTTGGAATGTCGCAGATTATGAGACAATGGTGGGTTTCTTTTTTTTAACTGCACCTACATAAATTCACATACTTCAAGTGCAAATTTAAAGTAAACATTGAAAATATGAAAATGAAAAATTTGATATAAATATCCCGTTCCCTTCCACTATATTAAAATCTTTATTTACTACGGTTCAATTCATTTTTGTTTTTTTCTCTTCTTTTCCTCCTTTCTTAACTCAGTTCATATTCAAACTACAGTCACTCACTTATATTATTCAAAAATGCAATTCTCCACCGTCGCCATCGTTGCCTTCGCTTCCCAAGCTTTAGCTTACTCTTCAGTCGTCATTGTCGAAACCGCCACTGATGCTTCCACCGTCACCTCCACTGACTACACTTGTGCTGAAACCGTCACTGACTGTCCATACAAGAACTCTACCGCTTCTATCTCCACTTACGAAGGTGCTGCTAACGGTTTAACCGGTTCTTTCGCCGCTGTTGCCGGTGCTGCTTTAGTCGCTGGTGCCGTTTTAGGTTTATAAGTTATCTGACGAATTATTATTATAGATTACATTTTTTACTTCAAATCATATTTTTAATTTAATTTTCGGGTTGCTCAAACTTCATAATACCTTTACTGGATACCTTTACTTTAGTAAACTTTTTTACTAATTCAAAGCTTTGTTTTTCTTTTATTACATATATAGAATGTATTAATAAACTTGCTCATTTCGCTTGTCTTAATTCTTATACTTATCTTCTTTCTTCTAAAGTAAAAACAGTAATTACATATTTAACGCAGGGTGTTTTAAAAAAAAAATCAAAACAAATAAACATGGGCTGTTAAAAGTGTAAACAAGTGTAAACAAGATCGTGTTGAAACTTTAACCTCAGCGTTCATTTAAGACTAGACGTATATAAACAGCGATGGTTACAATACAGTTACATTTACCAGTTAAGACACATAGCTTATTTAACTTATCATGATTCATATTCCAACAGTAATCGTACTTCTAAGCTTTTGCCAAAAAAACAAAACAAATGTTTTTGACTCAGCAGGGCACAGCAAACAAGGCAAAGCAGGCTGCCGACTAATGTCATGGCGACCGAAAAAAGAGAGAGAAGAACTAAATTCATGTTCCACCTCGCTCACTTTTCTTTTCTTTTCTTTTTTTCTTTTCTTTGGAGAGGGCGTTGTAACCCTCGTAAATAATCACGTGCTTTCCTTCTCTTAATTCTCTTGAGAAATCTCGAGCTTCTCAAATTTCTTTGGTTCCATTCGAGGGTTTGGTTTTACTATGGCAGGAAATAATATTTCAAAAAATTTTCATTATAGTTAAGTTATAGTATATACCATTGATTTCTGTTTAATTCTAATAAAAGTATCAACTAATTATTTTCCAAAATGGCTCCAAAAGGTAAGAAGGTTGCTCCAGCTCCATTAGCTTCTAAATCAGCTAAATCCTCCACTCCATCCAACCCATTAGTCTCTGCTACCCCAAAGAACTTTGGTATTGGTCAAGATGTTCAACCAAAGAGAAACTTATCAAGATTCGTCAAATGGCCTGAATATGTCAGATTACAAAGACAAAGAAAAGTCTTATCTTTAAGATTAAAGGTTCCACCTGCCATCTCCCAATTCTCATCTACTTTAGATAGAAACTCTGCTCAACAAGTTTTCAAATTATTAAACAAATACAGACCAGAAACTTCTGCTGAAAAGAAGGAAAGATTAACCAAAGAAGCCGCTGCTATTGCCGAAGGTAAGAAAGCTACCGATGTTTCATCTAAACCATTTGTTGTCAAATACGGTTTAAACCATGTTGTCTCTTTAATCGAAAACAAGAAGGCTAAATTAGTCTTAATCGCTAACGATGTTGATCCAATTGAATTAGTTGTTTTCTTACCAGCTTTATGTAGAAAGATGGGTGTCCCATACGCCATCATTAAAGGTAAGGCTAGATTAGGTACTTTAACTCACCAAAAGACTTCTGCCGTTGCTGCTTTAACCGAAGTTAGACCAGAAGATGAAGCTGAATTATCCAAATTAGTCTCTACTATCAATGCTAACTTTTTAGATAAATTTGAAGATTCCAGAAGACACTGGGGTGGTGGTATCTTAGGTCCTAAGGCCGCTGCTAAGCAAGACAAGAAAGCTAAATACCTTGCTGCTAACCCAATCTCCAAGGCTTAATTTATTTAATTAATTTTTCGATTAAATCTTAATTATCTAATATGACTCCTTAATACAATAATACTTTATTATAAAAAATTGTCGTAAAAATGAACGTAAAAGGTAAAATCGGATCTCACTGAAACACTTGACTATAATTTATTAGGTATACTATTCAGAAACACATGTCTTAATACCAGATAGCCTTGTCGCAGGGCTGTTTGTTCCACAAATATTACCAAATCCGAATTTCTGGAATGGCAATTGTAACAAAAGTAGTACAGATAAGGAAATAGAATCCTTGGTAAATAGTAGAAGGCCAGGGCTAGAAAGGTATATTGATGTAATATTAACTCTGGTTAATCCTCCAATGTATATTAACAAGATAAAAAAGTTAGATCGTATAATAATGATTTTTATTTTAGTATATATTTTATATTGAATATTTCTATGAACTGATGAGAGAGGGGTGGAAAGGTTGAAAAAGGATGATGAATTAACTGAATTGAAAAGGGATTGTTGTCAAAAAAACAGTAACTAATGACAAATTGAATGCAATTCAATATAATGAATTAAACTTATTTCAATTTGTAGAATAATTTTGGAGCAACACAGTCGTTAACACAATGTTGTAAGTGAAAGAATTCTTCAATACAGTCTTCTTTGTAATGTTTTTCAGCGTAACCTTCTTCTTCCATTTCCTTTGTGACTCTTTCAACACATTCTTGGTAATGATGAAGGGAATGGTGACAATCTTTTGATTCTTGACATTCTTTTCTTAAGGCATCTAATTGATCACCACCTTCTTCTTCTTCTTCGTCTTCATCATCTTCATCTTCATCGTCTTCATCGTCTTCATCGGCTGGAGCGGCAGCGGCTGGTTCTTCAGCTTCGGCTTCAACTTCTTCGACTTCTTCGACTGGCTGTAATTGAATTAAAAAGCAGGTAATAAAGTTAGTAAATGAATTCTTGATTATAATAATAAATCAATCAATCAATCAATCGATCAATAAATCGATCAAATTGATTAGTTAATCCATACAATTATGGGGGATAAATGGATACATACTTCTTCAGCGTAAGCGGTAACTGGGGAGAAAGCTTCAATTAAATCACGAAATAAGGACATTGTAATATAATATATGTGTACAGTGGGTTTGATGTGATATTTAAAATTGGGTGTTTTAAATTAATTGGGAACTTGATAATTAAGACTATAATAGTTCAAAAGAGATCAAGTGGATTGGTTTTTCTTTGTATAGAATTGGGATATAGATGCTAGAGTGATGTTTAGATAATAACTGATAATTTGATATACGTCGTTATTATTTGTCTATAGTTGAATTAGAATTGAATTTAATAATAATTAATTGAACTATTCACTGTTGTTATAAGTTTTGGATTATGTGTATTTAAAAAAAAGGGGACAAATTCAAAGGGATTGAGTTAACAAATGAATTAATCTTTGATTTTAAAGATGATATGTGACTGATTTAGTTATATGATAGTGAAATTATATATCGATAATATCGATAGCAGTGTTGTATATTACCGATATTATGGATTGATTTTGGTATTCTTTAGCTTTGGGTTTTTTTCCTCCAGGGAGAAAGAAAACTGGTTACCCTGTTGGATGTTTGTATTTAGCCCGTTTCTATTGGTCCGCGCCTCTGGATGGCTCTCTTCTCACACTAATGAGGCAGTGTTGAGTTGTGTATGTCTCGTCTCGTCTCGTCTCGTCTCTTCTCGTCGCGTCGGTGATGGTGGAGATGTTTTTTGGCAACAATTGCCAGTCGATCGACGTATCGAGAGTTGCTGCTTCTCCACAAATCGCCAACTGGGCTGTGTTCTCGCGTGGAAGCTGCTGGAACTCTGAAGGCGTGGCGGGTGCCGGAGACGAGGCAAGTGCAGATAGGGTGGATGCTTAAGTTATACAGTATTTTCTATCTATTTTCCAATGGTTACCGGAAATATATCAACCACATGACTACAAGATACGAAATAGTGATGGATATGGAACGAAATAGGTGAGTATAAGGAATATAGGACAATATAAAAGACAATAAAGACAAATATTCAATATTCACCTGTTCGCTATACACTAGCCTCACTTGTGGTTTCAATTTTTCAATCATCTTCCAACCTCGTTACATTTAATCGAAAATCATCTTTGTTATTACATGAATCAAATCTAAAATATTACAAGTCTGCCCTTTAGTTCAACTTCAATTTTGTTTAATCAATTAAATCGATTCAGTTAATTTCACAATACGTATTAATCGATCAATCCATTTTCAAAAATAATTAGATCCTATCTATATCATCTTTCATTATATCTCTTTGTATTTGCCCTCCAAAAGTTTTAAAAGCCAACCGTATTTCGTTAATCTTTTTAATTTCCCAATTTCAATCATGTCAGCATTATCAACATCAACTAAAATCTTCATTGGTAACTTACCATACTCTATCAATTCCACCGAAATCGAAAGTTTATTGATCAATTATAAAGATCAAATCAAATCTATTGAAATCCCATCAGTGACAAGAAAGAATAAGACAAGTGGTGAAGAAACCGTAACATCAAAAGGTTATGCTTTGATTGAATTCAGCGATGATTCAATTGATTCCCCAGCTTTTATCGAATTTGTCAACAATTCTAATTTAAACGATAGACAATTGTTTGGTAAAATTGCTTATACCGAAGAACAATTAGAACAAAAGAAATTAGAAAAAGCTGAAAGAATCAAGACTCAAAAGAAAGTCAAGAAGGATAACGCAAGGAAAGAAAAGAAAAAGGTAGAAACACCAACATCTACTGAAGTCACTGAAGCCAATGGCGAAGAACAAGAAAAACCACAACAAAAGAGTACTAAAACAAAGAAAATTACTACTACCACTGATACCAATACAAGAGTATCATCCCCACCAAAGAGAAAGACCAAAGAAGAAAAAGTTAAGAAATTAGAAGAAGGTGTACCATCTAAGAATACTGTATTCATTGGTAACCTTGATGAATTAGTTACTCCAAAGGATTTGAATGAATTATTTGAAGGTTACTCACCAGTTTATATCAAGGTTCCAAAGAAGATCTTATCAACTTCTTTGTATAAATTTTTAAAGAGTAAAGATGTTCAAATCAAGAATACAGGTGTTGCATTTGCTAAATTTGAAGACGAAGAAACTCAACAAAAAGTTATTAAAGAATTCAATGAAAAGGAATATAAAGGTAAAGTATTAAACGTTACCGTTGCAATTGATTCCAAATTACCAGAAGGAAAGGAGAATTAAAGATTTGAATTGGAGATTTAAGAAGAGTCTCGGCTTCTTTGCTAATATAAAAAATAATATAACATGTTAAATCTATTTATTTATAGTACTATACGTATACATCTCTATCCTTAAATATCAAATGTATGTAGTCAATTATATCATCATCATCATTATAATCATTATTATTATTATTATTACCATATGTTAGCCTGTCACGTGGTGTTACAGATTGAAGATTGAACAGTCCTTTAACGGAACTCTCATGTGGTGAACACCCCACACCATCTAGCTTAATATTCCGCCACACCACACACCACGCACCCAACCTGCCCCCAGTACCCCATTCTGCCAACATTCTATCCTGCTCACCAAGAGGACGAGAAACGAGAATAATCCCAGAAATTCGAAGATCGGCGCGAGATTGAAATTAAGAGTAGTGTGCAGTTAACCAATTACTTGCCTAATACGGCACACTGAGAAGGCTCTCAAAGATTGAACCAAAGTTGGTGAGACAATTTGCTAAGGTGAAAAAATTTACCTTTGATATTTCAATGTACTACTTTAACTACTACATTAATTAACTTCAATCTTGATCATTTTAATCCTTTTCAAATAAGATAATTACTAACAATGGGTATGTCGTTATTATAATCCAATGTGCAATTTATATATACCTTTCAATTTGATTTTATTTCATTATGATATTATAATATATTATGTTACTTGAAAAATATTATCTATTAAATTCATCATTGTTAATACACTCTATTTCAACTCATATGGTTACATTTTTATTCATTACTGTCATATATCAATACATGGTCATTATGTCAATCTCGTCTTTCCAATGTGTCTTGAAGGAATTCTACAAAGTTTTGAAATTATTACTATTATTATTATTATTATTACTATGGCACTACTTTGATCATCAGTTTTCTTGACTGTTATTTTGATACTTGTTTGAACTTGGATTGAATTTGTTTTATTGTCAACGGTAACTACAGATAAGTCTAGATAATCCAATATTAGAACGTCCGTCATCCAAGCGGTTTTCATATGAAGGAAGTTACAAATATAAACTCATATCATGAAAAGGGTACAACACATAGGAATAATGTTTTTCAACAAAGCTGATATATTACCATACTATAAACTCATCTTCAGAAGGGAGAACAATCACTTTGTTTAGGTATACAGAAATTTAAATGAATTCCAATTTTTTACTAACTAATTTACTTTTCTAATACAGGTAGAGTTATTCGTAATCAAAGAAAGGGTGCCGGATCAATCTTTACTTCTCACACAAGATTGAGAAAGGGTGCCGCCAAGTTAAGAACCTTAGATTATGCCGAAAGACATGGTTACATTAGAGGTGTTGTTAAACAAATCATCCATGATCCAGGTAGAGGTGCTCCATTAGCTAAAGTTGCTTTCCGTGATCCATACAAGTACAAATTACGTGAAGAAACTTTCATTGCCAATGAAGGTGTCTACACCGGTCAATTCATTTACGCCGGTAAGAAGGCTTCTTTAAACATCGGTAATGTTTTACCTTTAGGTGCTTTACCAGAAGGTACTATTGTCTCCAACGTTGAAGAAAGACCAGGTGACAGAGGTGCTTTAGGTAGAACTTCCGGTAACTACGTTATCATCATTGGTCACAACCAAGATGAAAACAAAACTAGAGTTAAATTACCATCTGGTGCCAAGAAGATCATCTCATCCGATGCTAGAGGTGTTATTGGTGTTATTGCCGGTGGTGGTAGAATTGATAAACCATTATTAAAGGCTGGTAGAGCTTTCCACAAATTCAAGGTTAAGAGAAACTCATGGCCAAAGACTAGAGGTGTTGCTATGAATCCAGTTGACCATCCTCATGGTGGTGGTAACCATCAACATATTGGTAAGGCTTCAACTATTTCTAGAGGTGCCGTTCCAGGTCAAAAGGCTGGTTTAATCGCTGCTAGAAGAACTGGTTTATTAAGAGGTACTCAAAAGACTTCTGATTAGATTAATTGATGAGATATTTGGCCTAATAATTATGGCCCATATTTTACAAAGAAAAAACCTAATCTATCTCTATATAATATCAAATAATAAAACAACATAAAAATTTCAAAAATGTAGAATATTTTGTAAAAGACTGTAGTTTATATATAGCATAATACTGTGGGGTAGCATCTTTTAATATGATTAGCTGACCAGGCCAAACAAGTGATTATCCAACGATCATTCAATGCAGGTGGTTGATCTGATACAGAGAATGGTTACTTCCTACCCGTCTATTCTAGGCTGCGATCAGTGATCATGCTGATAATTTAAACGTGGAGGATGGAGATGAGCGTATAGAATTCCCCAATGAGCCTGTGGCTAAGCCACCAGTTGTTATGAGACGTCTTCTTCAACGTACGGCGAACCTAGAGCTGTACTATAATAAGCCTCTACCCACTATAATTTAAACTCACGATCAATCTTCAACCTAGATATATTAAGATTATCCTGGACTCACTACAATAATATCACTACCACTTCGCAAGAGACACCATATACGTTCTTTCCCTTATCTCTTAGGAACAACCCCTATTTTACTCCACCCATGACCAACTAGTTTGGGAGGAGTATATACATATATACATATATATATATATATCTAGTAATAGTTACGATTATGGCCCATAAGCCACAGGTCGCAGCTAATGAGTTGTGGGCTAACTGTGCTAGTTATTTCTAAATACCTCAGAAGGCATTCATCCACCTGAGTTTACGGGTTTCCTGCCAATGGTACGGATCGACATTCCTGTGTCCTAATTAGTGGGGAGGAATAACAATATGACTCATAGATGTATAGATAGAGAGAGAGAGAGAAAGAGAGATAGCAGATAAGGAAAGAAAAAAGCATTGAAATATCGCTAATAACTTCAGTAAATATTTCATATTTCCATCTACTAGCCTCTTCTGCAGCAATTAGGTTCACTGCAGCAATTGGCTTTTTTTTACACGGAAAAATACAAAATTTATCAGCATTTCTTTATTTTTATCCCCTTAAAGCCTTTTTTATCTCTATTTCTTTGTCAATAAATCAGTCATACTTGTCACACTATAATTGTCTTGACTTCATTTTTTTTCCAATTCGTATACCCTATTCTATAAATTTTATTCACTACTACTATCTCCCACTTCATATATCATACAACCCCCCCCCATTTACTTTCGTGTTTTTTCATTACTTGTCTTATTGGCATCCGTCCCCTTTCATATCAATTAGTTACATTAAATAAGAGTTCATTTTACATAACATGGATTTTGATTTAAATCCATCAAACCTTACAATACCGATAGGTAATGGTATAGAGTTTTGTAACTCTATATGGAAAGTAGACGATTTTACCAAATGTGCCAGATTATTATACTTGGAGACTTATATCCCTAATTTTTTACTCTTGGGTTCTATACTGGTAGTTCTATCTACCCTCATATATTCAAATACTTCTGGCTCAGCAAGATCCAAAGATGACGATTTGAAATATTTCAGTTCTGTTGAATTGACAGACGAAATTGAACCTCTGTTGAATGGTTCTGGTTTAAACTATAGCTCTCTTGAAAACGAGATTTCTCAAACAGATATCAACAATACACACAGCAATAATAACGATCAAATAGTCCCAACAATAGGTGACATAGTGGCTAAGAGTCATTTTGACCTGAATAATATATCCCCTTTGAAAGAAGATGGAACCCCTCTGAGTATCTCTAAACTAGTATACAAGGATTTTGGTGAGAAATTGAGCAATATTTTTGAATTCTTACTTGTATTATTCGAAGTTGTATTACACATAATTCCATTCTATTCCAACGATTTATTGGCAAATTTCCAAAATTCCAAAATCGATTTAGCTGCAGTAATAACTGGGTTATCGTTTTGGTCTTATCTTTTGATATTATCATTTATTAGAATTTCACATTTATCCAAGGGATTAAGTTTTAGATACCCAAATCTATGGTATCATTCAACTACATTATATATGGTAAGTTGGTTACCTGCCGTTTTTACTTGTCGATCCGGTGTTTTAAATCACGTTAGGAACGATTGTGGTAAATGGTTTTACATTGCCCATTTCACCCTTAATACATTGTTGGTCTTGAACAATGGGTTAAATAAGTTCTCAGATAGACCAGTCTTGTTACACTACGATTCCCCTGATGCAGTTCCTTCGTTAGAACCATGTACTTCATTGTTCAATATAATCTCTTATGCTTATTTAGATAAGATGGTCTTTTCCGCATATAAGAAACCAATCTTAGAAAAGGAAATCTTTGGTTTAGTATCTCAAGATTTGGCATATAACGTCTTGACTAAGTTTCATCTCGATACATCTAAATTAAGATTCACTTATAAGTTATTCGCACAATTTAAATGGCAATTTATGACCCAATTTTTCTTAACTACTATTGACGCAGTTTTGAGTTTTGTTCCTGCTGTTTTGTTGAAGAAGATCTTGGAGTATATCAAAGACCCAGATGCAATCCCAAGTTCTTTGGCTTGGCTTTACGTCTTTCTCATCTTATTAGCTGCAATTGTTTCTTGCTCTTGCTCTGGTAGATGCCTATTTATCGGTAGAAAAGTCTGTACTAGAATGAGAGCCATTTTAATTGGTGAAATCTATGCTAAGGCTTTGAGAAGAAGAGTTACCACCAATATAGCTGAAGAAACTACCACAGAAGAAGAAGACTCAAATGACGAATCAAAGGGATCTAATTCCTCCACTAAAGACAATACCACCAAGGATAAAGAACCTAAAAAGGAAGAATCAGAGTTGAAAGATTTGGGTACCATTATCAATTTGATGTCTGTTGATGCTTTCAAAGTCAGTGAAATCTGTGGTTATTTACATTTTTTCGTCAATGCACTCGTCACCGCTGGTGCATCCATCTATTTATTGTATCAATTATTGGGATGGCCAGCATTGGTCGGTACAGCAACTACTATTATTGTCTTACCTCTGAACTATAAATTGGCTAAACAATTTGGTGAATATCAAAAGGATATGTTGAAATTTACAGATAAAAGAATTCAAAAATTGAATGAAGTCTTCCAAAATATTAGAATCATTAAGTTTTTTGCATGGGAAGATCAATTCGCCAAATCTATTGATGAAGTACGTGAATGTGAAATTGATTATCTTAGAAGAAGAGCATATTCATGGATTTTGGCCCTATTCATCTATTATTTTACTCCATTCATCATTGCTCTTGCTGCCTTTTATGC
This sequence comes from Wenyingozyma nitratophila, assembly GCA_030567875.1. Taxonomy (NCBI): domain Eukaryota; kingdom Fungi; phylum Ascomycota; class Pichiomycetes; order Pichiales; family Pichiaceae; genus Wenyingozyma; species Wenyingozyma nitratophila. Next base: position 461,148 of record JAJLSW010000003.1, read on the forward strand.
ATACACCGAACTCGCTGGAAGGCCACTCACTACACCTGTCGCATTTACTGCGTTATCCTTGTTCAATTTGTTACGTTCTCCATTGGATGTATTTGCTGATATGTTGGCTTTAGTGCTCCAATCTAAAGTTTCTTTGGATAGAGTTGAAGAGTTCTTTGAAGAACCAGAATCCACCAAATATGAACAATTATCACATCAAAGATCATCCGATTCTCCATTGGTTGGATTCCAAAATGCTTCATTCTCTTGGTCAACTGATTCGAATGATTCAACTGATTTCAAATTGAGAGATATCGATGTCCAATTCGAAGTTGGAAAGTTGAACGTCGTCATGGGTCCAACTGGTTCTGGTAAATCTTCATTGTTACTTGCTCTACTTGGTGAAATGAACTTGAATAGTGGTTCCGTATACTTACCTGGTATCATTCCAAGAGACGAATTGGTTCCTAATCCAGTCACAGGTCTGACTGAATCAGTTGCCTATTGTGCTCAAACCGCTTGGTTATTGAACGGTACAATTAGAGACAACATTCTTTTCGCTACCCCATTCAACAATGAACGTTACGAAGCTGTTCTTCAAGCCTGTGCTTTGACTAGAGATTTGGAGATTCTTGATGATGGTGATGAGACTGAAGTTGGTGAGAAGGGTATTACTTTATCTGGAGGCCAAAAGCAACGTGTGTCATTGGCCCGTGCTTTGTACTCCTCTGCTGCTTATGTCTTGTTAGATGACTGTCTCAGTGCTGTTGATTCTCATACCTCTGCTCATATCTTTGAAAACTGTATCATGGGTCCCTTGATGAAAGGTAGAACATGTATCTTGGTCACACATAATGTTGCATTAGCTGGAAAGCATGCCGACTATATTGTTTCTATGGAAAATGGCCGTGTCTCATCTCATGGTGGTCAAAAATCAGCCCATTTAATCGAATTGGAGGAAAATGAAGCCAATATTGTTGAATCCACAAATGTGTCGTACTCAGACTTATCTGCTCTGAATGCGCTTAACAAGAAGAGGAAAAGTAGCGTCAATGATCGTCCTAGAGTTGGGTCAGAATTGGAAACCAATGCCAATCATCCTGGAAGTGAAATTGAAGTTGAATTAGCGAATGATTGCCCAGTTATCGATGAAGATGGACCACTGAAGAAAAAGAAAAATAAGTTAATTCAAGATGAGACTAAATCGGAAGGCTTTGTCAGTAAAGAAGTTTACAAGGCTTATTTTGGTTATTATGGTGGCTATTGGGTCTGGATCTATTGTGCTATTATTTTCATTGTTGCACAATTCTTAAACGTGTTTTTGTCTTATTGGGTCAAGATTTGGGCTCATGCGGAAGACAAAAAAGTGGTTACTGAAATCCTTTCATCTGTTTATTCTTTAACTTCCGCTATTTCCATATCGTCGTGTTATTCCAGTGTTATGAATGTTGCTTCTAAAATCGATTGGAATAAACCAATGTACAGTCAATTGTTTGCCGAATCATTTATGGAGGATCACTCAACCATGTTTTATTTCTGGGTTTATGCCGGTGCAAGTATACTTTACTCGTTTATTTCCGCTATCAGGTTAGGTGTTGCCTTACTTGGTTCATTGAACGTTTCTAGAGTCATGTTTAGAAAGCTCTTAACAAGAATGCTTAGAGCTAAATTGCGATTCTTTGATTCTACTCCAATTGGTCGTATTATCAATAGATTCTCAAAGGATATGGAAGGTGTTGATCAAGATTTGGCTAACTATGTCGAAGGTGTCGTGGTCACGGTCATGCAATGTCTTACTATCTTAATAACAGTTATGGTTGCTACTCCTCCTTTCTTACTCTTTGCTGTCGTAATTGGGTTCGTCTTTTATTGGATTGGTATCTTATACATCACATTGAGTAGAGATTTGAAACGTTATGAATCGATTACCAAATCGCCAATTCATCAACAATTTTCGGAAACGTTAATCGGTGTTACTACAATCAGAGCCTATGGTGATGAACGTAGATTTGTTAGACAAAATTTGGAAAAAATCGATAAGAATAATAAACCATTTTATTACGTTTGGATTGCCAATAGATGGTTGGCTTACAGAGTCGATATCATTGGTGCTGCCATTTCCTTTTTAGCTTACGCGTTTTCCGTCGCTTATGCACGTCAATTAGATGCTGGTTTAGCTGGTATGTCGTTATCATTTGCCGTTTCCTTTTCTCTTAGTGCCGTTTGGATTGTTAGAATGTACGCTCAAGTTGAAATCAATATGAACTCAGTAGAGAGATTAGAAGAATACATGAAGGTTGAACAAGAACCAGAAGCTCATTTGGATCCAAGTGTTGAACCTCCTTCCAATTGGCCCTCTGCTGGTGTCATTGAAGTTAAAGATTTGTCATTACGTTATGCTCCTGCTTTGCCTAAGGTCATCGACGGTGTTTCCTTCGATGTCAAGTCTTGCTCTAAGATTGGTATCGTTGGTAGAACGGGTGCTGGTAAATCTACTATCATTACAGCTTTCTTCAGATTCTTAGATCCTGAAACTGGTTACATCAAGATTGATGGTTACGATATCACCAAGATTGGTCTTCATAGATTACGTTCTGGTATTACCATTATTCCTCAAGATCCAACTTTGTTCACCGGTACCATTAGATCCAACTTGGATCCTTTCTCCGAGTACAGTGATATCCAAATCTTTGAAGCTTTGAAGAGAGTCAGTTTGATTTCAGGCGATGAATACGAATATGTCATCAAGAACGGTACTCCACCTCCCCCACAAGCTGGTTCACCATCTTCTTCAAATGACGACTCATTTGTGGAGAGCGAAGAGAATATCAACAAATTCTTGAAGTTGGACAACGCAGTCTCTGAAGGTGGTTCCAATCTGTCTCAGGGTCAACGTCAATTGACATGTCTTGCTAGATCTTTATTGAAATCTCCTAAAATCATCATGTTGGATGAAGCCACTGCTTCTATCGATTATCAATCAGATGCTAAGATTCAACATACCATCAGAGAAGAATTCTCAGGAAGTACCATCTTAACCATTGCTCATCGTTTAAAGACAATTATCGATTACGACATGATTTTGGTTCTTGATGCTGGTACCGTTAAGGAATTCGATTCTCCCTACAACTTGATCACCAAAGAAGATTCACAATTCAGAAGTATGTGTCAAGATACAGGTGAATTTGAAGATCTATTAGTTTTGGCTAAAGAGTCCAGTGATTCCAAAAAATAGTTGTTATGTATGACAACCAAAAATTTACATCTAACATTACAATGTCCTTACCTTTTCTGCTTTCTTATATAGCTCTTCTTCAGTTTGTAGCTTTTATGAGTGTTTTTTTCTTTTTCCCTTTTTCTCCTTTGCCTTTTCATTACCAATTTTGCACTCTATACCTTAATAAAAATAAAAACATTTATAAACAAAAGAACACATGCGCGATATATCCACGTTTGACTCAAAAGAAAATTGTCTTATCTTATCTCTAGTGGAAATTCGTCCAGCAGTGGTTTAGCAGTTAAGCAATCTGGAAGACTGCAAATCACAATTGAATTACCAATGACTCGTACATATGCATCTAGGATTTATCTGCTGTACCTTTATCTATAGATATCAGTTTCACGTGTGGTTACGGATGGCAATTGTACGACACGGAGCTCGGCTTTCAAAAGTGAGCCACCCAGATATATATTTTTTACACTTCGTCAACAGTTGCCGCGGGCGATAAGTGTTCTTTGGGGATTATCGCCGCGCCGCACCATCTCAGACTGAAAAATAATTTGAGAGTTGGTACCTTACTTTACATTTGTATATCTCTAATTTTGCCACTAGTTGATATAAGATGGATAGAAAAGTCTTATACTCCATCCTTTATCAACAACACACTTTTCTTTTGTGAGATATACCTTACTTTTTGCTATCATTCCCTCGCTTTTTTGAAACAATACGAAGTGTGAAACAAAATACAATTAAAACCTTTCAAATAAGTCGCTTCTACTTTTTTGCCACATTGACAACTTGAACTGGCTCTTGATTGCCATGGATTTGTTCACTGATGGTGAGAACTTAGCTTCATCCTCATCGGGTATACTGAATTTGTGTCGTGCTTTCTGGAAAGTCGACGATTTCACCAAATGTGCTAAACATACTTATCTAGAAACTTTCATACCCCTTGGTCTATTGATTGGATCTGCAATTTGCCTCATTTTCAGCATATTCCAAAACTTCAAAGAATATCCTGCAAATGGTGGGGCGATTCGCTTAGAGGACTCAGAAAGTGAACCATTATTAGGAAATGCTTCTGGGCTGAACTATACTGCTATTGAAGATACCAGTATTGCCGCAGATTCCGCTCAAAGTTCAATAGCCAAGAAACATTTTGATCTGAACAATATCATCCCAACAGAGGGATTCAACAAGATCTTGTATAGACCCTTTGATGAGAAGTTAAGAGTGGTGCTTGAGTTCCTAGTGGTTGCATTCCAAACAGGTTTACAACTTGCTATTTTCAAAATCGATGAACTGAACGAGAATTGGAGTGGTAAATTCAGTCATGTTCCATATGTAAGTTTACTACTATGGTCTTATTTGTTGATTATTGCGACCATTAGAGTCGCCAATTTATCCAAGGGCCTGGGGCAGCACTTCCCCAACCTATGGTACCATTCGACTACACTCTACATGTTCATGTGGATACCTTCCATTTTCCTTTTCAGATCTGCTTTATTAGAGCACGTTGTCAACAATTACGGTAAATGGTTTTATATTGCCAATTTTATTGCCCTTACTGCTCTATCTTTGCTTAATGGTTCGGCTAGATTTGCTGATAGACCAGTTGTCGTATATTATGCCTCTGAAGGTGCAATTCCATCTAGTGAACCTTGTATTTCAATTTTCGAAACCTGTTCGTACTCATACTTTGACAAGCTAGTATGGTCTGCCTATAAAGCTCCACTGCAGGAAAAGGACATATGGGGATTAACGCTAGATGATTCTGCCTTTTCTATCTTAAAAAAACACGCAAGTGATAAGTCAGGCAGAGGAATGGGATTCAAACTGATTTGGCAATTCAAATGGTTGTTAGCTGCTCAACTTGTTTTGACTAGTATCACGGCCGTTCTTGAGTTTGCTCCTGCAGTTTCTATCAGATTGATTTTGCAGTATGTGAGAAATCCAGATGAGACCCCTGCTTCTCTGGCATGGCTTTACGTCTTTATCTTAGGTGGTACTTCTGTCCTTGCCTCCATTTTTGATTCAAGATGTTTATTCTTTGGTAGGAAGATTTGCTCTAGAGTTAGAGCTATATTAATTGGACAAATATACTCCAAAGGTTTGAGAAGGCTTGTCACTACATCCGTCTCCCAGGATAAATCTGCTGAGAAGTCTGACGATAATGATGTTCAAGAAGATAAATCTAACCCTGGTTCCTCTGGTACAAGCTCTGAAAGTGATAATGTAGATGAACCAGCGACCAAGGAATCAAAATCGGATACAAAAGACTTAGGTTCTGTTATAAATTTGATGTCAGTCGATGCCTTCAATGTAGCCGAACTTTGTGCTTATCTGCATTTAATTCCGAATTCGATAATTATGTTAGTCGTTGCAGTTTATCTACTTTACGATTTACTAGGATGGGCTGCATTGACTGGTATTGCTGCAAGTATTGCGTTTATTCCGATGAACTATAGGCTATCAATGAGATTTGGTGAGTATCAAAGAGATATTATGAAAATTACGGACAAAAGAATTCAGAAACTGAATGAGTTGTTTCAAAATATCAGAATTATCAAGTTCTTCGCATGGGAAGATAGGTTTCTCAATGATGTCGATGAGGTTCGTAAAGAAGAACTGCATTTGCTGAAAAGAAGAACGATACTCTGGTGTGTTATCCTCTTCGCTTGGTTCGTCTTTCCTTCAGTAGTCACAATTATTGCATTTTTCTCTTTCACTCAACTTGAAGGTAGACATTTGACTACTCCTGTTGCTTTCTCTGCATTAGCTCTGTTGACTCTTATAAGAGCCCCATTAGATCTACTTGCAGATGTTATATCAGAAATGGTGCAATGTAAGGTATCGTTGGACCGTATAGAAGAATTCTTAAATGAGCCTGAATCCACCAAATATGAACAATTATCACATCAAAGATCTTCCGATTCTCCATTGGTTGGATTCCAAAATGCTTCATTCTCTTGGTCTACTGATACCAAAGATGCAAATGACTTCAAATTGAGAGATATCGATGTCCAATTCGAAGTTGGAAAGTTGAACGTCGTCATGGGTCCAACTGGTTCTGGTAAATCTTCATTGTTACTTGCTCTACTTGGTGAAATGAATCTGAATAGTGGTTCCGTTTACTTACCTGGTATCATTCCAAGAGATGAATTGGTTCCTAATCCAGTCACGGGTCTGACTGAATCAGTTGCCTATTGTGCTCAAACCGCTTGGTTATTGAACGGTACAATTAGAGACAACATTCTCTTCGCTACCCCATTTAACAATGAACGTTACGAAGCTGTTCTTCAAGCCTGTGCTTTGACTAGAGATTTGGAGATTTTTGATGATGGTGATGAGACTGAAGTTGGTGAGAAGGGTATTACTTTATCTGGAGGCCAAAAGCAACGTGTGTCATTGGCCCGTGCCTTGTACTCCTCTGCTGCTTATGTCTTGTTAGATGACTGTCTTAGTGCTGTTGATTCTCATACCTCTGCTCATATCTTTGAAAACTGTATTATGGGACCCTTGATGAAAGGTAGAACATGTATCTTGGTCACACATAATGTTGCATTAGCTGGAAAGCATGCCTCTTTTATTGTCTCTATTGACAATGGTCGTATTGCTTCCAAAATTAACCAAACCCCTGAACCTATATTGACTGCCACTGCGTTTGAGATTGAGTCCGATCAAGATTTAGTTGGCTCCCTTAACTCTGCTTTGCACTCGTTGAATACAAAGGAGAACTTGGTGGTTACTTCTCATTCCGAAGGAAGAACCCCGCTGACAGCTTTAGCTGCAATGATCTCAAACGCAGCGGATGATGTTGCAGGCGAGGAAGACGTTTCTCAAAAGCCTAAGAACAAGCTGATTGCCGATGAAACTAGAAACATCGGTTTTGTTAGTAGGGAAGTTTATTCTACATATTTTGGTTACTTTGGGTCGTACTGGGTCTTGATAATTGCTGCTTCATTATACATCTCGTCACAGGCATTGAGCATTGGCCAATACTCCTGGATGAGACTTTGGGGCTCTTCGCAAGACCATCTTGAAGACGGAGTAGTTTCGATGTTGTCAAATGGATATAGCATATTTTCAACTAGTATACGTTATGTTTCCACCGTCCCTCAGAAGATCGAATGGAACACTCCTATAATTCTCAACTTCATTCCGGAGGAGGCAATTGTCGGGCATAGTAATTTGTTTTATATGTCTGTATATATGTTCATCACAGTTGGATATGCATTTATTGCTTCTGCAAGGTACGTCTATGTTGTTCTGAAAGGTATACATGCTTCGAGAAGAATCTTCAACGACCTGTTATCCACAATTGTTAGAGCAAAGCTTAGATTTTTCGATACTACTCCAATCGGTAGAATTATCAATAGATTTTCGAAGGATGTTGAAACTGTAGATAAGAATCTTGCACCTGGGATTAGTGGCCTCACCGGTGTAATAATTCAATTTATTGGTACGATTGGTGTCGTTACTTTTGTTACCCCAATGTTCTTGGTTTTTGCAACTTTCATTCTTTTCCTTTACTATTGGGTTGGTGTACTTTTTGTGACTTTGAGTAGAGATTTGAAGCGTTATGAATCGATTACTAAATCACCAATTCATCAACAATTCTCCGAGACTTTGGTTGGCGTTACTACAATCAGAGCATATGGTGATGAACGGAGATTCGTTAAACAAAATATTGAACAGATAGACAAAAACAATAGACCTTTCTACTATGTTTGGATTGTTTATAGATGGCTAAGTTTCAGAATTGATCTTATGGGTTCTTTGGTTATGTTTGTAGCTTATGCTTTTGCAGTAGCTAGTGCTCGCCGTATTGATGCTGGTCTTGCAGGTATGTCATTGGCATATGCAGGTGGTTTCAGCCATACCGCTGCTGCTCTTGTTCGTGTATATGGTCAAGTTGAAATTAATATGAATTCTGTGGAAAGATTGGTTGAATATATGAAGGTTGAGGAAGAACCAGAAGCTCATTTGGATCCAAGTGTTGAACCTCCTTCCAATTGGCCCTCTGCTGGTGTCATTGAAGTTAAAGATTTGTCATTACGTTATGCTCCTGCTTTGCCTAAGGTCATCGACGGTGTTTCCTTCGATGTCAAGTCTTGCTCTAAGATTGGTATCGTTGGTAGAACAGGTGCTGGTAAATCTACTATCATTACAGCTTTCTTCAGATTCTTAGATCCTGAAACTGGTTACATCAAGATTGATGGTTACGATATCACCAAGATTGGTCTTCATAGATTACGTTCTGGTATAACTATTATTCCTCAAGATCCAACTTTGTTCACCGGCACCATTAGATCCAACTTGGATCCTTTTTCCGAGTACAGTGATATCCAGATCTTTGAAGCTTTGAAGAGAGTCAGTTTGATTTCAAGCGATGAATACGAATATGTCATCAAGAACGGTACTCCACCTCTACCACCTACAGCTTCACCATCTTCGTCGAACGATGTATCAGAGATTGAAACTGAAGAGAATATTAATAAATTTTTGAAGTTGGATAATGCGGTCTCTGAAGGTGGTTCCAATCTGTCTCAGGGTCAACGTCAACTGGCATGTCTCGCTAGATCTTTATTGAAGTCTCCTAAAATCATCATGTTGGATGAAGCTACTGCTTCTATCGATTATCAATCAGATGCTAAGATTCAACATACCATCAGAGAAGAATTCTCAGGCAGTACAATCTTAACCATTGCTCATCGTTTAAAGACAATTATCGATTATGATATGATCTTGGTTCTTGATGCCGGTAAGCTCAAAGAGTTTGATACGCCATATAATTTAATCACCAAGGAAGATTCGCAATTCAGGAGTATGTGTCAAGATACAGGTGAATTTGATGATCTTTTGAAAATAGCCGAAGAATCTAACGGTTCTAAAATGTAGTTTGACTGATATTCTGTTTTTGTCTAGACTACATACAATTAAGTATATACTGTGGTGTTTCTTTTTTTCTGCTTACATATAGTTAATCGCTCTTAATTTAAAACTTGAAGATTCCCATTATTTTTGTGCTTATCGTCGCTTTATTAGTCTACTAATGATATACACATATATGAACCAGTTTTATCTACTATACACTTATTTCAGCCTGTGAAATGGGAACTCTCTCCCATTTCTTCACCGTTAGTCCATCGCTTAGTGTTTCTTTTGATTCAACTAGGTCGTAGTGACCCAATCTCGGAAGTATTTTGAACATTGCGAGCCAGTAAACTCCACAAAGTAATAAGATAAAAATACTCGTGTATGCATAATTGGGGAATCCAGGAAACTCGGGTTCCTTCTTTGGGATCAAAGGTCCCACGAATAAAAATAAAGAGATTGCCAGCATAAATAAGACACCAAGACTATTGGCTTTTATGGCATATTTGAAATCTGGATATCTTCTCCTTTCGATAAATATGCCCAGCGCCATCAACCCCGTGAAGAATTGTAAAGGGTAGCTTTCTAAATTGATGATATAATCGTATGTGTTACCAGAAGATGGCAAAAGTAAAAAGAATGCAGATATGAATAATGGGAACATCAGTGCTCTGAAAGGAGAACCAAAAGGCCAGTTGGATGCAAAAAATCTTGAAAATGGTAGAAACCCTTCTCTAAAGATCTCTTGATTCATTCTTGACATACCATACAATACTGAAATCAAATTTCCTCCTGCTGAAATTGCTACTGTAAATGTTAAGAATTGACGGCCAATTGCGTAGCCAAATAACTTTTCAAACAGTATACTACCAACCATTTCTGCGCTTTCTTGAAGTTCTTTATCTGGAATAACAACGAGATATGCTAGGTTGATGAACATGTAGCAAATATTAACGATGAATAACGCAGATACACCAGAATATCTCAAGGTGTTGACAGGGTCGACGATTTCATTGGCAACTATATGAGCTGTATGCCATCCTGTCAAGCTGAAAATTGTCTTCAATACAGCAGATATGAATGATTGAACAGATACCGATGTCTTGATAGGAAAGAATTCGTGCCAATGTAACTGATTTTCAACTTTCGTGAGTGATTCTGGTAATACCAGGGCATATATTCCAACAAATGCAATCAGTCCGAGTAGAAACATCTTGATACTTCCACTGTAATTTTGTAATTTGATTCCAAGATTAGTGGATACACCGTGTACAATTGTTATTATCAATATAAAAACAAGGCCTATTTGTTTAGCGGTGGCTTCTGAGAAATCATCAAAGCCCAAGGAATAGAGACTGTATTTTCCAAATATAATGGCATTAGTAATGGTGAATCCAAATGCCAAGCTGTATACATTATAAATCACACTCATCATCATCCTAGGTTTATGATATATGTACTCTAGGAACACTTTCATACCTCCACTTCTAGGGATGAGTGATCCGAGTTCAAGACAGATGTACAGACCAGAAAATGAGACCAGCCCACCAATGATCCAGGCTGTGAAAAATAAAGCAGGCGACCCACCAACATCTCTATAAACCAGTGAAGGCGTACTATATATACCAGTACCCACAATTCTCGTGATAAATATGATCATAACCGAATATCTTCCTAGGTGACGACCTCCCGGTACTTCTTCTAAGTCGTGCAGATGAGCCATAGGGTGATCATCTCGACTAGATCCAGCTAGTCTATTGTAAAGGGTATGGTCTTCCACAGTAGTCTCTGGTACATTCTTGCCAGGTGATTTATAAGTTGCGGGACGCATACTTTGAAGCTCATCATTACATAAGATATCTTCTTGTCCTTCTACATGGTATTCTAAGAACTGGCCAGCAGTCTGTTTTTTGGATTGACCAGAATCGCTCCCATCCGAGCCATCCAGTGCACTGTAGGTACCACTCATGATAGTTGTCTGAATTTCGCAACGATTAGGTCGTGAAAGAATAACGGTTAAAGAAGCAATACTCTCCTTTTGATGATGTTATCGATAAGGTCTCCCAAAGGAAGCCACACCATCTTCGTGCGTGAGAGTGCACGGGGGCAGAAACTTCTTGCACCGCCTTTGTCTTCTTTGCACCGCCGTTCGAGTGGGGTTTTGCCTGTTTGATTTGTATTTTAATCCCAGTTGATCTGTGATTTCATCTGCTTTTGTTACCTTGGGACGACCTGAGCTAATATATGTATTTTTAGAGATAGTTGGCAGTAATGATGAACCATTACATACCCATAAAGAGGTACTCGTTCACAGAGGCTGTTGTCTCTTCCTTGAATACACAATCTCAAGTGGGAGGCTCCAATGACAAATGGTCACATTTCGCATACAGATCTGATATCTTCGTTGGCCTAATGTCAAACGATTTTGGTCCCCTCATTATTAAAATTCTGTGGAAGAATATGCAATTGGTATAGATGACATTTTTTCTAATCTTCATTGACCCTATATATGTGCAATACTAATTTAAAACTGAAACTTCTAGGAGAGAATTGTCCTCGAGTCACCTGAGGGCTCCTACAAAATTTTATTTAAGTTCCCATATCTTTCTATAAGATGGTGTGTATTAGATAACAGATGTACTGGTAGTATGACAAAGAAAGTTCAAGTGACTTTCGTCAATAGGGAGGATTTCCAGTTGTGTGTAGATGTATTCAGGTTCTATAAACTGAATATAAAAGTTGAGCCTGAGCGGGAGCAACTCACAGGGGATTTCTATTGCAGTCAAGCTTCTGACACCCATGTGATCGTCTTAAGTCAGTCACCACCTTTGCAAGATGCTTTCGGCACCAGTTCCAGAAGTAGTATTTTCCCAACTCCGAAGGTTGATTTGCAACGTGTACAACCATATATAAACACATCCAATGAAGAGTTTCAACATCATCCCAATCTGCAAAGCTCTCAAAAACTGTACAATCCCGTGCCTCGATTTCCCTTGGCTGTATTTTCAGAAGAGACTCCGGGTATTGAGAGCTCAACCTCAACAAATTATCTTTTTGGTCAGAAGAAGAGACTGTGGACTCCCAAATTTGAAGAAAACGATATTGTTTCTTCTCCTGTTGTAACCAGAGAATACATTCAACAAGCATTCCCGTCTTCTAAAGTCGATCAACTAATGGGACAAGCTTCGGAGTGTTCCAAAGGAAAGTCGTCGCCACAGAGAAGCTCAAAACAAGAAGGATTACAGAAGATAGATTTTGGCCCCATAGAAGAATTGGTGATTGACTCGGACGAAGAAACTATGAAAAATATAATCGGCAGACTTCAGGATCAAGGGTTTCTCAATAGGGTGAGTCTTACTCTTATATATTAATCGATTTATTGTTCTTTTACTAACATATGTTCTCTTTGTAAGGTTGAGAGGATATTCGAACATATATACAAATAGGATATTTTATCATAGTATGTGTTTTTTTATGAGCTAAGTCCTTTATATGTTTATCTGTAGCTATATAAGTATCTATAATAAAATAGCAATGAAAGAAATAATAAAAACAGATGACAGGTGTAATAATCTACCTGCGGCGACACCAACAGAAGACGAAGATAAAGCGGAAGAAGACGCAGTGCTGGAAGATATTGACTTACTATTACTTGTCGTAGGTTTATACGAGCTTGTAGATACCACTGTAGAAGAAACTGGATCCACAACACTAGTCTTTGAAGCTATCACAACAGACTGAGATACGGTGGCTGTTGAACCTGTGTCGCTAACGGCAGATGCGCCATCTGTAGCAGTGATATCACTTGGCAAATAAAACTTAGTAATCCCACCATCGTCAAGTAATGAACTGTACCAAGGGAAAGCAGAAACAAAAGTGTAAAATGCCGTAAATGGGAAGATATCCGGCAAAATGGAAGGAACCAAAGAAGATTGTGTGAATGTATTCAGCTGATTGTAAAAATTCATAATACTGTTGGGAAGCTCGATATCATTTGCCACCATATAACTTGTATACAAGTCATAGTTTACCTCAAAATCGGTCACAAATGCAGTGATGAATGCATAATCACTTGCTATAGCTAAAGTCTTTGCCTCTGTGAGGTCTATTGAATCTCCATTGACAACAACCAAAGAGCAGAACAACGAAAGGATTGAGTAAAATACAAATCTCATGGTTTTTCTAACTTAAGTAAACACTATAAAATATTAGTTTCCTATTGCTGAAAAGAAAAAAGAAAACAGGTGCATTTTATTGTTTCAGGTTTTCACAATTGACGTACAATCATTGAAATATTTATACTCATTCCCATCAATCGACATCAGTATCCAATTGTGGTTTATTAGGATATGATGGTTGTAGATATCCTCTTTTGGGCCATCAAAGGGGACTTTTGAAACATTTACAGGGCTGTGCGCGCTACATCACTCCAGAACCGCAACATCAAGTTTATGTCGCACAACTGCAAGCGCGAACATCTCTGCACCGCGAACATCTCTGCACCGCGTCTTCCTGGAGGCGAGCTTGTACATAAATTGGAATTGCCTAATTGGGCAAAACAATAATATTTATCTTCCAAAAATTAAGTAGGGTGTAGTAGTAGTATTATTATTATTATTATTTCATTTTTTTGTTTGGCAATCAATTCACTATCGGTAATTTATATACCTGTACTCTTCAATCAGAAGTTATTCATAACATAAGGAAGTCTTTATCTTTGCTCAATTCACCTAGATTACCTATTTCTAGTCGATAAGAATCAAACAAGATGTCTTCTCCATTCAAAAATTACTACGGTAATGATGAGGATGACAATAGAGAACATTCCAAATCTCCAGTAAGAAGACCTGACAACATTTATACCCCAAAGACATCTCCGAGAAAAACAGGTATTGACCCCTTCAATTCGCCATCAAAGGCAGCTTTGAAGTACTCACCTGCCGTTTCATTTAACAGAAGACATACCCAAGATATAAATGATGATCGTACTAATTTCATGAACAGTGGAATCGGCAGAAATTTTATCATGGCAGCCGAAAGAGATGGCAGCAGACCTGAAATGGACCTTGGCGAATCTCCAAGGGCTAAATTCACAATGCAAGAATCCCCAAAGAGATCTAAGTTTACTACTGCTCAAGTCTCTTTACATTCCGATGATGATAGTGATGACAGTGAAGCCGGTGAATTCCATAGTCCAATGAGAAACTCACCATCAAGATTCACTCAATCCCCATTCCATAACAACAACAATATTAATAATGATACCAGACAATACCACGACGAATTTAACAGATCAACAAGAAGTAATACCAGTGGTAGAACAATCTCTCCACCCAAACCAATCTTCTCATCAAGCACATATGCTGCCGCTAACTCTGATCTTTCCGATCCATTCAGAGATAACGCAGTTCCAGTATTGAAACCAAGTATTAGTACCGTCAATTCACTTCATACCACCTCAACTTTAGGAAATGAGTCATTAGGTTTAGCAAAGAAATATACCAACCAAAGCTCGTTTGATGATCAAACCACAATTGGATCAAGAAGTATCAACGATGAATTCGATTTCACCTCCAGTTTAGATGGTCACATTTTTGAAAACTTGCCAAAGGACTTTCAACCAAGAAGAAATAACTACAGAGCCGTTCAAAAGAAGTTTAGAACCAAGAACGGTAATTTAATCTTGGATAATCCAATCCCCACTACTTTGAGTGATTTCATTAACTTAAAAGGTGAAGATGAATTTGACTACATGAAATATTCTGCCGTCACCAGTGAACCTAATGAGTTTGTGGAAGATGGATTCACTTTGAGAGCCACTGACTTGAGAAGGGAGACAGAAATAGTCATTTGTATCACAATGTATAACGAGGATGAAGAAGCATTTACAAGGACATTCCATGCCGTTATGAAGAACATTGCATACTTAACCAAGAGAAAGAACAGTTCAACTTGGGGTCCAGATTCTTGGAAAAAAGTTGTAATTATGATTGTTGCCGATGGTCGTAATAAGATTAGTCCTGGTGTCTTGGAGGTTTTAAGTGCCGTTGGTGTCTATCAAGAAGGTATCGCCAAATCTTTTGTCAATCAAAAGGAAGTCAAAGCCCATTTATTCGAATATACCACCCAGGTTTCAATGGATGAGAACTTGATTTTCAAAGATAAAAACTTGGTTCCAGCTCAAATCGTCTTCTGTTTGAAAGAAAAGAATGCTAAAAAGATCAACTCACATAGATGGTTATTCAATGCAGTATGTCCTGTATTGGAACCAAAAGTCACAGTCTTGTTAGATGTTGGTACAAGACCAAATGAATCTGCAATCTACCATCTTTGGAAGGCATTTGATGTCGATTCCAACGTTGCCGGTGCTGCTGGTGAAATTGTGACAATGAAGGGTAAATTATGGAACAAATTGGTCAATCCATTAGTTGCCTCTCAAAATTTCGAATATAAGATGTCTAATATTTTAGATAAACCATGTGAATCTGTATTTGGTTATATCAGTGTCTTACCAGGTGCTTTATCAGCATATAGATACCAAGCTTTGAAGAATCATGAAGATGGTACTGGTCCATTATACTCATATTTCAAAGGTGAAGTCAGTGATAGTGCCGTTGATCAAGATATTTTCTCTGCTAATATGTATTTGGCAGAAGATAGAATCTTAGCATGGGAGTTAGTTGCCAAAAGAGATTGTAAATGGGTTTTGAAATATGTCAAGGATGCCAATGGTGAAACTGATGTCCCTGAAACTTTACCTGAATTCATATCACAAAGAAGAAGATGGTTAAATGGTGCTTTCTTTGCTGCATTATTCTCTCAACTACATTTCTATAAGATTTGGGGTACAAGTCATTCAACATTTAGAAAATTCATGTTCCACATTGAATTTATCTATCAATTTTTCCAATTGTTATTCAGCATGTTTTCCATTGCCAATTTTTACATCATTTTCTACTACTTGGCCGGTTCATTGATCAACGTTGCAGGAGAAGCTGGTAAAATTGTTTTTGAAATCATGAATTATATTTGTGTTTGTACTTTGGTCTCAATGTTGGTTATATCCATGGGTAATAGACCACAAGGTGCTCCGAAATTATTCTTGGCTGCCGTTGTACTATTAACGATTTGTGGTGCATATTCATTGATCAGTGGATTCTACTTCTTAGGTTTGATGATAAAATCTAAAGAGATGGGTGATGAAGGTGGATTATCATTTGCTTCTATTATCATCAGTTTAGTATCTACCTATGGTCTTTACGTTATCATGTCTATCTTATATTTGGATCCATGGCATATAATCACATCATCAGCGCAATATTTCTTATTATTACCAGCTTACACTTGTCTATTGCAAATCTATGCCCTATGTAATACGCATGATGTTACCTGGGGTACCAAAGGTGATAATATGCCAACTGAAAACTTGGGTACAGCTACAATTATTACCGATGAGCAAGGTGATGAGATTATCGAATTAGATATCGTTGGAGAACAAAGAGATATTGATTCGATGTATACCGAGAATCTATACCAATTGAGGGAAAGAAGAAAGACCCCATTGAATTTAAGAGATGGTGGTATTCAAAAACAAGAGATCAGTGGTGAAGATTATTACAGAGATGTTAGATCAAGAGTCGTCTTGTTTTATATCATCGCTAATTTAATCTTAGTCATGACAATCACCCAAATTTACAGTGCCGATTCGATAAAGGGTAACAAATACCTTTCGTTTATCCTTTGGTCTGTCTTTGGATTTGCCATCTTTAGAGGTATTGGTTCATTATCCTTCTTGATTCATCTTGTAATCAGAAGAATTGTTGTGACCAAGAATAAATGGAGTTTGAAACAAGTGGAAAAACATAATAATTTAGAAAAATGTGAACAAATGATGGAGATTCCAAATTAGGACAGAAAACAAACAAACAATCAAACAAACAAAAAACTAAGCACATCATGAAAAAAGTTTCTATACAAACTAGAAAATACATAAATGAAAATATATACTCTTTAATACCAATTTTTTTGCACTCTTTTAAACCGGACACCAAATTTTTATATGATACATATACATATTTTACAATAAATAATCTAAAGAACATCATGAACAAAAGAAATGTATTTTTAAAATCGTGAATAAATAAAGTACGTAAATATCAAAAGGAAAAGCCAAATGATTAATGATAATAAATAAGCCAATAAATATATGAATGTATGAATGAACAAACTAATAAATAAAATATAATAAAATAAATAGATAAATGCCTTCTTGCCCTATGATCTGATCAATTTATCTAACCCTTCTTTCAAATCATTTCCAATCATCTGATCAGCGCTAGTATTTGAATCTGCCGATGCTTCAACATCGATATCCATATCCATTAAACCCCTACTGAACGTATCTTTCATCTTGTCGTCGTTAACTGGGCTCGAGGCATACGAGAAGTTCCCAATGGCACTAGCGAATAAGTTCTTATTCACGTCGTCTTCTTCTTTTTCTTCCTGTTTCACTTCAACATCACCATTCTTGGCCTCGTTGATGTTCAAATTTGCACTGTCGTTTGGTACTTGAATACCAACCGTGTTACGATTTGGGTTCAAAACAGACGTATCTGAGTCGGTATAACCATCTTCATCGTCTTGCAAAGTAGTCAAATTGTTCAAATCAAATCCAGTTTTTCCACTACTACCACCACTCACACCAACGACACCATTACTAAGCTGCTGCTCTGTGAGTGTTGCGGAGGAAGAGTCTAATTGATTCAATATATTCGAGTATGAATTCGTGTGCTGTAACATATGTGGTGTCGATGGGATCGTATTAGTCAAAAAATCATTTAGTATATCGTTAGTGGAATGGATTATTTCATCTTGATTCTCCATCGCCAGAGAGTTAATATGTTGCTGCTGTTGCTGTTGTTGCTTCGAGTCAACTTTGGAAAAATGGAGATCGAATTTATTGTTGTTCGTGGTTGAAGTTGAACTTGTAGTCGAAGTCATGGTCGATTGTACAGACATTCTATCAAATGTAGAGTTGTCCAATCCTATCGAGTTCAACTCATTGGACGATGATGATGAATTTTCCTTCTGGTCAATTTGTTGCTGTTGTGGATTCTGTTGAGAGTTAGCAGGCGATGTCTCGGTGATATTGAAAAGAGTATCGCTATATATTCCAGCCTTATGCTTCAATTTCCTCAAACCATTTGTGGATGAAGAGTATGAGGCATTTGAACCCAATGAATCGAATAAGGTATCATTTGAGTGATTATTCGAATGATTTAATGTAGACAATGAAAACGATCTTTGTTTTTTACTTGACTTGGAAGAGTAAGGTTTGATCAATGGTGTTGAATTTGTAGATGATGTGTTTGTATTGGTATTGTTATTGTTATTGTTAAAGAGAGATGGATATGATTGAATTGATGACGATACAGAATATCTTCTGTTGGAGTGAATTGGGTGATTCGAAGTGGATATGGAAGGAGTACGAGATACTGAAGATGAAGACGAGGGAAACAAAGAGTTAGCATTCGCAGAGAGTGAGATCAATGACGATGTAGGCGATGAAGAATTAGACTTTAGTTGTCTTTTATTGGAGGAAGAAACTTGGGAAGAATTAGACATTCTCTTCAAAGAAGTAGATCCCTTCATGAGTGAGTCTTCTTTGAAAGCGGTTAACGGATCATAAATTGGAGATTGGTTGTCAAAGATATTTGAATCGAAAAGGTTCAAGTTCAAGTGATGATTATGAGGGGTCTGGGTTAATGGTTTTGATAGCTGTGTACGGTTTGTATCTGAAGACTTGTACAAGAACAGGTCATTCAATTCATCATCGTTGTTATCGAGGTAGAATGAGTTTGAATCGACATCCCCCGAATTTGGCTGTTGTTGGGGAGATGGGGAATTCAAGTCTAGTTTCTCCTTAATATACTTGACAATGGATATGATAGAAGTGTCTACGATTTTCACGTTAATAATTGACGACTGATAAAACTTAAGGATCTTCAAGACTTTGTTGTTGATGGAGATGAAAAATGCTTCCGAGTCAATCGGTTTAGACGAAGATGATGACGAATCAGTTAAGATGGATTGTAACTTTGGATTCGAGCCTAGTTTCCCAATACATATGATCGAGATCAGTTGTAGCAACTTTCCAAACTGGAAAAAATCGTTCAACGTAGCTCCATTTTCCGAGATAGAACTAGAACTTGTAGAAGTAGGAGAAGAGGATGACGATGATGTTAAAGTAGAATACGACAAATTGATATAGTCATTTGATAATTGAAACAATTGTAGCTTTTGATCGATGCTATCGACAATTGATTCATTCGAGTATTTCAAATTGATCATGATTCTAAAGAAATAGTAAATGGAAAGCAGTTGAAATGGTTTGACACCATGATCACCACTGCTTCCCTGTCTTGAAGATGCAGAAGATGAAAAAGAACGAGCATCGTCTCTAGTTGAAGAAGAAGAAGATGATGATGAAGAAATGGAAGCTAGACTTTTTTCAAATTTATCAAACCATTTGACCAATCTTCTATCGATTGTAGATAACAATTGACTCGATTCCAAAGATTCATAGTCATTAATCACCAATTCGAACAAATCGTTGGGGATCAACTGTAACATTTCGAATAGTTTGATAGTATTGAACAAATCTGAGTCTAGTAATCTTATAGAATCCAATGATTTTGGTGAATCATTCGAGTTATCAATCTCATAGATAGAAGAGTTGAAGTTATAGGATATTTTGAACCATTTGATTAGAATCTTATAAATCCAAAACAATTTAATTCTCTGTATCTTTAAGATCTGAGGCAGTTCAAAAGATGAAGAAGATAATGGGTCTATAAGATTAGACGATTCATCGACAAATGACAAATCATCCAAGTTTTTATGGATGTTTAGGGTCATTACCAAGTAATTTGACGTCTGCACTATGTTTAACAAAAAGGAATGATTTTGTCTTGATTTGTTGAACTTGGTAAGTAATAGATTGTCATTTTCGAAATTTAAGTAGTAATAGATGAATAAGAGGCAGTTTTCCAATTTCTCCAAAGATGGACTTATATTGAAATTGATGTTTTGAAGACAAAGTTTTATATTTTCAAGGCTTATAATCTTCAAAGCTTCATTGAAAGACTGGTTTGAATTAGAATTTGTAAGTTGAAACTTCATGATGAAAATCAATTTAACCAAAAAATCTTGTTCTCTCGTATTGAAATTGTGGAATTTCTTCTTCAATTCCCCCGTGATTGGATCATAATAATTGGAAGTTAATTGATTATATTTATTCTTAAATTTCAAATAATCGTTATAGATTATATCGAAATTCAAGATATTCAATAATTTATTGTAATTGTTGAAAAATGAATGAATCAAATTGTCCAAATTTGTCAATTTTGAATTTGAGTCATCAATCGAAATCAGGGGACTAATCAACTTATAAAAGATGAGATTCAAATATCTATTTAGATTCATATGATAGTTTGAAATAGGGTCGTCTTTTGTACTATTCAATTGAGCCTTTGAAGAAGAGTTGTTGATATCTCCATTGGAATTAGAATCTGGATTGATATTCGATTCATACCCATTGAAAGTATATAAATCCAGTGAATTGAAGAACAAGTTCAAAGGATGCTTGATATATTGATCGATAATAACAACACCTTGAGAGTTGACCTGATTTGATTTATGAATATTATTGTTATTATGATTATTAATATTATTATTATTATTATTATTACTATTATTGCTACTATAAAACTCTGAATTTGTGATGGGGAAATTGGGTGAATTTGTGGTTGTTATAGTAGTTGAATGAATAGCGGTACTAGTACCCGATTTTTTCCTTAGGAGATCTAGTTCGGATAATAAATTACTTCTCTCAATTTGTAAATCTAATAGTTGTTTTTCCAAGTTTTTGGTATAACCTTTGGGAAAAGAATTTCTGGTTAACTTATCGGATATCTTACAGTTAAAATTGATCAATTCACAATTTGTGCAATTGGGTAATTTACCATCACATTTGATTTTTTTAATTCGACATCTATCGCAAGCCTGCGATATTCTTGATTTACCGGTGACGTGATTCTTAATCAGGTTGAAATCCGAGTCTGAGTCTTCAATCTCTTCTCGCTCCGCCATTTTGGGTTTGATAATGTGGAGTGTGTGAAAGTGCAGTAGTAATTGTGATTATCAATAATAATAATAACAACAATAGTGTGTATGGAATGATATGTTAGAAGAGATGTGGATAGATCGGTGAAAAACGGAGAATAAAAGAATAGAGTGGGATAAAAACGGAGGGAGTAAGCCAATATGAGGGGGAGCAGAATGCAAGTAGAATATTATCTATGTAATGTGTGCGGTAAAGAATACAAAGAGGAGTGCAAAGATTTAAGTAGAAGAGGAGATCATATATATCAGAAGATAAAGAGAGGAAGAACAGGTATTGGTAAGAAGACACACCGACCCCAGAGATTTGTGACAGGCACAAATATACAAACGAACCAGGTGACACCACCCCAATGGAGAGCAGCAAGAACCAATGGAAGGTCAGGGATTGACATCCCATCCCATAGATTACTCCACCATCTGCGTTAAGTTTGGCCGCTTGCTTTTCTTTTGTTTCCCTAGTTTCTTTTCCAGGCCAGTTGCCCCAAAGTGGACGCTGGCACCTAACGCACCCCACACTCTGGCTGACGTCAGCCCCACTGGAGCGCCGGCAAAGTTGCGCTCCAGGGCGCTCCAGGTGCACCCCCCATGGCCAGCCGTGTGGGCGCGTGTGGCAGTGTGTGTGGCGGGCACCACCCATAACCAGAGTACCGCTGACCTAAGCTGTCACTCATCCATGCCCCCCTTCAATGACCGCAGGGTGAATGGTGCACCCACCCTATTGTGCGGGGCTGTGGGTTCTAGTCAATTTATCTATTGCCTCATACAAAGTGATCACTGGATGCCTTACGTCACATATATATGTGTATATTAGCTACCACAATTTCAAGCCATTTAGCATAACTCGTTTTACATTACATCTACTTCTTTAGGTATTAAAATGATGAAACGTGAAGTCATATATATGTATATCTATCCCTTACCTTCACATTCCCCAAATCGGTAACTAGAAATTATATTTCTCTCTTTCCCGATCTCATACGCAATGGGGTTAATTTATACACGTATACAGAAATTGAAAAACCCACTAAATTAATTCATGGGGTACTAAGTGTTGCATATATATATAAATATATATATATTTAGAATTCACAATGCGTATGCCTACTGTCACTGGTCCTCGATTTATTTACCCAACAATTATAAATAGTATGGTATCTGGTTTTTTCAACAAGTTATACAGAAAATTATTACCTTTGTAAGTCTCGGGAATAAACGAAAACTAATTATAAATTATATATTACACAAAATAGGTCACTCTAATATACAATAAGTAACAATAATCAAAAACCTTCATAAAAGATCATTTCTTTTTGAAAACTTTTGAAGCTCTCTTGAAAATCTTATTGATTTTTTTCTTATTCTTACCGGGGGATCCATCAAAATCAGCATCTTCATCATCACTGTTATTGCTACCTTGACTTCCTTTAATATTACCTTCTTCTTCTTCGTCAATAGAAAAGCTACTCTCAGAATCCATATCGGAATTTATCTCTTTTAACGGACTCGAATCTAGTTCATTTTGTCCATTTGCCTTGTCTTCTCCTTCTCCTTCTTCTTCTTCTTCTTGTTCTTCATCATATTCGTCGTCTAATTCTATTTCTCTATCTCTTTTTCTTCCATTCCTAGGTCTAGTCACAAGAAGAGAAGAAGTAACCGGTAACTTTGCAACAGATTCTTCTCCATCTAAGGACTCGGGCTCAATACCTTCTTCATCTCCATCAATGGGTACAACATCAGGTGAAGTCATATTGTTGTCTTTCTTTGAAGATTCTTCATCTTCATCGTCGTCTTCATCTTCGTCGTCATCGTAACTTTCTTCATCAAACTTAACAACTCCTTCTTCTTTCTCGTAATCTTCAAGATCATCATTGTTAAAACTCAAAAAACTCTCGACTTCTTCCCCATTTTTATCTTGACATTTCTTACCAGCGGCTAATAATTGTCGTCCTATGAAATTCTCCTTTAGGATATCTTCATAATTCGTCACCAGATATTTCATCAAGATCTTGAAATTCTTGAGACTCGAATTATCATCCCCTATACCTATATCCGTACTGTTATTGGGGTTAGTCTTGTTGTTTGTACTATTCTCTATCAATAGATTCAAAAGGTTCAAAATGGTAGAGTTTAATAGATTGTCAAAGTTATTAATCTCTTTAAAATATATCATCAATTCCTTCAAAAGGTCTTCTTGAATAATATACCTGATATAATATTCATCGTCCAATAAGATAATTGACTTAAGACATCTAATACAACTCAATCGAAGTTGTAAGTTGTGAGTAGAAAATTTGATCAGTTTACTGATCCCTATCAATACAGAATTTTCAAGTATGAATGATCGACTCGAGGATTTTTCATGCTCTCTCGATATGAATGTAACCAACTCAACAAGAAATAGGTATGTGAAATTGTTGAAAGTACTCATCTTAATCCCACCTTCTACACTTATGTCAATCTCTTCCTCTTTTTCTTCTGATAATTTCTTCAATGGCTCGAATAATTTGAAAACTGCCCCTTGATAAAATTTAGTCAATCTGTCTTCTTTAATCTTACGTGATTTCCTTACTATGCTACCATTACGATTATTGGTGGATGAGATCTGTTCTTGGTCTTCAAGGTACTCATCTTCGTCTTCCAAATTGGGAGATGAGGATCCTTGTAATCTTGTTGATATTGGGAGAACATTGATAGGATCCAATAAAATCTTCAAAGCTTCAAATGCCTGTGTCTTTAAACCCAGGTCTTCTGATTGTAGTAGTACATTGATTAGTATATTGATTAAGATCATATCATCGGTTTCGCTATTTTTAACAGTACCATTACTGCTCTTGGGAATAACATCTAATTCAGTCATGGGATCACTATTAACTTTGTCGCCATTTTCAGGATTTTTGACTTGATCACCATCATCATCATCTTCTTCATCGTCATCGGCTTCTTCTCCTTCATCATCATCATCATCTTCTTCTTCTTCATCTCTAGTTTCATTGATTAATAGGATATCAGATTCGATTATCGATACTATAATCTCGGTGGCAAGTACTTCATTTTCAACGTCTTGATTTTGCTTACTAAAAGCAAATATTATCATATCGAATAAACCCTTCTTTATCAATGCCCTAAAGAACTCATTTTTTTGAATCGGTGGGAATTTCTTGGCAATTGATACAAATTGATGAATCATCTTTATACCATCGTGTTTTTTCGAAACAAGTTCGGTATCTATTGTCATTCCATCTTCTTCTTCTCCTGCTTCCACTCCAGTAGCGTTATTGTATAGCGCAAACAAAGTTTTCAAAAACGATTTATCGGTACTCAAGAATTTGATTATCTTTTCTTGGTTTTCGTTGACCATATTATTGATACAGTTGAAAGTTATATCGTCCAGTAATCTAGCCAATACAACATCTTTCAAGAAAATCAACTTATAAGTCTTGATAATGGAGATTTTAATATCTTTATCTTTTAATTCAATGACTTCTTTGAATTTAGCCTGTTTGTTTAAATAATTTCTAAAATTTGATTTGAAATTGGGGAAATCTGGATCATATTCTAATATTCCAATGACCCCATCAATTATCTCATCATTTAAAAAAGTCTCGAGTATATTTGAATCGTTGTAAAAGATCAATGTCTTGATTATATCGCAAAGATAGTATAAATTTGTAAGATTTTTATTATCCTCATTCAATTTAAACGATTCTATCAATCTTTCCAAATATTGTTTCTCATTGATAAAGATCAATAGATTATCTCTAAATTTATGAGATTTAGAACCTTGTCCTAATAATTCCAGGATTTCCAATAAATTATCATTTGAATCGTTGGGGTAAATGGGTTCGGGTATTGGACCAGCAATAACCTCTGTAATTTCACCATCTTGACCATTTGATATCACGGCAACCAATGAAATATTAGGCTCGATGGTATGCTGAATATTGATCAAAAATTCACATAATGATAAACAACCTTCTGCTTCTTGAAATGACAGTGCAAAATCATTACCTTCAACATCTGTCCAAACTATTAGAGTATCCTGTTGTCTTTGATATTGAGTATTACCTTGAATTTTAGCAGTCAATAGAGTATCACTATAATCTTTTTCATTCCTCACCACAAATCTAGGGTTGGAACCCATTTTTTCAAGAGTACTACTATTGCTACTACTACTATCATCGGTATTATCACCACTGCTATCTGTTTCTTCTTCATTTTGTCCATTGTTCTCATTGTTATCGTTATCGTTATCGTCTATATCGATATCGTCGTGGTCTATTTCACCTTGACAATAACCTGTTCCTCTATCGATCCATTTATCACCCTCGAGTGAATAAACCTTGACCCTCCTTGGCGAGGTTGGTTGAACGGGACTCATGTGATAGGGGCTTAGAGATGTGGGTGGTTTTAGATCTACGTCAAGTGAAGTAAAGCGGTATCGGAATATGCCATTGTATATATCTTAGGACAGCTCCACCAAAAAAGAATGTTTTGACACCGTTAACGCTCCTCCTCGCTAATCAAAAGAAAAGGGTGCGTCGATCGGCGCTGGGATTTTCTCCTGGATAAATTACCCCATACATTATTTTATCATATGTGTATCTATATAATACATATACATAGTCTTCAATTACTAATTATTACTTATCTCTGCTACTTGGTCCACCCCCAGGTAAGCAGGTAGTTCGATATCCCACTTTTTGCACAGGTTCTCATCTACAAACCTTCCGCCTAGGAAATGCCTTGACGACTTGAGACTTAGGAACCGGGAACAGGGCTTGGGAGCCGTAAGACTAACGAGAACATCCGGTTGGTAATCTTTAATCTCCTGTAATTCGGGACCATTATCCACGTCCCATCCAGATGGAATATCTACTGCTATAGTGGGTTTCTTCGCTTTGAGCATCTCTTGAATTATAACGTCAAAAGGTGATCTAATAGGGGGCTTAAACGAGAAGCCAAACATCGAATCGACTATCAAGTGGGTATTATTCAGATAACTAGTAAGTTTATCAAGATCACTACTAACTTCGATTTGAAAATTGTGTAATTGATTGGTTAGATTTTGGTAGATCGGTTTGTTCGTTGGCTTTGGGTAGAATACTATGGGGAAGTATCCAAATAGCTTGAGATGCCTAGCGCATACCAACCCATCTCCTCCGTTATTACCAGGCCCAGCCAATACCAATACCTTTTGATGGGCCTTGTTATTCGGCGGATATGACTTGTAAATGGCCTGAGCCACAGAGAGCCCGGCCAATTCCATCAGTTGGTCGAGTGAAAACCCATACGATGCGGACATGAGTTCTTGGTCCAATAGGGCCGCGTTTTTTGAAGAGATCACTTTGAAGGACATTGTTTTACCTATACTATAACTGTTCTAAACTACACAGCAACCAGTAAACTTAGCAGCAACAACTCTGAAGATAAACCAACCCCCTCCCCCACAGGTAACCAATAAACCCATAAAGATGAGGTAAGGTGACCAGACCAGAAGCCTAAGCGACGCAGAGGCAGAGCCCCGAAGAAGACGATAGACGCGAAAGACAGTGAAAAAAGGTAAAACGCGTCCGTTGCAATTTTCGTTGAAACTGATTTGCTTTACAGCTGAAATAATCTCTATAACAAGAAGAGTGGCTGTTTTAAAGGGGAATTCACAACAATCTCTTTTCAATACATAGATTCCATTCCACTGACAATCTCTTTGAAGGAAACAAAACACAACCAACTAGTGCAATCATGAGTTCACTTCGTTCCTCCGCTGTATTAAGGCGTCAAAAGGATCAAAGACGTGGTATCCGTTTCACCATGATGGTCGTTGGGCCCTCAGGTACGGGTAAAACAACGTTTATCAATACTTTATTGGATCAAGATATCTTACCTACAAAATTCAACTATTCAAACTTAGCAGATGGTCAAACTATCCCCGAAACAATCACATATACAAACCTTGGTGATTCCGTATTGAATGCCGTTGAATTGGAACATAAATTTGATCCTGCTTTGGCTGATCAAGAACCAGGTATTGCCATAACTGAAACCTCGGTTGAAATTTTGGATGAAGACAACTCTAAGTTACTATTAAGTGTCATTGATACCCCTGGTTTTGGTGATAATTTAAACAATGAAATCTGTTGTGACGAATTGGTTCATTTCTTAGAACAACAATTTGATTCTGTATTGGCTGAAGAAACAAGGGTTAGAAGAAACCCAAGATTTGAAGATACAAGAGTTCATGTTTGTCTTTACTTCATCACCCCAACAGGTCATGGATTGAGAGAATTAGACGTTGAAACCATGAAAAAGTTGTCCAAATATGTTAATATCATTCCAGTTATTTCGAAAGCAGATTCATTTACAAAGAATGAATTGATTAACTTCAAGAGAAATATCAAAGAAGATATAGAAAGATTTAGTATCCCAATCTATCAATTCACATTTGACGATGAAGATGAAGATAATGAAAGTAATGATGGAACCAATGAACAAGAAGAAGATTTGGAATTACTCGAAGAAAACAAATTCTTGAACAATTTGCAACCTTTTGCCATTATAACTTCAAATGATAAAAAAATCAACGAAGATGGATCCATCTCTAGGGTTAGAAAATATCCATGGGGTGAAATCGATATCAACGATACGGAAATGACCGATTTCCCAGTCTTGAAATCCGTCTTATTTGGTTCTCATCTCCAAGATTTGAAAGATATTACCCATGATTACCTGTATGAGGCCTATAGAACGGAAAGATTATTAGGAGTATCTGAATTACAAGATTTAGATGAAGAAACTATAGGTTCAACTAA
Source organism: Wenyingozyma nitratophila (assembly GCA_030567875.1). Taxonomy (NCBI): domain Eukaryota; kingdom Fungi; phylum Ascomycota; class Pichiomycetes; order Pichiales; family Pichiaceae; genus Wenyingozyma; species Wenyingozyma nitratophila. The sequence continues at coordinate 489,213 of JAJLSW010000003.1, forward strand.
GAAATCCCTCAATGGTAATGCTCACGGAAATGGCAATGGTAATGGTTTGAAAAGCGCTTTTGGTGCCAATCAATCTCAACCTCCATCAATGTCCAACTTGGCCGATATTGCCAATTCGAAATCGATGATGAATTTCGGTAAATCATTAAGTGGTTCTACCGATAATGTTTCGATTAACAACAGGAGACAAACAGATACAGATTCGTTACATTCAAAGATGAGTGGATTGACCATGGCTTCATCGGCATTACCTCCAAGACCCCAGGGTGATAATGGAAGACCAACATCATCTGGTTCGACACATTCCCATGCCGTTAAATCGATGCTTATAGATGAAAACGAGACCATAGCGTCCAAATCTAGAAACAACATAGTATCTTCATTGATCACTCCTCCAGAGACCTCATCGTCCAATAATAAAATAAATGGTGATTCGTTAATCAAGACAGATCCAGATTTAGCAGATGATAATTATTCATTCCAAAATGATGAAGAATTTAAAGATTTCCAAAATCCAAATAAAGATACTACTACAACAAAACCATCTTCTGTGATAGTGAACAATAATGGTTTTAGATCTCCACAAACTCCAGTTGGGTCACCAAGACCAGGTTATTATTCCCCTTCATTATCCGATTCGATCCAATACTCTCCAGTGAACAAGCAGCAGATCAGAAAGATCAGTGAAACAATACCTTATTATCTTAAACATGAAAACATCAGATCGAAACAATTGAAGTTACAAGAGTTGGAAAAGAAAGCAGCTTTGGAATTGAGTAAACGTGCGGCAGATTTGGAGAAGAAGGCAATGGAATTGAAGAAGAAAGAGAAACTATTGAGGCTGGAGATATCAAAACGTGAATTGTCTCAATCCCAATCTCAGAATGCCGATGAAGTTAGTAGCGTTGTTGAATCTACCCGTGATGATAACGAAGATTGATGTGTTGGCTCATCCTTTTTCCCTGGTGTGTGTGTGCGTGTGTATGTATGTAGTTTAGTTTTAAATAAAAGTGAGTTTTTTTTTCTGTTTACGATATGATATATAAATCAGTTTTAGTGAATTGTTTGATATGATAATGAGTCGCTTATATTTAATTGTGTGGGAAAAAAAAGACGAATGATAGATAATTAGATAATTAGATAGTGTTGTAAAAAATAAGAGTAAATAATAGATTGAGGGTGAGTAAGTAAGGAAAGGTAGAAATAAGATTAAAGTTAAGCAATAGTGAAAAACGAAGCAAAAGTTGAGTAAATGGAAATGGAAATGAATAGGTGGATAGAGTATTATAAAGTTTTTTGTTTTAATGGTTGGATGGATTGTATGAAACAATATGAGACCGATTATAATGAAATAATGGACGTAAGTAAAAAATTAACGAATGGATGGAAAAACGAAAGGGCGAATGACAGACTGACTGGTCGAGTTGCCTACTTCACAGGGAAGTTATTTATAGTTCTGTTGAAGTTGTTGCTGAGTTGAGTAGAATTGATTTGTTGAATTCCCGGTAAATCCACCAAGTTGTTGTTGTTGCTGCTGCTGCTGCTGCTGCTGTTGTTGTTGTTGTTGTTGTTGTTGTTGCTGTTGTTGCTGTTGACCAGAGTTCGGAATATTACCATTACCATTGAGGTTTAAACTACCATTGGAACCAACTAATCCATTGTTGTTGGCGGGATTGTTATTGCGTCTGTTTTGACCAGGACCTCTAACACCTAATGGGTTTTTGGAGAAACTTAATCTGATACCACCTTTATTCAAATTGGCAGTGGAAGGTCTTTCAATTCCATTGATTATAGTGGTTCTTGGTAAATTTCTACCGTATAGTTCGGCTAATGCCCTAGTAGCATGTGCAACGTCTTCAAATTCGACAAAACACATTGGTCCATGGTGTGGATTACTTGGGATAGAAGCAGCATTTGGAGTTGAATTTCCACCTTGTTGCGTAGCTTGTGATGCCTTTGTTCTGAATGATAATCTACGGAATCCCTTTTGTGGTGAGAATAATGCACGTAATTCGGCTTCTGTTGCATCGGGAGGTAAATTACCTACGTAAAGGGTATTACAAGGTGGATTTTGATCGGCTGGATTAGCAGGTAATGGAACTCTGGCTAATAAGGATAATTCTGGAATTTGTTGTGTTGTTAACTGATTCGATTGTAATGAACTTGGTAATTGTTGTGGTGTAGTATTGGAATTGTTATTCGAACCATTGTTAGCAACTTGTGCAAAGGATGGGATATGAGATTGAGATTGAGATTGAAAAGGTGGAGATCCAAGATTCACACCCATCAAGTTTCTATTGTTATTAGCGGATGAAGAAGTTGGAGGCGTGTTTCCAGTATGTGGGAATTGTGGGGTCGAAGGGGATTGAACCTGTTGTGGAATTGCAATTTGACCTTGTGTGGAAATGTTCGGTGGTTGGTTGAGGGAAGCTGGTGTTGGATTGTTGTTGAAAAATGCAGATCCTTGTCTTCTTCTATCCCATGAGACATCAGATGAATTACTATTAGTTGGATTATTTGGAGTCACATTGCCAGAGTTCAAAGACAAATCGTTTACCACTGCTGCCGCTGCTGCTGCTACCGTAGCAGATGATGAGGAAGTCGAGCCATTGGACTGTGGGTTCCAATTTGCCTTGGCTCTAACCAATTGATCGTACTCCCTAAGGTCGTTCTGAGAATCCATAAGGATCATATGCTTACCTGAAAGAGACAACAAAGGAGAAGTTAATGTTTCTAATGAAGAAGCTGTAGGCGGTGCTACCGCCTGTTGCTGCTGTTGTTGATGTTGTTGTTGCTGCTGCTGCTGCTGCTGTTGTTGTTGTTGTTGAGTAGCTGGGATATTGACTCCAGTATTATTATTAGTATTTGAATTGGTTGCAGAGAGTGGAGCAGGTTGAGTAGATGAAGGAGTTGAGCTTTGTGGGGGGACTTGATTCTGATTGAATGGATCACTGAATAAGAATCTCGATCTTTGGGAGCCTAATGAAGTTCTCTTGCCGAAATCTGGATTAGATGCATTTGCTGCTGCGGCTGCCGCTGCGGCTGCTGATGTTGTCGTTGTTGTTACTGATGATGAAGTGTTGTTCAACTGAGTATCTTCAAAGAAATCAACTTTCACTGGTGCAAAAGCGGTTCCAAATAAACATTTGTTATCCAATAATTGAGTAACCTGTTGTGCAGTCTTAATTGAATTAAACTTGGCAATAATAACAGGATGAGTGGTATTGGAGTTCGTTGTGGAGGTAGCATTTGGATCCGTATCTAAAGCATTATTGTTATCACCAGCAGTAGATGAGCTTCGACTTGATATTGAAGTCGAGATGGAACTTATTGATCCAGATGCTTGATTCAAAGGATAAGAGTTAGAAGATGATAATGGGGTTCCTGCTACAGTTGTTCCTGTTGTTGAAGTTGATTTTGGAATAGTAGATTGTTCATGTACTATATCTACAAATGTTACTTCATCGAGACACAAAGAGAAGATTAAAAAGGCTTCCCTCAAACTTGTATCATTTGGTATGTTTTTAATCTTTAAAGTAGCCATAGATTGAGGAATCAAACTATTTGAGTTCAAAGTTGGAGAAGATGAACTTGGTTCGATTGCCTGTGGCAAAGGCTGAGTGTTTAAAGATAATGAAAGTAATGAATTCGTTAAATTGTTGTTGTTGTTGTTGTTATTATTATTATTATTATTATTATTATTATTATTCTGCATTGTTGGATTGATTATATTGTCGTTAATGTTATGTATATTTTCCATTTGATGAGTAGTATGATTAAAATAAGTATGCTAAGATGAGATATATTATATGCTTTATGAGAAAATGAATAAATGGAAATGAGTTTGAGCAAGTGAGTAAAATGAATAAATGATAATAATGACTAAGATGAAGATGATGAAGAATTGGTATGAAAAAAAGAAATACAATTGACTATAATACAATAAGATGACGGGAGAGTATGATCAACAAATGATGAAAAGAGATCAGGGGAGTATAACAATAGATGATAAACAAATTATAACTTTGACAAGGAATCACGATTTATAATAAACAAATATTGTTGATAAAACCAAAACTCGGGGTCAAAATTGTAAAGGCAAAACGGCTGGTTTAAATAAATTTGGGTGAAAAATTAAGGAAAAAATCCAAAAAAAAACAGTTTCGGGGAGCGAAAGAGAAATTTAATTTAATTTAATTTAATTCAGCGAGGGAAAAAAGAAGGCGACACAAGAGGGAAATGGGAAATGGGCCAGCCTTGTGGAGTAAAAAGGGTGGAGTTGGCGTGTGTGGTTTGGTGTCTTTGCAATAGATGTAAATGTATATGGAGGGGTGAATAGACTTCTGTGGTAAGGGGCCGGTATTTGCGTATATATGCACCAGGCACAGGGTTCACCTATTGGTATTATTGTATATCTGATGTCGGGGTGCAGTGTATACCAGTCGATAGTGGTAAGGGTGGTAACTAACGTGTAGTGAGTGAGATATTATGCTAAGATATAATCTGTCTGAGTACGATCGACGAATTGTATACGACTATCTGGGATGTAATATATTGAGGTGTGCCAATGCGTTGTATCGATATGGGTGATAGGGATAGACAGGTTAAATAAAAAAAAAACACAGAATAACAAGGGTAAAGAAAGAAGTATATACAAGAAAAAAGTTCAAAAAGTGAATATTAAAAGAGTGGGTGGTAAATTAACAAACACTGGTGGACCAAATAATTTACAAGTTTTTTTTAATGATTACCATTTTTCCCCCAAAACGCCTGGTTTTTCCTGTATTTGTTTCACTTATAACTTGGGAAGTTCGATTGTTCTAGGATCCCGTAATCGTATTGTGAGTGTATGTGTGTATATATATATATATATAATAGGCTGCGCTTACTCCATTGAACTGGATCCAAGTATATATCACCATTGGTTTGGAAGAACTTACAAGAAAGTCTAGAGTTTAGTAAAGTATACGAGGTAATCTTATCGCCATGTACATATACAGACAATTTGTACAATGCATAAATGTATATTTACATATATACATACGGTTGTGGTAATATATATCTATATATAATATTTACATCGTATTACTCTTTTCATAATGCTATTAAATCTTGCTCGCTATTAAGCCGTATAGGGCTATACACTTGTTGGTAAATTAAATATTACGGAAAGGTCTATCAAGTTGTATCAAAGGTCTACAAAGGACTAAAGTCCCCCCAGGTGGGCCCCAGGTGGCAAACAGCAAAAGTGTCTGTTTTTTAGCTTCCCTTCTCTGCCAACCCCCCAGCCGCCCTGTGATTGGCTGGCGGGCGTGCAGATCGCGCCGTCGCGTTGTTTCTTTTTCGAGGGGGGCGGCCCACGCTTTACGCATGGCGGAGCACCACCGCGCGTACTTCTCAGAATATTGCCCATTACGGTAATAGCTCTGCTGGGCACCGTCATATCTGATCTCCTGGGCAGGGTAATCAGTAAAATAGATTCTGCCAGTTCACATCATGTGCCACTTATAATAGGACGATCGACGTCGGTTAGGTTATTTTGCAAATCAACTTTGCTGCTTGGTATACCCATACCCCCGTTTTATAACTCTTGGTTCATACTATGAATCGCATATACAGTATCAATGAATTACAATCACTTTGCAAGGATCTCCCAAATCTACACTACTCGCTATTTATCATCGAGACACAATTTTATCCGGCCAATTTCTGTATAATTTGATATATCTTTGCTTGTGTATTACCCCGCTACCACACGCGATAATGTCGTGGTATCGTCTTTTTTATTGGTAACTACTAGATCTGTTGGAGGCAATTTAATAAAATGGCAATGAACCACGCCCTAGATTTAGATTTTCCCTTTGGATCTTATATATATATATTATGTATCCCTGTAATTATATATATATATATATATGTGTGTCTGTGTGATTGTATGACACGCATTATATATATACTACTAATTGTAATTAATCAATCGATCACGCGATGAAATCTTCCAATCCTACTTCCTCTAAAAGGGGTAGAAAGTCAAATCAATCCAAAAGGAAACAAAGTAACAATACTACTGCAAGTAGCTCCGGTCGCAGTAGTAGTAATAATAGATCTATCCCATTAACTGCAAATGATAATATAATCAATAGTCCTTTATCTTCTTATAAGTCAAAGCATGTAACTTCTCCCATCAACAAGGCTAGAATCAACGGTGCTAAAAATACAACTAAGAGTATTGCAGTTACTACAACCAATAATAAGTTAATTGAAATCAACCCATTGGATCCCATCTGTCTATGTGGTCCATTTAATTTGGATCCCAATTTACTTAAGTTGTCAGATACTAATAGATTCCCCTGTTTTGAAAATTCCTTGAATTTACTATATCAAAATACACAAAATTCTTCTATCAATAACGATGCTGATAATAATAACCATGATAATTCTAATGAGTGCTCATCTGAGGAGATTGTCAATGATAATTGTAGAATTGGTATGAATTACTCATGTTTAGAATTAGCTAAATTTAAACTCGTCTCTTCCATATTTGATACCATCATTACTCCTCCAATTGATAATAATAACTTTAAGGATAAATTATTTACCGAAAAAGATGTTACCCATTTTTCAAGGTCTAGTACCTTCATCGAAAATGAAAAATTAATTGTTGATGACCATGAGATGGAAGATAGTCTATTGGATGGTGTTGATTTGAAATTGGAACTAGACTTAGCATCCTCTATGGAAGAGTACCTTGCAGTAGACCAACAAGACCAAGAAACAACAAAAGAAGGTCTTAGTAATGATGATAATGATGAAATTTATGACGTGAATGTTAATAATTTTAACGATTTTGCATTATTAAAAGCTACTTAAGAAAATATACGTGTGTACTTTGCTCCGTTCTTTTTCTTCAACTATTCAATAATCTCAACAACTGTTCATCTTTAATAACGGCGTTATTACCACTACCACTAATGGTATTATACAATTGGCTATTTCCATTCGCATTCGCATTATTGCCAGTTACATTACTGGTTCCTACCAATTTTAATCTATCTTCATAATTCAACTTGACAAACATCAACCATTCATCATTCAATACTTGTCTAATATTGATTCTCTTATCAGGATTTATATCTAACATCTTTAATATTATTTCTTTTGATTTATCACTTAGATTGTTCAATTCCATAATCGATTTAGGATTATTCGAGTATTTGACAAAACTTTCATCTTTATTTGTTGCTTCAAACCAGGGATAACTTAATTGATCAATCACTATATACATTATACCCAATGACCAAACGTCAAGCGATTTGAAATTGATTAAATCGCTAATATTTTTTTTCTTTGCATTTGTGTTTCCATTTTCGTCTGTAGTAGTAGTAGTAGTAGAGTTACTGTCACCATTCATTTGTTTATACATGCTCATCAATTTAATATAATTCATATCTTCATATTTAAAGACCTCGGGGGGCTTGAATGATTTGGTTCCTAAGAAGAAATTCAACTCGTTTGGTAATTCATCATCCTCTGTAAATTCAAATGAATTATCTTCAAATGAAGTGGATAATAGATTTAACTTATGATTTAAATGTGATAAATCCAAAGCATACCCAAAATCAGCTATCTTGAATTGACCATGGTTATCGATCAAGATATTTTCAGGTTTTAAATCTCTATGAACTATATTATTCAAATGTAAGAATTTCACACCTTGAACTATCTTTAAAAACATTTCGTCCTTATGTTGCGCTTGTAATAAACTCGATTTTGATTTTCTTACCTTGGATAGAAAATTCAACAAATCCCCATTTTTATAATAAGGTAACGTTATAGAGATTGTAGAGTCGTCTTTGAAGATCATTATACTTGGACAATTGACATCGTTCTTCAATCCCATTCTTTTCATGATCAAATACTCATTAATACAGTCGAGTTCATAATTCCTAATGGTCTTGTAAGATTTAGGATTGAATTTCTTCAAGATCACTACGGTATTAGAACAAGAACCTGTGTTTGCATATTTCGATATCAAGAGGTAATCAGGAACTTTCCTCAATAATTCAGTCCTTACTTTAACTTTGTATATCTCACCTCCTGCACCTGAAAAAATTGGAGATCCAGTATCGTCTTGGTTTAAATCACTAGATATCGAGGCATTATTATTGATATTGTTGTTTTCTCGAATTGTTGAGGAGTTATCCATTGCCATCATTACACTTCCAACGGTGTTACCATTGTTATTGTAAGTGGTAGTGGTAGTCGTGGTAATCAAACTACTATTATCGTCAGATTCGTGTAATGAATAGTAAGAATCTACGGCGCTTGGAGCCATCTCTTCAAAAACTTTCAATTTCTCAGATTCACTTGAAGCACTAGGTTCCTTCATCAGTCTCAGTAACTTTAAAGTCATTTCATCGGATATTTCATCCTCTACTTGTCTCTTGTTATGGGTCGAAGTGTTCATTAGATTATTCGATGATATAGTTGAACCCGTGGTGATTGGAGATAACATCGAATTAGAGTTTGGAACACCATAGTTGTTATTGTTTTCACCAAGGCTTATTCCACTGACAGAACTGCTGATACTACTCAGAGTATTTCTATGGCGACTGATCGAACTAGGATTTGAACTCGATGGTTTATATTCATTGGATGGTCTGGGAGCTGGTATGTAACTGATCTTGGTGGTAGAAACCGGGGAAGGTATAGCAGAAGCAGTAGTCTTGGTACTCGAAGAATTGGAACCGCTGCTACTACTAGTACTGTTGCTGCTGTGTTTGGCGAAGAAACTTTTGGCCTTTGAAGATGTCGATGTTGACGGACTATTTGATTGTGTTCGATCTCTCTTGGATTTAGATGACCCAAAATCGAATAATTTACCGATCATTTTATCCGGTCAAAAAAAAAGCAGTCTGTATATTGATCTTCGAGTGTTTCGAGATAGTCCCATTAGCGTATTCTTTCTTAAATATTAGGCCTACGATATTCACAGAATGGAGTCTCAGCCTTGTATCAGTATATATATATCACCAATCGATTGTAACCCCGGATATGGATATGCGTATGGTCTCTTCCGGAATGCAGATTTGGAGAAAAAGTTCGGGATATATATATGTATATCTGGTAACTAAAATTGAGTTTAAGACACTCAAGACGGTAACCTGTAATTATACCAAGACTTAGCCAAGATCAATAGCACATATATACGAGTTGACCGGAGCAACATTAGACTACTCTGCTCTTGGTATTGGCATGACATGAAGAATAAAAATTCACCTCTTACCTGCAAGCGAAAAGAGGCAGCGGTTCCGGGCCGAAACCCCGATACCGAACTCCGACGCGTCGATACTCCCCTGCCCTTGTGCTAAATTAGCTGCATTAAGCATCGATCTATCTATTAGGCAGGAGGAGTGTGGTGGTGGTGGTGGTGGATGGGTACGTTTATTCTGGATCAAGTGGTTGTTGTTGGCTATTTGTATCACAATCAAAGGGTATACATTGCATTCTGCGTATCAATCACTGTGTCTGTGTGTCGCACAAGGGTAATACTCCTCGTATACGATTCATCAATCCTTTGCCACTATCTCCCCAACTTTGAATAATATAATCATCGCATAGGATCATGCCATCAACTGCGATAGTCGATATGTCGTTTGTGGTTAACCCACCTGCCGTCAATGCTACTATATCGTCTTCCCCTTCTCAATGGATGTTCAAAAGATTACTGGATTCATTTACGGATGCAGTCGCTGCGCAATCGAAACAAGCAGATGTACCCGGTTTTAGAAGTAAATCGATGTTATCCTACTGTATTTCCCCATTTGCTGCAATATGTATGACCACGGCAACATGTCTCAACAGAATTGTCATATTTGCAGCCTCTAGGAGAAACAAGAAACTTCCCTGGTTCTCAATGGCTATACTAAGATTAATCGCATTGTATATCTTATTTCAAGGTAGTTTCGGTTTGATAGTAGCTTTAAAGACATATGCAAGATCACCTGGTCTGAAAAATTTCATACCCGACTACTACAAATTCGATGAGGACAATTTTTATAAGCTCAAATTCCTTGGAATGAAATTTAGCTCCACTTATTATAAAAGGATCTTGATTTTACAGAAACCAGATGACAATGTTGGAACATCCACTGGGAATCCACAGAATATATTCAACGCATTTATGACTTCGGACCTAGGTAAGAAACTATCGTCGATAGTATTTGGCAGTGAGTCGATCAATATTGATTCTACTAAACTCGAAGCATTTGGCAAAATTAGAAAGGTCTCTTACGGACCAACTCCTGATATCTTGAAGCCATTTTATCTTTCACTGTGTATATCCCAAGTATTGGAGACTTTTATTGCAGTTGCCAGCGGTTATGAACCTACCGTAGAAAATGGATTGACTCTTTTTGAATATTCATTGGCCTTTCAAGAGGTTCAATCGGCACCGAGACCATCTATTGAATTGATTTTTATCAGTATGATTGCTCTGGTTAATAAGAGTACAACTCATCTATTAGGATTATTTGGTTTGTTGGAATATAGATTAATCCCTTCTACTTGCATTAGTCTATTTGGGTTAACTCTATATGCCCATATCTTATTACACGGAAAGATATTCGTCATTCCATTTACAGTAGTGATGGGGTATTTACCGCAGTTACTGGTATTTGCAATTATTCTACTTTGTAGTATCATATTCTTTACTGCTGCAATATTCAAAGGATCATTGAGGGATCTAGCATTTATTGAAATCTTGGAGAATTTAAACTCTATCAACATCTCATTGTCTGATGATTTCTATACTGCTTTGATCAACGTTGGAGAGTTTGTTATTACTACAGCTGGCGAGTACAGTTATTTCAAAGAATTTCATTCCGTTAAATTGCCATTACAATCGTATATCATCTCCCAGAAGAATGAGATGATGAATAAGAAGCTCAAAAATGAAAAGAAGAAGTTGGTAGCATATGCCAATGAATTTGAAACGCATCCTGATTTACTCAGTGAGAGATCCAAAATAATAAATACAAAGGCCAAATCTTGGATTATCTTTAAAAGATTGAAAAACTTGAAAAAGATTCTGGGACTTTGGACCGATTTAATCATTAGTTCTATACTCAGAAGACCTCCAGGTTTTCTAGTTAACACTGATGCTGCTGTTGATGTTGATGAAATGAGCCCAGAGATGGAAAGCTTGGTCAGAGAATTTCAACGTGCGAACGATGGACAGAATCAATCTAGTAGCTTAGATCCACTATTCGAGTTTGAAGACAACTCTGCAGACTATACTGTTCAAGAGTCCGATATCGAAGAGGAAGAAGAAGAAGAAGAGTTCAACAGTGACTATCAATCAGACATCGAAGAAGGAGAAAATGAAATTGTTGTTGACCATACAATCGGTGCTTCCGGTGCCCAAGAGACCGCTTCCAATGTTAGTCAACTATTCACTACGCAGGAATTGGCATCATTGATCAATCCTTTGTCTATGGATGATATAAGGATGTCAAGGATACTAGGGTGTCATCTTTCCAACACTGAGAGTGGCTGTATGGTAACGAGATCCAAATTCAACAATCTATATAGCTCTAATAAATCTCAAGTCTTGGAGGATTTACTCCTGGAAAAGAGACACGAAGGAGGTGGACCATTGGGTTCATTGTTCAATATAAGATCGGGAGACCAACAAAACTCGGAAGAGGATGATGAAGATGAATTATACTCGGGTTTAGGTAAATGTGTTGTTTGTCATACGAATTCGAGACAGATTATAGTTTGGCCATGTAGATGTCTATCTATCTGTGAAGGCTGTAGGGTCTCTTTGATTGTAAGGAATTTCAACGAGTGTGTCTGCTGTAGGTCGAAAGTGGAAGGTTATTCTAAGGTTTATATTCCTTGATTAGGGTTTGTAGATTTGTGTAAATAGTTCAATAATTCATCCATAGCTGAATGATTAATTGTTAATTTTTTTTTCAATCGTATTTTTGATTAGTCTTGTAGAAAATTAATTTTCAAAAACATAGAATATAGAGTGAAAACGTCTCCAATTTGAGTGAATTGTCTTGTTTTGTTATCTACAAATTGTAATCGGATCCGTGTGATGAGTATGGGAGAATAGTATTACAGTATCAATTAGAAGTATATTCTTCTTTATGGAGTAGTTATACGGGTGTAGATGGGGAAAGAGTGCAGTGCCCGTTATTCCATCCTCGTCCTGCCCTCCTCGCTACATTCGTTCCTTGAAATAGTATAATATAATATAGAATAAACAAAAACCCATACACTCTAGCTCCTCTACTCATTCACCATCTACTCCACACTCCCCTATCTACACTCCCACCGACACACATATGTATATACACTCTACAACACCGGCCCAGTGTCGCATCCCCCTGGTGGCCCAAAGCGGCAATAAATAAATAAACAGCAGCGATCTTGGGTAATCCACGCCCGCGAAAATCAGACGCCAAAGCGATTTGTTTACAGTTTTGGGAGAGGAAGGGCGAGAAATTTGTGAGAAGGTTGTTGTTTATTTGTTTTGGTTTTGATCGTTAGTTAAGTATAGCACTATAACTTCTCCTGTTCTAAACCCCTCCATCACTACTCTTATCCTTTACAGCGTATAGCAAATAAACATGAGAGAAATCGTATGTCTACCATCATCATATCCCCTCCATTTGCTTCGATTGATTCTCCTTTGATCACATACATATCTCCACTTGATATCCTAAAACACATTGAATATTTTCGTGACATTAAATCTTTTATCACCAGGTTAGCAACACCATTGAATTATATCGGATTATCATATTTGAAATTAGAACTTTGCCACATGAATCAATCGATTAGTGAATCGGTCGCAACGCAAATAGACAGAGCTCACTCCTTATCGGGAAACACAAGACATAAAAGAACTAGGTTACTAACTATATCTCTTTAACTATATTATAGATCCATTTATCAACAGGTCAATGTGGTAACCAAATTGGTGCTGCTTTCTGGGAAACAATCTGTGGTGAACATGGTCTTGACCCAGAGGGTAACTACCATGGTACCAATGAATTACAAAGATCAAGATTAAACGTTTATTTCAACGAAGCCAGCAGTGGTAAGTACGTTCCACGTGCCGTTTTAGTCGATTTAGAACCAGGTACTATCGATTCAGTTAAATCAAGCGATTATGGTAACTTATTTAGACCAGATAACATGATCTACGGTCAATCATCTGCAGGTAACGTTTGGGCCAAAGGTCATTACACCGAAGGTGCCGAATTAGTCGATTCAGTTTTAGACGTTGTTCGTAGAGAAGCAGAATCTTGTGATTCTTTACAAGGTTTCCAAATTACACATTCTTTAGGTGGTGGTACAGGTTCTGGTATGGGTACTTTATTAATCTCTAAAATTAGAGAAGAATTCCCAGATAGAATGATGGCCACTTTTTCAGTTATGCCATCTCCAAAAGTCTCCGATACAGTCGTTGAACCATATAACGCTACTTTATCTATCCATCAATTAGTTGAAAACTCAGATGAAACTTTCTGTATCGATAACGAAGCCTTATACGATATCTGTGTTAGAACATTGAAATTGCCAACCCCTGCTTATGCAGAATTAAATCAATTGGTTTCTTCAGTTATGTCCGGTGTTACCACCTCTTTACGTTATCCAGGTCAATTAAACTCAGATTTAAGAAAATTAGCCGTTAATTTAGTCCCATTCCCAAGATTACATTTCTTCATGGTTGGTTACGCTCCATTAACTTCAATTGGTTCTCAATCATTCAGATCTTTAACCGTTCCAGAATTAACTCAACAAATGTTTGATTCCAAAAATATGATGGCTGCTTCTGATCCAAGAAAGGGTAGATATTTAACCGCTGCTGCTTTCTTCAGAGGTAATGTCTCTGTCAAAGAAGTTGAAGATGAAATGCACAAAGTTCAAACCAAAAATTCTGATTATTTCGTCGAATGGATTCCAAATAACGTACAATCCGCCGTTTGTTCAGTTCCCCCAATTGGTCTTGATATGTCTGCTACTTTTATCGGTAACTCTACTTCTATTCAAGAATTATTTAGAAGAGTTGGTGATCAATTTAGTGCCATGTTCAAGAAGAAGGCTTTCTTACATTGGTATACCTCTGAAGGTATGGATGAAATGGAATTCTCTGAAGCCGAATCTAACATGAATGACTTAGTTAACGAATATCAACAATACCAAGATGGAACTGATGTAGATGAAGAATTAGATTACGCCGATGAAGCTCCTTTAGAAGATATGATGGATTAGATATAATTGGATTTTTAATGATTCATTATTCCCCTTCCACTCAATTGTATTATTCTACCTTCCCACCATCAATCACCATTCTCCGAGTTGTTTTCGTTTATTTATCTAATCCTTGCTGTTTTAATCTTATTTTTTTTTTTGTTTGTTTTGAAACTCTTTCCTTTTATTGATTCCCCTATTAATCTTTTCTATTTTTCTTTTTACTTTACTATTTTTTTATCCATTTATTATTATAGTATAATTATTACTTTCCCAAATCCCTATGTTTTCTTTGTTATATATTTTAGTTTTGGCAAATTTGATCAATTGATTTGACCATTGCTATCCCAAAAAAATGATGGGAGGTTCCCTCACTCCATTTTTATAGCCATTTATTTTACTGTTATCCCTCTGATTTTTCTTCATGGTTCATTGAAATTGATTATGCGATACTTTTATATATTACAACTATATACCCCTTTTATTATATTTTATAATTCTTACTCAATTATAGGTAATCCTTTTTCTAAAAAAAACAAAAAACAAAAAACACGTAGTTAAAGTAGAGAGAGTTAAACAAATCAGGGCGAGGCGTCCGGCTGGTGTAGAGAAGCGCCTCTTTTGTCGATTATGTTATTAAGATACACATGTGTGGGATGGTTCTACGTTATGACCTTGATAAGTATTTTGATTCTAGCTCTATCAGCTTCTGTTTATTCAAACAATCAGGGTTAGTTTTGAAACCAATTGAATTTTCCATCAGTCAAGAAGATAGTTCGAAATTGAATAGTTCTCCAAATACAATGTTCTGGCCAACTTCCGTGGAACATGTCAAGATCCTACCCGAGGTAAAAGTTGAATCTAAACAAACAAAAACTGAATTGATCACTTATGATGCAAATGATGATGGTAGATTGCCTCATCTAGATCCAATAATTGACATCGCAAGTTGTGGATTCCCTGTTCCTTATGCCGTCATAACTTACAGATCACTATACCTTTTTGATGCCATCACTCATTCACCTATTGCTGCTCATGTGAGATCGGATCAGTCAATTGAAAGCTACGGTAAGAATAAAAGAATAATCCATTCACAACAAAACGGCAGAAAACTCTTTGCCGTGGAGACGGATGGCAAGTTCTTGATGTTATACTCTTTGACTAAATTGCCAATGAACAGTAGTAATTATCATAATGATGACGAAAGTTCCGGTTTCAATAGTAGGGATGAAATATTGACCATATTCTCAAGAGAGGGAAAGGTATTACAAAATGGATTCCCCATTCAAGCTCCAGATGCAAACCTAGTACAATCGTTCCTCAATGTATTTTTCCACAAGGGTCAAAAGGAATTACCAAACTACGATATGGGCCTAAGGCTCAAATTACTATTGAAAGTTCAGAGCCCGTTGAAAGATTATTTCTTCATCGGTAATAATCAAATACTTCTAGGCACTTTGGATCCACCTGCTTTCCAAGTGGTTTCGTTGAGCAACAATACAAATAGAGATATCGATCCAAATGATCCTGGTAAACATATCGAAGTGACATTGATTGATGCATTGGAATGGTATACCGATTCCGAATCTTTGACTAAATCCTTCCATTATAACCCATTTTTAGGTTGTTTCATATGGATCAATGAATTGGGTAATTGTTGGTTAGTGACAATGAAAGCAGACGCTAATACCAATACACAATTTGTCGGTAGAAAGATCTATCAAAGCTCAAATGATAGTGATCAAGCAGAAAGTGTATTGATCAACGAGCAAAGAAATTTGATTGTAATTGGAACGACTCAAGGCGAGTTATACGTTTATAAATTGAACCGTGATTTATCGGTTACAAGGCTAAGAATAATCAAAAAACATATCCATTCCAATGGGTTGAAGAGACTTGTGTCTTCTTCAAATGGTGACTCATTCATAGCCATTCATCAAAATGGTTGGAATTTATATTCATCATTGGGTAACATGACCTTTTCCACTTTTGACTTTGACAATGTCTCGTCTAATATGGATTGGTATACAGATGTAATAGATATACGATTTTTAAGTGATTTCCAAATGATATTGATCAAGAAGGATAATATATTTGTGATCAATCTTACCCAACTTAACCACTCACACGTAATGAATCATACTACTTTGAAAAGACCGGTATTATTCACAAATGATCGTCTTCATATATTCAAAGGATACGATAAATCATTGATTGATCATCATACTGCTCTAGTAGGTCAGAATGCAACAAATAAAGAAACTCATTTGTGGATCACAGAGATGCTACCTGTTTCATTCAAATTGAACAATAGCGAGATTAGATGTGTAGCGGCAAGCGACGATGGTAATTTTGTTTGTGTGGTTGGAAATATGAATGTGATGGTCTATGACTTTCTTCAAAATACATGGAAACTGTTGTCCCATGGTCATGACGACTCTCAAGACGTCAAGAGTAATCCTGTACGTGTTTGTCTCTGGTGGAAAAACCATCTTATCTTGGGTTCAAGGACTCACGATGTTACAGACTTGAGAAATAAGGCCAATTGTAAATCCGAAGTGATTGCCTTTTCACCAAGTGTCATTGGTGAAAATACAGAGTTTACATTTGACCAAGTACTATGGGGGTTTAACTTTGAAGAGACCCCATTCGATGAAAATTTCTTGATGTTAAATATCGATTTATCAACCGATGAATTGCTCGTCTTCTCAGATGAATTGAATTGTTATACTTGGAAAATATCGCTAACATCTTCGACAGCTACAACTTCCCGTGAGCTCACAAAGAACGCCCACTCTTCATTTGGTCCCAAATCAACTAATGTATCTAAATCTAGTGTCATATTCAAGAAATCTGTTGTTTACCAGTTGAAAAACTGCCTTCTATCAAAACCTCAGACAGAAATCGACTTATCCACCTTGATAAATCTGAAGTGTGCCATAAAGGTAAATGACTCCGATTTAGTGGTACTTATAGACTGCTCTTTAGTCTACATCAAAAAGAGAACCCAGCTTTTATCCAACTCCAACACCCCTGTGGCTTCATCTTCATCTTCAATGATTGCGGATCAAGAAAGACCACTACCACCAACTCCACAATCCCCTAACGCACATAGACCTAAATTGGTATACCATACTTATTTCCTTATGGATGGCGTCGAATACATCAATAAAGCCACTCCTAATTTGTTGATTGTTTTCAATGGTGCTCAAATTGTTCACTATGATATGACTAACGAACCTGATCTCACAAGGATCTTGCCCATTGAAATCAACATCGGTAATGAGACAACCACGGCAAGCAATCAGTTGAATAACGATAAACAACAACCAAAACAACAACCCCAAGCATCATCAAGTATTCATCCCGTTGCTTCGATGGATAATTTCGACAATGCTGATAAACTCCCAGAAGTTGTAAATATGTCGGTATCTGAAAAGGCGATCAAGATCGAATCTAATGGTACCACGGCCTACCCTATCGTTTCTATTCCCGATAAGAATATGATTTTTGGAATCGAAATTGATATCAATCAAATTGACGCTTATTCTCCCCTGACAAATGGAAATGGAATGATCAATTTGGGATCTGCATTGAGTAGTACCACTACTGCATTGAGCGGTTCGACTACCACCGTTACTAATACATCTTCTTCTATGCAAAAAAATAAAACCGGTGGTCATTCTATGCAAGTTATACGATTAGACACCGTGAAGACGAATTACCTTAGTAGTCTTATTGATTACTACGTTAGACTGAACGTCCAACTCGAGAAGAATGACGCTCATGACTCAGAAGCGTTGAGTATTACTTCAATCTACAAGAAATTCCATAGATTCAAGCACTTTAGTTTTTGCCTTGAGCTGTTACTCTCCAATTACATTATTTATGAAGCTGTCCCCGACAAGGCATACAATGAAAGCTACACGAAGAACTTGTTAAGCGATGCCCAAGGAGACACTTATTTTGATGCCCTAGTAAAATTGATAGCCATGACAGGTTTACAATATACCGTATATTTAAATCTTTTGAAGAAGATTGAAATCGAATATTGGAACACTTTTTTCCGGAAATTAGGGGAGACTCCTCGTCAATCACTTGACAAGATCTTCAATGTATCAATGGACTATAAATTGAGTGCTCATTATTTCATCGTAATGTTAAACTACGGTAAGGAATCCAGAAAAGAGGAGGAGAACGGCGTTGAGATCTCAAAAGAGGATCAAGAGTTGGTTTCACAAATTTTGGTTAAGTTGGTCACTTTGGAGAAGGATTATACTACAGCTTTCGAATTGTTGAGGTTTATTAAATTGATCGACGATAAGATTTGTAAAAGAATTACCGAGAAATTACAAAAAAACGTCAATGTCAACTTGAAGGTCAACACCACCACCACCAAATAATAATCGATATATATTAAAATCTTCTATATATCCGAAAATAGTAATTAAAAGTAAATAAATAATAAAATAAATAAATAGAACATTGAATCTGATCAATGTCCTGATAGTTCCAGTAAATAAATAAGTGATCTAAGGAGAATATTATACGGCACCTTTCAAGAATTTCTGAACAAAGTCATCCTCTTTGGTTTTATCGTAAGTATCATATCCTTCAAAATACTTCATAACATGACATGTTTGTTTCCAAAAATTAACCAACTCTTGAAACTCCATATGAGCTTTCATATAGAGAACGTTCTGTAAAGCCAAATCATTGACAAATCTCTGTCTTTCAAATTCCTGTCTTATCTTAGTTCTCACTTGCGATGGAGGAATTTCAAGGTCATAACTATTGACAAAATCTCTAGAGTGTCTCAAGTACCTTCTGTATAGTGTAAGTACCCTTAGTTTCATCTCCGGTGAAGAAGTGGAGAACCTTGTTGCTTCTGCAAACGCTGTTGGGGCAGTCATCTTTGATAAATAAGCACTTTATACTCTATAACGACTTTAAATACTCTGGGGATTGTGTACTACCTCCCTTGTATACAAGTGAACCACTAATGAACTCTTTTGTAAATACCAACACTCACACAAATATGTCTTATTATACTCTCCCCTTCCTTTCCGCCCAAATCATAAATTACCCCAACTTTGTAACAAAACAGAGACGCCCGTGCACCACAATTTCTTATCGGTCTCTTTACGAGCCGCCATCCATGCTTGCATTATGTATATATATATATATTTATGTATATCCCACGTTTTCTAGGTGACAGTTATCTTCTTCACGACACACATACAAGTCTTTGTGATTGGATTTGACAAAGATCCATAGACGCAACGAATATATTCAAGTCGGCATGGATTGTTCAATTTACACCAACCCTTCAAAAGGGGCTTTCTACGGAGGCGTGCTGTTTGGTATTGCCATATTTGCATCGTACGCACCCCAGCATTTAAAAGTTATATCAAGGAGGTCATCGGAAGGTTTATCCTCTCTCTTCTTATTATTGGGTTCGTTATCTGGGTTCTCTGCATTTGTGAACCTATTACTGGTAACTTACCCCGCCCGAGAGTGTTGTGTATCAGATCTAGATGGTTTTGAATGTGCTAGTTCTCAAGTCGGGTTGTTCCAAGTTGGGAGTCAAATGGTTTCATACTCCCTTATCCTTGTACTGTGTATTTACTTAACCTCGAATTCAATCACGGAAAGCCATATCGAGTATCAAAAGTTATACAATGCATTTAAGACATTTTTGCTTTACATTGCAATCAATATGTCTCTCGTTTTGTATATGTTCTTCGTAGATAAGGATTTCAGCCATATGATGGTTTTTGCCAATATTAGTGGTATCCTAGCCTCAGTGCTAGGAGCAATCCAATACTTCCCACAATTATACACTACATACACTTTGAAACACCCAGGAAGTCTTTCAGTGTTAATGATGCTAGTTCAGACCCCTGGTGGGTACTTTTGGACTTATAGTCTTTACTCTCAACCAGGTTCTCATGTAAGTTCTTGGATGCCATATTTCACAGCTGCCTTCTTGCAGAGCTTGTTGTTAGTACTTTGCATCTATTATTCAATAGTATACGATACCAACAAGTTGGAAAGGGATGCTATATTAAACATAGAAAATGAAAACGCCGAGACTTCACCTCTATTACCTCCCGTTTGAATAAAAGTACATATACATATCTTCTCAACTAAAATAAATAAATATACCACAGGTTTAAAGTACACTTGCTTTTAAGTTTTTTTTATTCAATTCTCAAAGAATCAAACAAATACTACATATATAAATCATAAATATATATATATATATATCTATAGGATTATATGAAAACGCAAACAAAAATAATATAATGTCCATACCACTCTAAGTTCATTAAACACTGATAGTCTTCCAGATATTGATACCACTAGCACCGGTACTTACCAAAGCACCAGGGATTTGTTTGTGCCAGCGGACATCCTTGACATCTTTTTGCCAATGGACAAATAGTAATTGTGGTGGAATATCGTTCAGTTCTTGAGTTTCAGCCATTTGTTGTTTGATTTCTTCATCATCTGCTTCGACGGCTAGATCCCACAAGGTAACAGTGTTATCTTCGGATGAAACAGCCACTATAGATTCATCCAATGGGTTGAATGAAATGGATGTAATTGGTGCCTTGTGGAAATCGTAACTTACAACTGGGTTTGGAGCTTCTTTAGAAGCTGGGGAGAAATTTCTCAAATCCCATACACCCCAACTACCATCGTCATGACCAGAGGCCAATAAATAGTCAATCTTGTCACACCAAGAAATAACGTTGACATCCGTCTTAGAGGCTTGGACATTGATAGATGGCTTATGCTTCTTAGATCTTGTATCCCATATTCTCACATATCCATCGATACCGGCAGTGGCAAAGACTGTATTTTCTGATTTTGACCATTGGATATCTTCAATAGATTCATTATTTGCTTGGAAGGCTGTCTTATCAGAGACCCATTTACTTGAGGTTCTTGAGGTCAAATATACTCTACCTGATAAGTCACCTGTTAATAAGGCACCGGTTTGAATCTTTGGAGACCAATCCAAACCGTAACCTTCGACGTTACCGTGACTCTTGATGATATGTAATGGTCTTTTGCTCTGTTTAGGTATGGTGAAACCTGGAGTATCGAAAGCCTTGTATTGGGCGCTCAAATCAAATATGCTGACTTCACCATTCTCAAGCATTGTTGCGGTGAAATATTCACCTGTGACGTTGGCATGTGGGGAAACTCTTATTCTATTTGTTGTGCTTTTCAATGGAATACTTTCATGTTCTAAGACAGGGTCCATATGATCGTCATCGTCATCGTCTTCGTCTTCTTCTTCGTCGTCTTCTTTTTCTTCTTTAACCAAAGTCTTTCTCAACGAAGAGACCTTCATGGCTAGTAATTGATTATCCTTGCTATGTAAAGCCTGGGTAGCGGTGGTGATATACATAGTTGCTGGATATCCTCTTCTCTCTGTACCCAAGTTATCTGGTAGTACATCAAGGGTTAAACATGGCCAATTAACACCAATGTTATGTAACATATCGTATACAGTAGGATCGGCTTCTAAGTATTCATCTGGTCCTAATGGCTTTGATTTATGTGGTAAGTACAATCCTCCTTGTGCATTTGTTTCTTCTGCAGCTTGTCTTTCAGCATCTTCTATCTGTTTATGTGCTCTTTCTGCACTATCATCGTCCATGGTTTCGTAGTCGCCTTCTTCTTCTCCGCCAGATGTATCGATTTCTATAATTTCTCCTTCACTTTCATAATCATCACCTGATAAATCTTCAATTTCTCCTTCAATTTCCATTCCAAAGCCATTATCTTCTTCTTCTACTTGGGTGGTGTGTTCGTCACCATTCCTCTTGGAACCTCCTTGGTAGGACTCCTGCTCGGCTGATCTCTTGGACATAACTGTGTTTGGTTATTATGTAGAATGAACAGTCTATAATCGAACTACTCCAACAGCTCTGATAGTTTGAACACTCAAAAATGGTGCTAGGAAAAATATTTTTTTTACAAATTGACTAAAAAAAGAAAGAAAATTTTTTGAAGTGCGAAGTGTAAGAACCAACTGTTTATTTCAGGTAATTTTAATCTAAGTGGAGCCTTAAGTGAATATATCTGTGGGTTTATCACCGATAGTCTGGTAGTCACTGAGCAGGAATAGGCACCTGGAAATAGGAAAATACAATGGAGAGGAAGAGTTTCTTGGACCAAGAGGCCCCTGCTGGGTATATTGCTGGTCTTGGTAGAGGTGCTACAGGTTTCAGCACCCAAGCGGATCTCGGTAGTGCTAGATTACCACCTGGTTCATTTGCCCCAGATAAAGACGACGACGAAGATGACGATAGATTCCTTGATGCAGACAACGACGACTTTGATGGACTTATTCGAGACGGTACAGGTGGAGTTGAAGAGGAAGAAGCAGAGGCTGATAGAATCTATGAAGAAATTGAAAACAGAATGAAGCTGAAAAGGTCTAAAAAGAGAAATGTCACTAATGAGAGTGATAGTAATGAGAAAGATCTTGTAAAGGACAAGGCCACTGATGCCAATGGGAGCAAAGTCCAGGTGTCCGATATTACAATTGAGGAGTCAATCGATGGTATTAGCTCCCAGTTCAAAGATTTGAAGAGAAACCTATCTACGATTGACGAAGAAGCATGGCTCAATTTACCCGAATCCGGTGATTTTACAAAGCTTAACAAGCGACAAAGGAAACTGAACCAGGAACAACAGAGATCATACGCTGTACCAGATAGTATACTATCCAACGCAAGTGGCGAAGAAATGACTAATTTGAAGACTATATCATCTGCCAGAGATAAATTACTTGAGATCCAATTGGATAGTGATCTAGGAGGGTCCAGTGGTAACTCAATTGAAGTAGACCAATACCTGAAGAGCTTAGAAGGAGATGAGATAACCAATACAGATAATACGGGTGACAACAGTGTTGAAGCCCCCATGGTATTCAACAATATAGGAGATATCAAAAAGACAAGATTGGCATTGACAAGTATGAGAAAGAGCAATCCATATAAGCCACAAGGTTGGATAGCTAGTAGTAGACTAGAAGAGCATGCCCAAAGACTAAATGTTGCAAGAAGGTTGATCCAAGAAGGATGTGATATGTGTCCTAGATCTCAGGAAATTTGGCTTGAGAATCTACGGTTAAATTACAAGGATACTATTCTATGTAAGAGTATTATAGCAGAGGGGATCAGGTATAATTCCAACAGTGTAACTCTCTGGCTGAAAGCTGTTGAATTGGAGAAGGATATTATATCCAAAAAGAGGGTCTTGAAGAAGGCACTTGAGTATATACCAGATTCAATTGAGTTATGGGAGTCACTGATAGAACTTGAGTCCAGTGACTCCTCAAAGATCAAGATGTTGAAGAAGGCCACTGAGTTAATTCCACATGCTATTGATCTTTGGCTGAAACTGGTTACATGGGTCAGCAACTCTGATTTTGAAGAGTCCAAGAAAATTTTGAATGATGCTAGAAAATCAGTTAAGCTTGAAGACACATATCTAATATGGATTTACGGTGCAAGATTAGAAGAGCGGGCCACTGAAAATGAAATGAAAGTGAATAAAATCATCAAGAAGTGCATCATCGATAACCAAAGCGAGAAAAATGGAAGTGAAATAATAGACAGGTATGAATGGTTAAGACAAGCTGTCATATGTGAAAACGAAGACTTCAAAATGACTTGTAGATCAATCATTTTGAACTCTATAGAGTTTATCGAAACTGAAGATGAGTTTGATGCCGATAATTTAAGAGTCGATGCTCTGAAGGCGTTTGAAAATGGTAATTTTGAAGTTTCAAGAGCATTATTTCTTGGACTGGCCAAGAAACTACCCAAGGATTTGAACATTTGGAATGAATATATCAATATAGAAAGACAGATGGGCGATCTCGAAGAGCTATACCTGATCTATGAGTTATCAATCGAGACCAATCCTGAATGTATTGATTTCTACAAGAGGTACGCAATGGATAAATATGATAACTCCAATGGTGATCTAGAGTCTTTCAAGATGATTATCGATCAAGGTATTGTTAACAATCCAGAGGATGAAGAGTTACGGTTACTCTTGGTAGATCTGTATGTTAGACTAGATCAAATTGATGATACTGTATTGAACTTATTTGAAGATATGATAAAACAATCAAATTGCTCAATTAGGGTGTATTATAAGTATGTCACCATATTGAGGAAGCTGAATAGATATGAAAAGGCAATTGAAATCATTGACACCGGATTATCGTTATTTCCTAGCAGTTGCTATAAGTTGATATTGCAAAAGGGCCAGATCTACTACATTGATCTGCAGGATATCGATATGGCTCAAAAGAGCTATGAAGAAGGGGTTAAGCTGTGCAAAGATTGTGACTTAATATGGATCGAGTTAAGTCGGTTATTTGAGTTCGATAAGGGGATTATCATTAAATCAAGATCTATATTGGATCAAGGATTATCGTTCAATCCTCAGAGTGATAAATTATGGCTAGAAAGAGTCCTACTGGAGAGAAGATCCGATACTCTATCTCAGTATAATTTACTGCTTTCGCAAGGTATTAAGAAATTTCCCAAATCTGGTATATTATGGAGTGAGTATATTTCAATTGATGGTAACACAAGAAACATCGCATCCTCCAAGAGAAAGAATTTGTATGTCGATGCCTTACGTACCAGTGAGGATAACGATCTGGTCGTTTTCACCATCGCTAAGAATCTGTGGAAAGAAGGAAAGTTACCAAAGTCTAAAGCATTTTTCGACAAATGCCTTTCTTCGGCAACCGGGAAATTAGTGGGTGATTATTATATTTCATATCTCGGATTCTTGTTGAAACATGGAGATCCAAGAGAGGTTGACGAATTGATTGAGAGATTCAAGAGCAATAAACCAAAATACGGGGTCACATGGACAAAGCTGACCAAAGATATCAAGAATCTCAACAAAGATCATCAGGATCTATTGCGTTCAGAAGCAAGCAAGCTAGTTCGATAAAAATTCTAGTGTAGAATAATACAGTGTATATTAAATAATGTGTAGTAATATAACAAAAATAGACTTGGTTCACCAATAGTACAACAAGAGCACACTATGTATATACATTATTTGTCGTACGCCACTCCAGAGCCACAAGTGACTCGGGTCCCGCAGTTGGCAGGAGCACAGCCGGGCCCACACCACCCGTCCCTCCGTCCCGAGGGTGCCACCCCACGCTGGAGGAGCAAAGGACATCCCACGCGGCCAGACGATGACTCGTTGCCTGGATGGTGATAGGGATAACTGATATATACCTTGTTCCCTGCTCAAAAGTTCAAGTGGTCGTATCTATCACTTGTAGGTTTCTTTGAACTGTCCATATATGCTTACTGCTTCCATCTGTTCTGAGCGAATCTTTAGATTATTTAGCTAACGAACAAGGGGGTGCCTCTTCAGATCTACAGATAAAAGAAAACTTTGATAAGAAACGAAACACGGCTGTACAATTTTTTTCTACCCTATAGTATTCCTATCATATTATGTCAAGTGATAACGAAGTTCAGAGCAACTTAGGCTCTATTACACACAACAAACAAGACCATGGGTCATTAATACACGACCTCAAATCGTCTATACGGCTTACGATAAAGCCGTTAGTCAAATATGCATTTGAGAAATATTTCATTCTGCCCATTGGCTCTATCTTAATACTTTGTTTGCTCTACGGTATAAATGAAATCATCAAGAAGACGACTATAAATTTTCCCGCTTCAGTATGTCTTATGTTAATACTCTATGCTGTACTCTGCATCACAACATTGATATTCAATGAGTCGTTCACGGAGAAGTATCTTTTAAAATACTTGAACTATCCTTGTGGGTTCGCACTACGTTGGATAAATCTCTATTTCACCCCGGCATTTGTGACGTTACCACTTGCCTCCTGGGTAAGCGCTGGAGAAGCTTTCACAATCGCCGCTGTATTTGTCATCGGATACTTAGTGGGGTATGCCTTTATTGCATATCTTTGCTGGGGCCTGGAAATATTATTCAAGATTTACCCTCAAGAGGAGGAGGACGAGCAAACTGGTAATGATATTGAAAAGAATGGCGAATTTACAACTATAACTGACTACGACAGTAGATCATCATTTGGTAATGTAGAGATTAAAGATGAAGCAATAGCAGCCGAAAACCATGATGAACATAGGGAGAATGAAAATGACGAAGAGATAAGCTTTGAAGATAGAGAAGGAGACGAAGCTTTTGCGTTGAGCGTCCTGGCTACAAATGTCGAGTTGAGTAAAGCCATAACAAGATGTAATACCAGAAATACAGAGGTTCACAACACCAATGGGAGAGAGGGAGATGATGACCTTCCAAACCATGATATAAGAGATAACGGAGCTCATACGGTTGTTGATACAAGAGATGTAAAAATGTCAAATTTCATACTCAAGTGGATAGATTGGTTTATCTATTCTATTGTATTCATTGTAGGAATACCAGTTTATATCACAACTGATTACACTTTGCCATTACAGTTAAGCGTGGGCGTACTGTTATTCAAGATTTGTATGCTTTTCCCACCAAACTACAGAAGAGTATTACATCCAATTTTAGTCAGTTTCTCAACCTCACTTTTGGTGTTCTATATCTTTACCTTGATGAAAGGTCAGAGGTTTTTAGATACTATTGAAGACTACAAGACGGGAAGAACTTATTTGCATCTATTTGATTCCGAAGGATATCCTGAACTACCAGGTGCTGGAGACTTCTTGTTATCGTTGATGGACATTTCCATTGTCTCATTGTCATTGGCAATGTATAACTATAGGAAGGATCTGAAAAAATATTTCTTTGTGTTGATCATACCAATCATATTGACTACATTCATGTCGTTTTTCATTTACCCTCCATTATGTTATCACTTGGGTATTAGCGCAAGTAGATCCTTGGGATTTACAGGTAGATCTGTGACAATGGCCTTGGGTACTCCATTAGTTCAAGCCATCGGCGGTGACTATCGTTTAATGGCAGTCACAACTATAATGTCGGGTATATTAGGTGTTTTATGTGGTGACTTTATTGTTTTCAAGATCTTAAGGGTTCGTAAAAGAGATTTTGTTACAAGGGGTGTCACTTTGGGTATAAACTGTGGTGCTGTTTCCACGGCTCATTTACTTACTATTGATCCAAGGGCAGCGGCTATGAGTTCATTGAGTTTTACCTTATTTGGTACCTTTATGGTCATATTAGCAGCCATTGATCCCTTGGTTAGAGTGATACAGGGCTTAGTGGGTATGTAGCTTTTATATAATTGAGTTAAAACAATAAAATAATGGGTGTTTTTATGAAAGAAGGTAATAGCCTCGCCTTTTAAATAATTATGTTAAATAAAAGCTTATCAAGAGAGTTATTACTTTCATGCTGGTAATACTTTTGATTGACTCATTCTTATATAAGATGTACAAGCGACTCAAGAAACAGCAGAGGACTAGATCATAGTATGAACAAGCATTGTAGGTTCATTTCAATTTATATCCGGGGACCCAAGTGGTAAACATGTGACAGCAGGCCTTGAAACACCCTTGCACCACTAACCCTTGACAATCACATGTGGGGTTGTGACAGTTTAGGCTACCATGACTTTGCAATAGACTGTGGGGAAGAAGTTTATATATAAGTACCTGTTAATTTCCTCTTTGATGTTGATATCAAATTAGTAGCTAATTTATACCCACGTAACCACCTTTTCGTCATTGCCCAAACTATTAATCAACTAATAATGTCATACAAAGTACCAATACAAGCATATAATAACCAGATGGTGTGGAGAAATGATTTATTCAAAGGGAAAGTTGTATTTGTCACAGGTGGAGCAGGGACTATATGTCGTAGACAGACTGAAGTCTTAGTGTCATTGGGATGTAACGCTGCAATTATAGGTAGGAATCCCGAGAAGACTCAAAATGCAGCTGATGAGATGTCGTTAATACGACCAGAAGGTAAAGTTATAGCGTGTGGAAATGTTGATGTACGTGATATAAATCAATTGCTACATGCCGTTAAAAGGACAGTTCAGGAATTAGGTAGAATCGATTATGTGATTTGTGGAGCAGCTGGTAACTTCCTGGCTGATTTCAATCACCTTTCATCGAATGGATTTAAAACGGTTGTTGATATCGACCTTTTAGGATCTTTTAATACCGTCAAGGCTTGCTTTGAGCAATTAAGATTGAATAGGGGATGTATACTATTCGTATCTGCAACTTTGCATTACTACGGTGTACCATTCCAAAGTCATGTAGCTGCTGCTAAAGCAGGTATAGATGCTTTGAACAATGCATTGGCAGTGGAGCTGGGTCCCTTGGGTATCAGAGTCAATGCTATAGCACCTGGTGCCATTGGTGACACAGAGGGGTTTGACAGGTTAGTTGTTAATAAGGAAGAGTTTGCATCCAAGATACCATTGCAAAGGGTGGGTAGTGTTGATGATATTGCAAATGCAACAGTATTCTTGTTTAGCG
Organism: Wenyingozyma nitratophila; assembly: GCA_030567875.1. Classification (NCBI taxonomy): domain Eukaryota; kingdom Fungi; phylum Ascomycota; class Pichiomycetes; order Pichiales; family Pichiaceae; genus Wenyingozyma; species Wenyingozyma nitratophila. The sequence goes on from JAJLSW010000003.1 coordinate 518,000, forward strand.
ATGCTTCGTCATATGTTACTGGTACTGTTCAGGTTGTAGATGGAGGATTCTGGCAGATGGGAAATTTCAATACTTTCCAAATGTATCCTGAAATTTTAAAGGAAAGATTATTACAGCCTTCAAAACTCTAGTAAAGTAAATATATGTAAGCTGTTATGTGTATAAAGTGAAATGAAAATATACGAATAAATGGAATTGATATAATTGATATAATAGATATATATATTGAAAAAACAGAGGCCACGGTTAGTAACTCGCGTTTAGTCGTAAATTGTAAGGATTTCTCTTTCTCTGCGCCACTAAGCTGAGAAAAATGGCCAATGGAGCAGTTTCAGAGAATTGACAGCGAACCTCACAGTAGTAAACACTACTTAGCAATTATAATCAAAAGGGTTATTTCAAGGTTTCAAGTTTCAATAGATCAATCTTCATTCACCAACTAAACAAACAATCTCAAATATGGCTGGAGAGTGGACAGTTGATCCAGACAATAGAAGAAGACTATTGGCTTTACAGAAGCAAGGTGAAAATAAGAAATGTTTTGATTGTAAAGCCTATAACCCACAATGGGCATCTCCCAAATTCGGTATATTCATTTGTCTTGAATGTGCCGGTATTCATCGTGGTTTAGGTGTTCATATCTCTTTCGTTAGATCCATTACTATGGATCAGTTCAAGCCTGAAGAATTACTAAGGATGGAAAAAGGTGGTAATGAGAACTGTGGGAAATATTTCGAATCACATGGCCTGGATTTATCATTACCTGCTAAATTAAAATACGATAATTACGTTGCTGAAGACTACAAGTTGAAGTTAACATGTGATATCGAAGGTACCGAATTCGTTGAACCTGATCACTCTGGTGAATCTTTACCAAGTAAAGATGCCCCATCACAAACATCATCATCATCCTCACAGCTAAACCTTAATAATAACAGTAGTTCAAGTGTAGATACCACTTCTAATAGACGTGGAGGTACTCCTCTTAATGGAACTGGAAACCAACTACCTCCAACTCAAAAGGCTAAGAATGAGGCTTATTTTGCCAAATTAGGGGCCCTCAATGATTCAAGACCATCTGATAAACCACCTTCTCAAGGTGGTAAATATAAAGGATTTGGATCCACCCCAATTAACCCTGGTCAAAACTCTTCATCGGCATCATCGTCACAACAAGGTGGCTCATTAGCTGGATTGAACCTTGATGCATTACAGAAAGATCCTATTGGTACATTCACCAAAGGATGGGGTTTATTCTCATCAACCGTTGCCAAATCTGTTAAGGAAGTTAATGAAACGGTGATTAAACCAAGTGTTCAACAATTACAAGAACAAGATTATGCTATTCAAGCTAGAAGAGCCGTAGAACAATTCGGACAAAAAGTAAGTGAAACCACTAATAATTTACAACACCAATATCAACATCAAGGTGGTTATTCAAACGTTGGTGAAGATAATAAGTTTGGTAAACTTTTCGATAATTTAGATATTAACGATAGTGAAGAACCTTTGATTCCTGCATTTGGAATGAGTAAACCTAAGGAAAAGACCAAATTGAAAGGTATTGGCAGTGGTGTTCAAAAGAAAGATAATTGGGATAAAGATGACGATAATTGGGAGAAGTTTTAAGTATCGTTTATATTTGATCATATAAAGCATATATACCATTTTCTAATTGACTGAATTCTATAATAATAAAACGAATAATATGAATAGTTGTAAAAATAGAAAAATTACAAATCATACATTCAAAGAATCAAAACTTATTCTTCACCCACTACAGTTTGACAAATGTAAATGTTGTAGGAACTAACGCGATATTACTACTATATTTCAAAGTTTCAGGACTCAAGTATCAGCCAGAGTAATTCAAGATCAAAAATTATCCCTAACCGAGGAACGTAGACTAGGTTACTGGAGTATTTATTGAAAGTTTAATTTAGGGTTGATAAAAATAGATACATAATGTCAGTGTCATACACGTCTGGTGAATGATCATGCCTTACTACAAGGATGTGGATTTCAACCTCGGGTGGAGTCAATTATTATAGCCAATTAACAACTATGCTGTACTGTTACTTGATTACTATAGGCACGGTAAAGATATATACACGTACGTGGTACCTTCGAGATTGTTGTTTTAGATCTAGATACATAGAGAATGTTTGAACAATCACGAAATTACAACATATTTAGCTATCTCTTGACTTCTGCACGGAATGGGATAGTAATAACACTAAGAATGGGAAGAGCACACGTTGTAATATCCAATGTCCAATTAGGGAGATATCCCAGTATCTAACCTATAATACTCTATTGTTCCCTTCCAACCTACAGTATATGGTTCCCCTCCCCCGTTATTTTTTTAACACTAACGGCTTTAAAAGTTATTTTATTTAACCAACGGCACGTAAAACTATATATCTAATTCAATATTACGCGTAATGTCCCAAACCCCCCTTTCACTAGTCCGTTAATGATCCTTGGTAACTTATACTAAATTGGATTACGCGAGTGTGTGCCCAAGCGAGATTGAGTTCATTTTGTTTTTTTTGTTTGTTTCCCACTAATTTTGAGTAGCTTATTCGATTGCTTTAATTGCTAAAAGAATTATCTCTCCAATTGGTATATGTACATTTGGGATTGTATTGGTTGTTGGTTGTGAGCTTAGTGATCGAGAGATATAATGCGGGAGAAGCGTATAATAATGAGAGTACAAAGACAAAGATGCAAAAAATGCACTTGAATTACTCAAAGAGGGAATACAACAACACGAATAATAAGTCCAAATGAGGAAATTTATCGATTTTTACTATGTAAAAGCAGTAGGAAACTTGGAAGGAGGTACAGCAGAGTAGATTATTGGTCCATTCAAAGGAGTGATTAATGTAACTAATTTACTAGATCCAGTAATATGTCAATATAGTATAGTCTGAATTGGTAGGATCCATCCTTATTGGCCTAGAAGATGGTATCGTATGAATCTTGACTATCTCTATAAGACGGTAAGCAATCTTATGATATCTACCTCTCAAGAGACGGCAATCTATAAATAGCAACATTGGAGCAAAAACCGGGCTGAGCTCCAGTACCAATTTCACGTCAAGCAAATTAGCAAGCGATGGGGGGAAAACTGAGAGACTGAGAGAGCGTCGATGGGGCAAAGTGAGGCTCAGCTGATTTCAGTGCGGGACAGCTGGAAGATTCCCTCGATAGCTGAAAGTCTAGACTGTTCTCAAAAGGGCAATCGCCCGATTGGGTAAAAGCTGATAAACCAAATGGGCGATCCCTGCCTTTTTAGGATCACCTTTGGCACCCAGTTTCTTGTTTTCAAACCTTGATAAATCGTTCAGTTCTTTTCCGATTGGAAAACAATTTGAAAATACATGTCCATATACGTATATAGAACAGGTTTATAAACAGATACAATATAACAAGAAACCAGAATAAATAGAAAAACACGTAGCCAAATATACAGAATGGATCCGCTGTGGCAGAAAAAAGAAATTTGCCACGGCATAATCGAAAATCGCGTTGCAACATAAAAAATTTTTCTGGTCTTTTTTTCAAAAGTTTGCAAAAATCATATATAAAGCTTTTGGATTTCCTTTAATTTATCCCCTATTTAATTGCATTTATTTTCTTTATTTTTTTTTTCTTCTCTCTTCTTTTATACACTCGTTATCATATACTTATATTACTATACTATCCAAAATGCAATTCAAAAACGTCGTCTTAGCTTTAGCCACCATTGCTTCCGTTCAAGCTGCTAACAACTCTACTTCTTCTACCGAAGTTTCCACCGGTGCCGCCGCTGTTGTCTCCTCTAACATGGGTGCTGGTGTCTTAGGTGCCGCTGTTGTTGCTGGTTGTGCTTTATTATTTTAAATCTAATCATTAATTTGTTAATTAAGAAAGATAACTCATTAAACATTTGTCATAATTATAATAATTATTTAATAAGCATTTAAACTAATCAAAGAAAAAAAAAACTATAACTCAACCATATAATATATTATATCCATATCATATATTTTAATATAATCAATAGCTGTATACTTTACCAACACACCTTTTAATTTTCGTTAATTTTAATACAAACAAACAATTGTATATTATAATTACACTTTATTCGCCACTTTTTACTACTCTTTCAAAGCCCTTTTTTATATATACATATAGTCTCAATAAAGCTGCATTCACTATATATAAATCCACCGATAGTAATATTTTATATATATATATTCATAGTAAATTTGCCTAATTGTTGATATGAAAAAAACAAAAGATCACAACAAATCAACTGGAATTCCCTTCGTAAATCAAAGAGGGACTTTGGTCCCCCTGCGATATTTTACTAAAATCAAATTAATTAACCATTCTGATTTAGTAAATGCAAAAGGCTTGCTTGAAAATTGAGAGATTACTTGAGATTTAGGAGGACTTGCTACCTACGTTTCGAGTGTAAGTTTCCTTGCGCCAATTTCATATCCAAGAATTTCATTGTGATTTGCTTAGAATGTTTGGAATGCAGAGTTAGTGATCGTGAGACAAAGCAAACTGTAGATATTTAGTAGAGAATGGAATGTAACTAACTAAACATCCGTTCAATGGCGATCATCAATCATTGTTATATACTATTAATAGAAATATGACTCAAAATTATCTTGCCAATTGGTTTAGATACAATACAGCTAGCTAGTTACACAAGGAGAGAGAAATTTTTTCACAATTAAGTTGCCACCGGGAAATATAATATACAAGATTTCAAGTACCAGCAGCTGCGATGTGAGTTACCAAGGCTAATAAGCTAATCAAGCGGTGTGACTTACGCATCTACAGCAGCCGTTCCACGCCTATAATAATAAATTATATTAACATTAACACTAACATCACAGCACGGCACCCACGGGCTTCTTAAAGATAGGCACACCAGGGCACACGCCACGGGTGCAAAAACAAAGCTTTGCCATTAATTAATTAATTACATTTCCCAAAGCAGCGCCGGCTTTCCATTTCCATTTTCGGCCTTCCATCTCGCTCCCCCTCCACCCGCCACAGTCTTAGTCACATATACACCTGCCACAAACCGTAAACACATCAAGGCTGAACCAGCCCCACCGCATCAAATCAACAGTAAACCAAGCTGAACCAAAAGGTGAAGAGCACCTATAATAGTAGTTATCACCGATGCCAGTGATTACTTATAGAGATCCTTCATTGATCATATTTATCACTGTAGGACTAGCAACGGTTTATATATATCCAGAGGCTTCATTCACATATAGATTTGCTCCTTAAAGATGAACAATATCATACCTATAGTGTTGGCGAGTTCAGTCCGAAAATCAAATGATTTAAATATAGATTTGATAGATATTCAATTCTTAAACTCAAATTCTGAGCTAATAGCTTCCATACCACTGAATGATTCTCCAATAATCGACAGTACCAACAATATACAACTGATTTCACTATCAAATTCATTCTATTTCAAGATTCCAACGACCTGCAAATCAATAAGGCTGTTGTTCACCACGCCTAATGCCAACATTCCCTCGGTAGAATTACAACTCAAGACCTTCAAGCCTATAATATCCTTAAATCAACAACCCGTGGCATTCTCCGATTGTAAAGTCGACTCGTTGGGTAATGATGATAACTATTGCTTCCAATTTTCAATTTCTTCGTTGAGTTCGGGAATTTTGACCATTGAACTTCTCGATTCTTATGTCATTAAGCTAGGAGTCGAATCTACAAGTCCAGCATCTTCTAAATCCACCTCACAACTAACACAATTCCCTGAGACGATACCGGATGGTAGAACTGCAAACTCTCTTTCGCTTGCAAGGTCTATATTCGAACAACTCTCCATATCCCTAGAAGATGGCCCAGTGTTTAGAAATTTGTTACTCGATTTCGAAAATAAGATAACAAAGCTGAAAAATCTACTTAGATCAACTTATGATAACTCTACTCAGTTCGATAACCTTGTAGATCAACTGCAATCTATAAACAAGAGCCTCAATATGAACTTCATGGATTTGAACAAATCTTTACCCTCTACTACTCTCAATTTTTATAAAAACTATCAAGACGATAGCGGCGTTGACTCGGAGGATAAAAATGGGTTGAACATATTCAACCTTATAAACAGTGCCAAGGGAAATAACAAGCTAAAGACCAACTCTAACTATATAAGATCGATGATAACCAAGAAAGAATCAGTTCCTTCCACAATATCAAGTGGGGATATCTCGATATCTAATCAAAAGAGAATATTCGAAGAAGAATCAAAAAAATATTATGATTGGATCTCAAAACTGCTAAGTTCTGGTAAAGAAAAGGACGACAAACTATTGAGCAAGAGAAAAGATTTTGAACTTGCCAAAATGACCTATTTTAACTTCTTATTTGATCAGTTGATTAGCATATCGTTTGAGTTGATCTTATTGAACTCAAATTTTGATTCAAAAGATGCTATAGTGAAGAGTTTCGATTCTTACCGTCGAAAGTTTGTCTATGGTAGAGCGCAGTTAATTTCAAAACTGAAAGCCTCCAAGAGTATTAACGATCTGAATGCGTTATTAGACATCACCAAGGGCAATATCGAAAAATCTGGTATTTTATTCACACAAGGTGGACAGGGAAAATTAGGTTGGCATAAGCAATGGGTTGTTTTGAGAAATGGGAAATTATACGAGTTTATGGATTGGAGATCTGGTAAATCTCAGAGGTTTACAGAACCAGTTGATATCTCTCTGTCAAATATTAAGAAATTAGATTCATCCAACTCGAATATATCAAAGAGAAAAAATTGTTTTAGAATCATTACTTCCAAGGGTGATGAACATCTATTCCAAGCTATCGATGAAATTGATAGAGATCAGTGGATTGATTCTTTGTTCCTTGCAGGTCAACAAATTAATTTCAACAAATCTAGTGGTACTATTGCCACTTCATCGGATACCCCTAAGAAGAGTATTAGTGGGAACGTAGCGGGTACAAACACCACATCAACTATTGGTGAAACGATACCGGCTCCTAGAACTAGTGAGCTTAGTAGATCCTTGAATAACAGCAATGCAACCACCAACGGCATCCATTCATCATCCTCAACAATTTCGCATACAGTCGCCTCCGATCAGACTCGAGCAAGACGAGTTTCATCTGTTTCATCAAATTCCGTCATATTGGTACAAAACGTTCACCCTAGCAATCTGAGGTGTTGTGATTGTAATTGCGACAAAGATGTGGAGTGGATCTCCATCAATTTATTGATTGTATTTTGTATCAATTGTTCTGGGATCCATAGAAACTTGGGTACATCCATATCAAAAGTTCGTTCATTGAAATTGGACTCATTCCACAACAACAGAGAGTTACTATTTTTGCTCTCTAAGATTAACAATCAACGGAGTAACCTTATTTACGAGGAGCTACTCAATGAGAATGATAAACCAAGGATGATCAATCCAGATTCTAAACCCGAGGAAAGAATGCAATTCATAAAGGACAAATATCAATCCAAAAAATTTGTCAACTTCAACAATCCCTCATTGAATAGATCAAATCTGTTGATCCATGGTGTCAAGAATCACAGCGTCTCTGAAATTCTTCATGGATTTGCGATGAACGTAGATCCAAATTTGAAAGTCTCAAAACAAATCCATTCTCAGGACTCTAAAGGTGAGCCAATAGTTGAAGATGTTGAGTTTTCCATCTTTGAGTATGCTTTACTTAACCCCACGATCACCCACTTGAAATCCCCTTTGATGCACCATCAACCCTCCAGTGCATCCCAGTTGTCCGAAACATCATCTAAATCTGCATCATCCTCCACATCAACCGATCAAGCTACAATAACAAACTATATGTTTGAAACCGCTGAGTTATTAGTACTGAATGGTACTTCTATCCATTCAAAGATCAACACAAGTTTGAGACTATCAAACTCTGCATTGCAATATTGGCAAACAAAAATTGACAAAGTTCATGGTACTCAATCATCGAATTCATCGACTGTCAAGTCTATGTCATTTGCTACCCCAACTAAAATCCCAGCATCCTCTGCTGGAACACCATCAACGTCCAAGTCAAAGAATTCTTCTACTTCCACTATTCCTATAACTAGTCCAAGTAATACCTCTAAGAAGTTTAATCTGTTGAAAAGAAGACCAAAAATAATTTAAAAAGAAAGATGTATCTATATCTGTATAATTAAATAATGATTAATGAAAATCCCCCCTCTAATGATAATCAATTACTATTACCTCCATGTAAAACGAAGTTGATGAAGCACGAGACACAAAAAAAAAACGTAGAACCATGTATTATGCGCTTGCTTTTTTCTTCTTTCTTTATCAAATACCGCTTCTTCTCTCATTTCACTCGGGCTATTCTTTTCAAGACTGTATAGCAGATTGATAATAAAGAATTCAGTCGACAATATGGCCTCTATAACTCTGAGAGAGTGTATAGGCAAGGGCAATTTTGGTGATGTTTACAAAGCGTATGATACAATTACACATTTTCTCAAAAGACCTTTTTTGACTTTGTGATCTTAGAATCGATCAAGGATTTATGTCGAAGCAATTGACTAACTTCAATCGCCAATTTAAAGTGAAATGGTTACAAATGAAGTACCAGAGAAAATCACCACTGTTGCTGTCAAAGTTATCAATTTAGAAGATACAGACGATGATTTAACCATCATTATTCAAGAGATGAATCTATTAAAATCATTGAAATCACCATATACCACCTGTTTATTCGAGGCTTTTGTCAAGGATGTTAACATGTTCCTAGTAATGGAGTACTGTGATGGTGGATCATGCTCCGACATGATGAAGTACGTTGGCAAGTTCCCCATTAATGTGGTATCGTGGATAGTCAGGGATGTCTTGAGAGGTTTAGTCTATCTCCATGATCAGCATAAAATTCATAGAGATATTAAAGCCGCTAATATCTTGATCTGTAAAGATGGGTTGGTCAAGATTGGAGATTTTGGTGTCTCTGCTCAGATCACATCTACTATTAATAAGACATTTGTAGGAACTCCATATTGGATGGCACCTGAAGTTATTGATAGATCAAATGGACATAACACAAAAGTAGATATTTGGTCATTAGGTATTACATTGATTGAATTACTAGAAGGCCATCCCCCACACGCAAAGGAGAATGCAATGAGTGTATTAAGGAATATTCCATTGATTGACCCACCTAATCTTGATGAATCTCCTTATGCTGACAGATACTGTAAAGAGTTTGTTAAGTTGTGTTTGGTTAAAGATCCATACCTTAGATCTTCTGCAAAGGAACTACTAAAGACTAAGTTTATCATTAGGATTAAGAGAGGTAATCCATTGATCAAGTTGATTGAGTTCAAAGAGCAAGTCATGACTAAACGAGGAGTACTAAGATTCAAGAGACCAAAATTCCCATTAAACAATAATAAAAGGAGTCATGGGCCTAATATAATATTTGATTTCCAAGATGATGATACTGATCAAGATTTGATGATAACATCAGAAGAAATACAAGACAAAGATGATAATGTTAAGGGAGAAATTAAACAAGTTCAAGAACAGCAAGAAAGGAACTATATTCCCAATTCAATACACGGAAGCGGTATATATAATAATGGTAACGTTGGACATCCCTTTGATTCGGTTATGCTGGCAAAAAGAAAAAATCCAAGTTTCGCAAGAGGAAGCAATAAAGATGATGAGATTAATAAAGTGTATAGCCATGATACCAGCTGTGTTTCTGATGGCAATAAAGATAAAGAAGATTTGCCATTAGGTATATTTGAAAAATTCAAAAAGATCGAATCTAAATTTGAGGAATTGGGAATATCAGATGCCACAGAAAAAATTGATAATAATATGAAGACTAATGATCTTTCCACGTTGAACGATAAGGATATAAATCATCTGCCAAGAATTACTTCAAGAGTGTCTACTGCTATGAGAGGACTTGACAATAAACAATTGAGAGGAGTAAGAGATCGTATTCCAACACCAATAAGTTCACCTGCAAGTCATGATTGGATTTATCCCCAGAGATCTAATGTCGTTTCAAGAGACCCAGTCAGTAGGTTAGGTACCAGGGACGGTGGTGGTGGTAGTGGCGGCGGTGGATGTAGTGGGATATGTAATGAGTTTTTTGCTCTCAGAATGGCACTAGTAGCAATAGAAGAAATGCCCAAATACTCACTTTTGAAGACTAGGATTAGATCAATCGAGTATGCTATTGCCTCTTGTGAAAGTAAGATGTATGGTTTTAGCAAGCAGTTATTATATGAGATTGAGAGGACTAGAGAACAACAGAAATTCCATGAGAACGATTATTGATTATAACCACCACCACACAATATATAATATAATAAAGTATTACTTAGTTGAAAACACACCCCAGCTGATAACTCCTTACAAGATTAAATTCGTACAACCTAATAAATTATCACCAAGTAGTCACAACAAAAGAGCTCAAATACGAGCGACGCGTCGACAGACATAATAAAGGCGAACCGGCGAGCCGTTTTACCAAGCGCTGCCGTAGAGCAGTGGTTTGCTATATAGCTTTACCCTTTCCCTACTTCATTGCTCTTGATAGATAATGGCATGATCCTTTTACGATTTACTATCGTCTGTTATTTCTTTGACACTCCTTATCACCACTCGATACTTATAACTACTTATCACAATGCACGCTAGAGATTGGTTTTTGGCCTTTGTTGGTTTCTTTATCCCTTTTATCCCTGTAGCAATCAAGAGAGGAATTTGCTCTGCTGATTGTAAGTAAAATGTGTCAATTTTTTTTTATCTGACCTTCAATCTTATACTAACTTCCCATCCTCCATTTTAGTCTTCATCAATATTGCTTTATGTTTCTTAGGTTTTATTCCAGCCATGTTACACTCTTGGTACATCATCTCATGTTACCCACATGAAACAAGATCAAGCTACCAAGGTGTCACTTTACCAGGTAGAGAGCCTCCCGCCTATGGTTCCATTGCTTAGTTGATCTAACTCAATATTATTTATACTACAGATATACTTCATCTTCCTACAACAACAATTCGAAACTCATAATTCCGCTTTTATAACGCCGTCTGATAACTTATAGTTAGTATTCTTACGCCTTCAACATTTTTTTTTCTAGTTCTTTGACGATAGAACTGGACTGTGCGGTATATATGCGGGTGTGTGTTGCCACAATTGCTATTCCATTATACAAGTGATACTTCATAGCTATATATCTACATACTCTCCCAACAATGGACACCTTCTGTCAGAATACCCCCTCCTCCTTTACCCCAGTAAAACTAAACCACCTCCCTATCTCTCGCCTTGATAAAAAATAGTCTACCGCTTACAAACGCCGCCCACGTGAAAAAGAAAAAATAAAATAAAAACAGGAGGCCATCATGTCTAAAATATTTTATCAGTAAACAAACTTGTCCTCTTGGTCAACCACTTGCTTCCCTTTACCATTTACTAGCAGGTACTTTATATAGGTAGACATCCCATCCAATGGATTTAATAGGTGACATAGTGGAGCATGACATTGCTCCTCCAACTGCACCATCCGCACCCTCTCAATCACATAACCTCCGATCCTCGACGTCAACAGCTACTACATCGTCTTCCTTGTCTGCTTTCTCTCATAATTCTCATACAACTGGTTTCCCCACTGCTACAAGGAACAAACCAAGTCAATGGAAATCAAGACTTCAGAAGAAGGGGCTTTCGTCAATGTCTGACTCGTTTAAAAGTTCTGTCAATAGTAAACGTAGTCCTACAATGACCAGATCACATCAGCCAAACCTAGAAAATAATATCCCTAATTTATCCTTATCTACAAATAATGATATACAAGAGGATGGATCACCCGCTTCTGAATTAGCTGAGATAGCGAAGCAAAATGAACAAACAGTTAAAAGCATGTCGCAGGCTGAAATCGAAGAGACTAAAAATGAAATTCTCAATAGTTTTGATCCAAAAGTCTTAAGAATGCTAATGGCAAGAAGTCAAAAGAAACCAGATGAACCAACAAGCGGGAAAGCAGACGATGCCTTGAACTCCACTGCAACGAAGAGACCTGTCACAAATTCAAAACCTAAATCTGTCGAGCAACTTATCGAAGATACTGTGCCTGTTATAGAAGGTGCAGGTACTTGGATTGGTGGTGGACGTAATGGTGAAAAGGAAATCTCATATTCATCAAGTGCCATCGTGGAGTCAGATACCGAAGACGCTGACGAGAAGCATATACCCTTCTCGAGATCTTCCTCAATGTCTTCTAATTCAGGTTTGAAGCCAGCCTTGAGAAAGAATTCCGTCAGCTCACTTTCCTCAACGTCTTCTGAGAAGAAGGTTAGGTTCAAGATGGAAGCCTCTGTCAACTACTTAGATGATAAGAAGTTCAAAAAGAAAACCGCAAAGGGAAAATCTGATAATGAAGATGAATGGGAGGATGTAGAAGCACTCGCTGCAAGCCCAGAAGACACGTCTGCTTTAGAAGAGGAAGAAGAGGAAGAAGAAGAAGAAGAAGAAGAAGACGAAGACGAAACTGCCAAGGTTCACTTCCCTAAGCCAAGCAAGGGGTCTACCGATTTATTAGATATCAATGACCCAAACTTCAATGAGAAGCTGCATGAAAAGTATTTTCCTGATTTACCAGTAAATACAGAACAGTTAGAATGGATGAAGCCATTGGATGCCCCACCAAAGGAGATCATTTATGAGGCCATTGAGGAATTGAGATTTGATTTCAATGGTGATTTAATAACATCAGAGAACGCCAATACAATTGACACTTATCAAGGTCTTCACCATCACTCTTCAAATGCAGAGATCCCAGGTTATACCTTGGCTGAACTTGCCCATTTCGCTAGATCTACATACCCTGGTCAAAGATGTATAGGTATACGAACTTTAGGACGCATATTACATAAATTGACAACTTTCCATTACAGTGTCTTTGAATTAGACGAGTATGAAGAAATGGGTACAGATGAACAAAACGCAAATAAGAAACAGCAGGGTCAAAAGGGTCAATTTGAAAGTAAAGTGTGGGAACTTGTTAATGAATTAAGAATCCCCGAGACTATTACTGAAGCTGCCGATGAGAACAAGACTAAGAATTTAAGTGTTAGAAACTATGCCATTGAAGCTCTCTGGCTCTGGAAACAAACAAACTGATTTAGCAATCATCCTTAGCGTATATAGATATATATATATATATATATATATATATGATTACAGACCTAATTACTTATATACTTTAATTACTCAATTGAGTTGATCCTAACTTGACCTATTTCGGAATTCAACCTTTCGTTTCTGCCAATCTTGAAATAATGATCCGTGAATTGAACTGCATTCATATATTTCAAGAATAATTCATCGTGTGTAATAACAATCAGTTGGAAATTCTTTTGTTTTTTCCTAGAGTTGATAATCAAATTCAAAGCCTTGGCAAGACTTTCTATATTTTCCTCGTCTAAATTAGTAGTTGGTTCATCCAATGCAATCATACCAAAATTGGATCCAAGGCATTCGGCTAGTGCCAACCTGATAATGATACTAGCAAGTACACGTTGACCAGCTGAGCATCTACCTCTCATATCTAGTTCTGTTCCATCCTTGACCATGACCACTCTATAGTTGTAGGATCTAGTCATATTTGTAGCTGACTTGGATGGTGCTACTGGATCACTCCTGATGATAATAGTATCGATATCCGAACCCCTATAGGTTCTCTTCCATAATTCATCAATAATACGATTGATATCTTGCATTTTCAAAGTGTGATAACTCATCACCGCGGCGTCTAATGCTTTGTAATAGGTATTGATATCACTGGACATGACTAATTTGGTTTGCAATTTGGCATACTCTTCGATGAATTTATCATCGATGTTATCATAATCTCTTTTGAGTTCGGCTTTAATCATTTTCATCTGCTTTTCAATTTGAACGATTTCACCAGATTTTGTAGCATGATCAGAGTTTAACTTGGATTGCTTGCTATGCAATTTATTACTTTGCTTCAGGTATTCCTCTCTTTTACTAGCGGCCTGTTGTGATTCCAATTCTTCAATTTCGACCTGGACAAATGCCTTGTCATTCTCAATTGCCCTGAGATCAAGATTGGATCTCAGATTTCTTTCGGTTCCATTTGCATCAAGTATATCGTTTTCCAAGACACGCAAATCCGCTGTTTCTTCTTCAACGAGTTTTTGCAAGGATGACAACCTTGCATCCACACTTTCAAGCTTTGAGTTACAGGATTTCAACTCCTCCATTTCATTCTCTTCAAATTGTTTTATCTCACGTGAGAGTTCTGCTAGATTCTGGCGATCAGCAGATAGAGTTTCAAAATAACTACGTTTTTCATCCAGTATAGACTGTTCTTTAGAAACAAAATCAGTACGATCATTCTGTAAACTCAGAAGCTGAACAGCAAGATCTTCAATAGATGTGATGGCTTGATCAATGGTTTCTTGCATTTTGATCAATTGTGCCTCATTACCTTTGATTGTGTTCTCTATATTAACCTTATCTAAAAATGCTTTTTCCAAGTTACTGACCACAAGGCGCTTGTCTTTGATCAAACTCTCTAATGAATTCAATTCCCTCAATTTAGACTCTTTGCTTTGAGACAGCTTTTCTAATGATCTTCTGAGCTCTTTGATTTGAGTAGCTTTACCGGTCTGTTCTTCCACAAGACACTCTAGGTCAAATTCAGCATCATCCACATTGACATCAATTCCATAATTGATTAATTCGGATTCCAAAGCTGGAAGCCTGGTTGACTCCAAGTCTTGCAGTTCATCGCTTAATCTTTTGATTTCGTTTATACCGCTCTGAAGACCTTCAATGATCAGTATCTGTTGTCTGAGCTTATTATTATCATCGTCGAATAAGTCGAGTTCTTTGTTAACTTCTTTCAACTTTACTTCTTCCTCTTTCAAGAGCGATTTGATGGCTGTCAATTCTCCGCCATTGGCAGATAACTTCCTCAAGTTCATCACGCTATCTTTTATTGATTTCAAAGAGTCTAAATCAGTTTTCAGTTCCTTCAACTGCTCATCGACGTTTTGATTCTTCAATATTTCGTTATTCTTCTTGAGTTGAGTCATAAAATCAGAAAGTTCAGATCCCGTATGTGTGTCACCTGCAAATGAACGACGACATAACATACAACTGTGTTTTGATTCTGCCATTTGTAGAGCCTTTGTGTTGAATCTAACGGTGGCTGAATGCAATTTAACGGATTCAAGTTGATCTTGGTAAGCCTCTTCGCACTCTTGTAGGATATTCTCATATTCTTCAATTGGATCGTCTTTCAAGACTTGGAACACTTCACGTTTGTAAACTGCTAATTCGGTTTCAAGTTTGCGTACAGTTTTGGTGTTGTGCTCTATTTGACTTTCAAGTTCATATTTTAGTTTTGACCTCTCTACACTATCATATGCAACTTTCTCCAGCTGATTGATCAGTTCTTTGTGCTTCAGGAGGACGTCCGTGTAACATGTGTCAACAACAATCTCGGAGCCCATGATGTTCTCGTAATCACCTTTAACACCAGCCAATTCGGTATCCAAGGCTTCTTTCATTTTCTTCTTATTAGCCTTTACGTAATTATACTTCGTAAATGTATCAGCCCTGAGTGTGAATTTGCTAATTGACTTAGCAAGATCCTCTGACTCTCTCTCAAGGTCGTCTATCTTCTTATTGGTGGATAAGATACTAGTTGAAATTTCGACAACTTCATTTTTTTCTTTCATTAGCTGTAGTTTAGAAACTGCTTCTTCAACTTCAGTTTTCGTCTTTTTCAGTTTATCATCACTCATAAATATGTTGTGCACACTCTTTTTAAATTCCACATTCTTTTGGGTTAAAGCCTTATGATCTGCTTCGGTATACGAGAGGCGCTGCTCTTCTTTGAATTTGAGGTCTCTCACTTTGTTAATTTCGTCATCTTTTATCTCCAAATCAGAAAGGTATGATTTGTTTGCTACAGTATACTCGGCTTTTAATTGTGTCACAAAGTCAGTAAACGATTTGAGGAACTCTGTATGCATGTCATCATCAGAACCAATTTCGATGTTCAAAGCGGTAGATATATTATTTGATATCCCATCTCGTAACTTCTTTTTATCATCTGTCTTTTCCTTCAAAGATTTTAGTTTACCTTGAGTTGAAGCTAGCTCATATTGTTCTTTTCTTAACTCACGGATGTCAGAGTTCTGAGACTCTATCGTTTCCTTCAACGAAGCAGCAGTATCCTTCTTTGTATCCAAATATTTTTCAAAGTCATTTAGTTTCTCCTTCAAAGATTCATCGGAGTCGTACAATATATCAGTGGAGGAATTCAATCTCTCTATCTGTTGAGTCAAACTATATTCTTGTTGTTTCAAAAGCTCTATTCTACTCAAAATCTGTTCATAGTCTTGATTTGAAGTGAATAGTTTATCTGCTTCGATGTCAATAAGTTTAATCTCCTCGCTTATCTTCTCTAGATCTACTCTGTAATCGTCGATTTGTTCCTGCAATAATTTCATCTCTTCTAATTTGTTCCGGGCCCTCGTTCTATCATTTTTGAGATATTCAACGTTATTATTCAACAGTTTTATATCGGTGTTCATATCCTTGTTGATTGCTTTGAAATTATCGAGCACTTTTATGAATTTGGTAGAGTCAAAGATCTCATCGAACCTTTTCTTCAATACGGATGGCTCACTAATGGGCCAAAGGTTCTCATCTTGATGACAAAATATAACATAATCAAGGATAGCCTTGGACACACCCAAATGAATGGGGACTTTTTGTTCGATATCTGCCATCTTGGAACTAATAGTGGTTCTTTCGCCACTTTTGCTAATGACAACAAGCTGATTCTCCAAAGTTTTGAATGATAGGTTGTTGTTACCTACCTTTCTGGACACTTGCAATGATTTCGTAAGAACCATATTAAGACCATTGACGTTCTGAAAGGCAAGTTTGATTTGAGCCTTTGTGACTCTCTCGGAGCTGAGGTTTGGATCGTTGATGAAAGCACCATTTTTGGCGTTTGGGGGAAGGTCACCGGTTGTTGCATACCGGAGACATTCAATAATAGTTGTCTTACCAGAACCATTGGTACCAACAATCAGAGTTAACGGTCTATTGAATTGAATGGTCTCTGCATGATCTGGGGCAAATGATCTAATACCCTGGATTGAGAGTTTGTAAATACCAGACCTAAATTGTAGTACGAAAAGTTAGTAAAAGAGCTCTGAGTAGAAATACACCTCTAGATTATACTTACATCTTCAATTGAGTTCTTTTTGTGACGATGGGACGATAACTGCAGTATCATACATACTAGTTTGCAGCTTGTACCAAATGATCTCACCCACTCACTCATATAAATTTATTTCAGCTAAAGACGACTCCAGTACACGATTTCCCCTTTTGGAAAACACCAGAACCCTCTGAAAAAATCTTTTGAGCGAAAGTTGGAGAGGTGACGATAACAAGATGAGTCAATATGCTATACCTTCAAGGACATACCCCAAGGTTCATATTCTTACTGTCACAGTTTGAACTTGAGATTTACTTCGTACAGTGAACACATATATTACCACTGTCTCAAATCAGATAGGATTTCCCGGTATATTTCACTCTCTTTATACCAAGTTTCTCGTCTGCAGTCTTTTATGTTGAAAAACTTGATCAAACCAAGGAACTTACGACTATTCAACACCAGTACTTCAACATTATTCCACATGACAACAGCAACTACCAATAATAACACAAAGCAACCAGAGTGGATTTTGCCAGTCACTGAAAATGAGGCTCCTGTCTTGAAGCTTTATAACACTCTGACTAGAACAAAGGTCCCATTCATCCCTAAATCTAATGACGAAGTTACTTGGTATAGTTGTGGTCCAACCGTCTATAACTCATCACATATGGGGCATGCTAGAAACTACGTTACTATAGACATCAACAGAAGAATCTTACAGGATTTCTTCGGCTACAATGTGAAATTTGTCCAAAACGTTACTGATATAGATGACAAGATTATACTAAAGGCAAGACAAGAATATTTATTTGATAACTTCTCCAAACAATACTCAGAATCAAAAACAGTTGAATCAAGTCTGTTGAATAAGGCCAAAGAGGGCTTAGAAAAATATCTTTCTAAGAACTTACCAACCTATGATAACACTAATGATTTCCAAACATGGGCTTCTTCTTTAGATTTGAAAGCTGAAGGCCTTACAAATCCTAAATTACCAATGCACGTAAAGGCTGCCACTTTAGCAAACAAAGCCATTGAAGATGTATCCAATACTTCAGTTGAAGAGTTCTTGAACTCTGTTAAGGATATCGTCTTACCAATATTAGATGCAGAATTAGGTGCTACCGTCACCGATCCAGAGATCTTTAGAAACACATCATCATATTGGGAAAGACAGTACGATGAAGATATGGCTAAATTAAACGTCTTACCGTCTACAATTACTACAAGAGTTTCTGAATATGTTCCAGAGATTGTAGCATACGTTGAAAAGATCATTGAATCTGGTTATGCTTACGCTACCGCTGATGGTTCAGTTTATTTCAACACAGCCAAATTTGATAATGCATCAAATCATGACTATGCTAAATTACAACCATGGAATAAAGGTGATATGGCTTTAATTGAAGACGGTGAAGGTTCATTAACCGCTGTCACGGACTCTAAAGTGAACTCGGCAGATTTCGCCTTGTGGAAATCTTCCAAACCAGGTGAACCATTTTGGCAATCACCATGGGGTGAAGGTAGACCAGGATGGCACATCGAATGTTCTGTCATGGCATCTGATTTTGTTGGAGAATCTATGGATATTCATTCAGGTGGTATTGATTTAGCATTTCCTCATCATGATAATGAATTAGCCCAAAGTGAAGCTCATTTTGATTGTAAACAATGGGTCAACTACTTCTTACATACTGGTCATTTACACATCGAGGGACAAAAGATGAGTAAATCTTTGAAAAATTTCATCACCATTGACGAAGCATTAGAGAAATATACTTCTCGTCAATTACGTTTATGTTTTGCCATGGTTCAATGGAACAGTCCCTTAGATTTCAAAGAAAGTCTTCTACAAGAAGTTAAATCCATCGAAAGTTCTATGAATAAATTCTTTTCGAACGTCAAGGCATTAAAGAATGATTACGATCATAAATTAGAATCAGGTATAGTGATATCGAAGAAGATGGGTACGATGGAGAAAGAATTGTTAGACTCCATTAAGTCCACTCAAAAGGCTGTTAGAGTAGCATTTTGTGATAACTTATCGACACCAGTTGCAGTTAGAGCCTTGAGTGATTTGGTTGCTTCTTCTAATACATATATAAGTTCGGTTGGTTCCGAATTAAGAATCGAGCCGTTATTACAAGTTGTTTACTACCTCACTAAGATCTTGAAGACCTTAGGTTTCCAAACCTCTCAAGATAACTTAGGTTGGATTGATGGATCATCATCATCTGAGTCAGCCTCCTCGGTAGAAGAAGTTGCTATGCCATACGTTAAAGTATTATCACAATTCCGTGATTTGGTACGTAAGTCTGCCATTGACAAGGAAAGTTACAACGTTTTCTTGGAAGCAACAGATAGATTGAGAAACAAAGACTTATTGGCCCTGAATGTTTCATTAGACGATAGAAGTGATGGGCAAGGTGCCTTGATCAAATTCTTAAATGAAGCGGAAAAGCAAGAACTCTATAGACAACAGGATGAAAAGTTGAAAGCAGAGGAAAAGGCAAGAAAGGCTAAAGAAGCTAGATTAGCTGAAGAAAAAGCTAAACTTGAAAAGGGGAAACTTTCACCAGCCGAGTTATTCAAAACCGAGGAAAACCTCAAGAAATTTATAGAGTGGGATGAAGAAGGTATTCCTACAAAGACTATCGATGGTGAAGAAGTCACTAAGAGTGCTAAAAAGAAGTTGGTCAAGCAATATGAACAACAAAAGAAAGCCCATGAAGCTTATCTTAAAGCTCAATCCAGTTAAAAAAAAATGAACCCAGTTTCAGCACGACTTTGTATATAACGTATATCTGATTTATTATATATATATCTTCCTATACAAGCTCAACACTAATATTTATTTTCATATGCTATTTCAAGACTCGGGTTGTTATAAGGGAAAAAAACCAGTATACAACTGATTTACTTAGGTCTCAGGGACAACTCTGATAGGATCCGTAAACGAATTAGACAGCTACTCCGAAGTACAGTTCCGAGAAAATCGGAGGAAAGTTGAAACCGCTACTTCTTAGATGATGTGACATTAGTGCCAGGAGTTAAGGTTTTTTGTATTAAGTGTGAATACATCAACTTAGATAACTACAAGGGTGTTTGGCAGTGGTATTGAGTAAGCATACGCGTGACCACAGCGTCTAATCTCTGTTATTTTTATTCAAATCGCTGCCATTACAGTAGGTGATAAATATATATATATATATATCTACGCTTAGTGTAACTCAATCAAGTCGTAGGCTAGACCAGCTAAGATCAACTCCGTCTCCGTGATTTCCCTCGTGCCGGATACAAGAGCGCCGCATGACGGGACAAAAGTTTCCAAATCTTACTCCCGGGAAAATGTTTGTTTTTATCCTTCACTCTCGCCCGCGACTTTCTCTCTTCGGCAGCGGTCGCGGAGTAGAGCTATGCTTTCATAGCAATTCTGTGATGTGTGAATCATCTGGACCTCGAAATAACCCCAAGGAGGAAAATCCGTTTTCCGAGAATCACTCTTCTGTTTCCCCCACATAGATGAAATCTCGATTTCTTCCGGCTTTCTACGCTCCCGACATGTTTTAAAGTCTCTAACGGTATTATTTGTTTTTTTGTGTTTTGCTTTCGTGCCCAAGGTAGGGAAGGTAAAGCCTTCTCTTTTTTTTTCAGTTGATATTTCATTGCCGCTACTCTCACGGCTGGCACTACGATGGGATGTTGGAATGGAATAACGGTATTAATAAGCAAGTACGGCTACGTTTCCTCGCTTGGATGATCATCGATGTCCTCTAATGTAAATTCTTTTGGCTTTGGTGGGAATATAAACAAGGTAGCACAGTGTGGACACTACTGAACTACCGCCATCCATTAATGA
The DNA here is from genome assembly GCA_030567875.1 of Wenyingozyma nitratophila. Lineage (NCBI taxonomy): Eukaryota > Fungi > Ascomycota > Pichiomycetes > Pichiales > Pichiaceae > Wenyingozyma > Wenyingozyma nitratophila. The sequence goes on from JAJLSW010000003.1 coordinate 539,163, forward strand.
TCACCCGAGATACTTTTTACTAAAGGCAAAGTAGGTAAATAACCACCACCAAAATTTGTCTCCCATTTCGCACCCCCTAGACTACCCACAACCCACTCCACGGAAAAAATACGGACCCACCCACGCTCGCTATTTTCCCTAGTTAACAACTTAAAGATTGACGTAGATTACCGCGTAATTGTCCTTTCTCGCTTTTTCCTCGTTTCCTCCTTCAAAAGTTTTGGCTCCCACCCACCTACTCGGTGTGATTCACGGGGTGTGGCCGGACAACGCTAGTTCATGGTCACATTCAAGAGCCAATATAGGGGTTTTCGTCACTGTGTTACTTATAACCCAGCATGAGTAAATTCCGACTTAAAGTAGCCACGACTTCTTTGTAACTAGGGCCGTGAGTGTCTCTTAGCAGATATTCTTCTCCGGACATGGAGTTGAGACTACTAGAAAAGGGAGAAAAAAGAAATGAAATATGCATGCCTCCTCCACAGACTTTCTTACCATCTGATCAAGAGGCGGTTTTCAGTTGTTTTTTTAATCGGTCTTCGCGTGGCTCCGTCGTGACGGAAATTGTGTGGCTCGAGCGCGTGTGCTCAAAAAAAAATCAGACAATACGGAGAAAAGCGTTTGACAGTCTAGATCATTACTTACTATATTGCCCTTCAAACATCTGCCAAGGTGAAAATGGTAATACCACTTCGGTTTCTATTCATCGTTGCAGTTGTTGCCAATCTTTCATACATATATATATATATATATATATATATGATAAATTGAGGAATTTAAGGATGTACGTATCTCGGTGATACGGCGAGTCAGCATAGGGAGGTGCAGAGATGCAGAGCTCGCATCACCTGTCTCCCGTCCCGCGCCACACAGGCCCACTCTGGAGCGACTCCATTTCCGGTAAGCTAAGAGAAGTTTCGGGGGTGCGAGAAATCCATTTCCGTCCCTCTCATGCATCTCAGGCAAAAAAAACTCCGGAGTAAAACTAAACTCAAACTTGTGCTCAATAATCATGATTAACTGACTCTCTAGCCTTTGGGCAAATTTGTAGCTTGTAAACCTTTAGGCACCTTCGCAAAGACTGAAATCCCTTGTCACTCATTTACTATCTTTGATTTGGAAGATAATAATATATTTTAATTCAATACCCTTCTTTCTCCAAACCTTCAGATTATCTGTTCATTATCTTCTTTTTCATCTGCTCATATTTTCTCTAATTATCCTCTTTGACTATAACCTAAATTTTGAAAAGGGTTATCTCAGTTTAATCGTACGACAACATTTTCAACTATATACTTTGACATAATACTGCTTTGACAAGGTCTATTTCTCTCTTATAAGGGGAATCACAATCAAAATGTTCACAAGTCCAAACCGTAGAGAATCGCCATCTACCGATCTCTCGTCTTATTCATTATCGTACACTCAGGCCCCTTCGAATTCTTCATCTACAGCCTCTCCCCCAAGTAGCAACACTACTACTCTGGTGCAAGAGAATGTGTTGCCCCCATTGAGATTCCAAGCTTCAAAACCTTCGGCTTTTGATCTCCTTATATCGACAGCTGCATACCAATGGGAACTTTTGAATAATGATAAAAATACATCGCCATCACCACCATCATCATCTTTACCCTCAACTGCTACAACGAAAATCTCAACCTCCGAACCCGCTTCAAATGCCGCTCGTGTTCCAGCTACTTCATTCACCACAACAGAAACCAGCAGCAATAGTAGCACGGATTCAAATAACCATCAACAGAATGCCGTACTGTATTCATACTCATATCAGGTTAAACCCAGCATTTCATCTGCCAATAATGTCACCGTTACCAAGACGAATATTCCGCGTAAACGTTCATTGAGCGAAGATGAATCAAGCCAACCCCCATTAAAGAAGTCTCCAAAGTTGGAGATTTCTAATTTGGTATCTGCTATTAATGATGATATTGATAATGACAGTGATACATCGAGACAGTCGCTAAATCCATCATCCCCGGTTGAATCACATGCTGAAGCCAAGAAAGAAGTTTCTGGCACCCCGGTGATTTTAAAACTATGTTCTCCCTCATCAAATGCCGGTAGACAACGTTCAGGTCCATCATGTGATTGTTGCAGATCACGTAAGATCAAATGTGATGCTGAAATCATTATATTACCTGAGGATGCACACGAGTTGATCCCTTCAATTAGTGAACAATTACCCTCTGAACTTGTTAAATATGGTTCTAGAATCGCATGTTGTGAATTTATTGCATATTCGGAAGGCTATCAGTATTTCAAGATCAACCACCCGGTAACTACTGCCAAATATTCAAAATCGAACTACTCGTACCTCAAATTCAAACAATGTCAAGCTTGTAACCATAAAGAGATAAGTTGTTGTTTCAGTAGAGGTATCACTAGAAACGATATCGCCAGATATAATAAGGTGGAAAAGAAGAAGCTTCAGTCTGATAACAAGTCAGAAAAGAAGACTTCCTTTATTGGGACCTCTGCTGCTCAACAAATTGAGTCTGAGCGTCAGGCTCAGTATGTCAAGGCTGAAATTGACGAAGCATCTAATTTAATATCAGCTCCACAGATGTCACCAGAATCGGCACTTATTAAACAACAGTACACCCAACCAACTTTCCCCGTTACCATATCGACATCCGCATCACCAACATCGCCTGCAGCATTAGCATCAACTTCAGCATCATCATCAGATCAATCGCCATTCATACCCAATTACAGAAGATCTTCATGTGCTAGTTGCAGAAACAAGAAGATCAAGTGTTTCAAAATCTCTAATGAGACTAAAACATGTTCTCATTGTTCTAAAAAGGGTATCGATTGTATATATTAGGCTATTTCATCCACCAATAGCTTTTTTTTTTTTGGTATTGTTCACGTTATAACTACCAGGCAACATCAATTACGATCATTATTCAAACTGCTCTAGCATTTTTACGTATCAATCAATCATATCATTCTATTTCGGCGGGGCTCTCCATTCATACTATTATTCAACTTTTTCTTTTTACTTTTATCAGTATCACTACTACATTTTCCCGTATACCAATTTTTATTATTTTAATGTACATATTTTGTATCTATCTATAAAACAAGAAGATGATGCTATTAAGAAACTTTTCCAAGAGTAGTTCGATCACTATACATCGTAAACATCTGTGGTTCTCTCCCTTCTTTTCGTAAAGAGGAGATCCTTCCATGCAGCATGAGGAAATTCGACAATGAAACTCATGACCAAACATGTCAAAGTGACTATAATCAACCCAATGGCATAGATAATAGCAACGATTTTAAATCCTGTAATGTCGGTATTTTTATGCAATTGGTTGAACCCATTACTCATGGTACCGAGAGGGAAAGTCATAGCCCACCATGCCTTTGAAAATCTTTGGGTGCAACCATAAGTTAAGATCTTCATGATTGCAATTGCAGTTAAACAGAGACCCATAGATAATAGGAATAATCCAACACAACATCCTCCTAAATTTATTAGGACAACCATTATCTCTAATTTATCCTGTGAGAAGAACATTTCCGCGTAATTTGGTAAGAATGCACCTACTCCATTTTCCAAAAGCATTGTTGAAAGATTTGATGACATCAATAGGATTGAATAAGCACCTTGTCCCATTATTCCAACGGGTATAAACCCACTGAAAATAGCTGGCTTTGGTGGTAATTTGAACAACAACAATTTGTTAAAATAGATACTCAAGAAGGGTACCGCAAAGAAAATTGCATTTGCCCAAAGGATATAAGTTATGATGAAACTTGACAATTTCCAAGATTCGGAAGTCAAACCTGGTAATATGACTTGACCTGTTGATGCACAAACTGTTAAGGGAACCACGGGTAACAGTATTACCGCATTCAAGGAGTGGTTATTGAGATTCATATTTGAGAACATGATATATGATATTCCCCATGCTGAAAAGATTGTCAATGCGATGTTTATCCACCACAGTATGTATATGAAATAGATCCAATCACCATCGAATGATAGGGTAGTATAGTAAGTCATATTTATCAATGTACACATACCCATAGGTTGACAACCTAAAAAGAAACATTCTGCCGGGTCATTGAGTAATCTGCCAAATGATGTGTTATACCTTGGAGCAAAAATGACGTATTTTAATATCAATAGTAGATTTGTGAGGATGAATAAAAAAATATTTAAAAAAAATAGTATTATACCGAAGTATTTCAAGACATGCTGAGATGATTCCACTGGGAAATTATACAGGACAGAGGACGTTACACCTGTACCCATTGTTGATACAAACCATATTGGATGGAAATTTTCAACGAAATAAGCTAAGAACTTTTCCTTTTTGGAAAAGTTTACTATTTCAGAAGGGCGAAAAATGTTGTTTGAATTAGAAGGAGGTGAATTTGTTGGATCGTTTGGTTCTTGTTGTACTATATCTGATCTGTTTCGAAGTAGACTTGTATCTTCTTCTGATGGGGGTACCTCAAAATGAGCACTGGAATCATAGGCAAATACACTGAGGTTATTCGACTTTTTACCGGTATGGATATTATTTGGGTTTTTTTTCTGAGGTTGGTTTGAATGTTTGAAAGGGTTTGAAATCTCAGGAACAGAGACCCCCTGAGATTGATTTGCTATCTGAGAAACTGTGTTATGAGTATTGTGGAATTGCGACATAATTAGCGATGGGTCGTAGAAAAGAAGCCTAGAAAAATCAAAAAATTTAACCAGTTATAGGAATATCACGTTTTCTTATATGAGATAAAAATGTGGGTGTGGCTTCTGTTCGTTAATAGGTGCGGCCCAGTTTGTCGGAGTCGGAGAAGCAGGTGAGGAAAGAGTCAGTTTTTAACTTGTATTGTAGTCACTACTTGTTTTGGAACCCTTGCTACAAACTAGAGGCGGTAGAAGATAGGCATTATCGATTTGTCTGTAAGATCTTGAATATATAGAGATGAAAAACATGCAGCTACTTTAAAGATCATGCGTCGGGATTTGATTTGTACAACCGATCTACTATGCACCGCCGTGTTTATGGTGTTTACATCTTTATTATTATTATTATTATTATTATTATTGAAAAGGTTGGGAGATAGTGCAACTTTTTAAAGGTCTATTAAAGATTTTGTTGAATTTAAATATCAGCATTTATAACCTACAAATGGGGGAGGGAAGTCGAGAACAATAACGTAAGACAATGTTAATCGAGAAAACCCTTAGAATAAAGAGAAAAGAGTGAAGAATAGAGTAACCATTTTCCAGGTTAAACTGTCACTAGGAGATAAGGCAACACCAAAACCTTTAGAAGTGGTGGTTGAAGCTGCTGTAATAGTATTCAACGTGTCAACCTTTTCATTCAAATCAGATTCGGCACCTGAGATCCAACTCTCCAAGTCTGAGTTAAGTAAAGCATCATCGAAAGTGGTATCATTTGAAAGGAAGACTGTGGCAGTACCATCACTACCGAATACTACACCACCTCTCATGACTGTTTCTGGAGTTCTTTCTAAGTAACCTTCGACTGGTAAACCAGTTCCAATATCACCAGTACCTTGATAATCGTGAATAGTTGAAAAGAAATGGTTTGCCTCGGTGACATTCATAACTTCAAAAATATCGAATTCACCACATCCAGTAGTCCAACAAGAACAGTTTTCATTTGTTGGGTATTGAGCGGTTCTTGGAATATGGGCATTTAATAACCAAATAGCTGGTAAATTGTATGATGCGGTATCTTCGTCTACAGAGTCTTCAGTTGGAGCAAGGAATTCGAATAAGAACATCTTTGTAGTACCGTAATAACCATGATATGCAGGGATATCACTACGATAAACACCACAATCGTTACCGTATTTAGATGATTCACAAGAAACATTTGACATTATAACGAATTCTTCATCTGATTTTAAGGTGACATTACCTAATACTGTTGAATCTGAAGCTTGAGAAACACCATCGGAATCTATATAATCTAGAGCCTTACCAAGGCATGAAATATTTGTACCAACATTGGCTAAAAATGTAACGTTTTCAGCAATTGATTCACCACTATCGAAATAAGCCAATCTTGACCAGTTACCGGTAGTATCACCCGAGGAATATGAATCGGCTACAAAATAAGCAAACTTTTGTAAATTCAATGGACCTCTGATATGAACTGATAATTCATCGTTTAATGGAGCATTTGTACCGCTGAAGGAAATTGCATCTGAGTTCAATTCACAAGTACATGAATCATCACTACTTGAGTCGATCGATTTGACATGTTTATAGGTACCTGGGAATCCAACGTTATCGAATTGCAAAACACCATATTCTAAGGAGTATTGTGTCTTACTTGAGGAAGTAGAAGACTTGATTCCCGAAAGATCACGAGCAAGAAGACCGGAAGCCGCAGCTTGGACTGCCGATACTAAAAAGAGGGAACTTGCAGCGAATTTCATTATTATATCTAACTGAATTACTATATTGACTGATAGTAAAACTAGTAAAGGATCAAAAAACGAGTGTAGATCTGTATAATAATGTGAAAGTAATTTGTGGAAGAAGGCATCAGATATAAAAGAGCAAAGCGAAGGAAAAAAAAAAGCATCTCAAGTAAATTTATTTCAAACAAGGCTTATGCACTTAAAATTGAGTGAGAAAGCCTCTTTGAGATTTGCGCATGGTTTTTATCCGTGTCATGTCAAGAAAATGGAGCTGCTCAAATACTTACTAGTATCTACACCTAAAGACTAGCGCTCTTTTCTACAGTGGTGGTGGTACGGTTGATTACATATATAGGATAATTATGGTCTGAATGCTGACGGGGCAGTCCCATTTCGAAGAGCGGCGGTATAAGGAGACATGAACAGGGGATTGCGTAATCGATCTTGGACGGTAGACCAATGTCGTACGTAGATAGTAAAAAATGTTCATCTCTACATATATATACACTGGGGATGACTAGCATCGACGGAGCTTGGGAGGCTTCTTTCGTCTCGGCGCCCTTGTACCTAGCTTAGCCATCTTTTTAGCTCTTAGTGATATATACAAGTAAATGTTCCGCTTTCTGCCAGTTACTACAAATGCATCGGAAGTAAAACTGGCCCTCCCTCCTTTTTTGAGATTCAGAGCGGAAGCAAAACAGAACGAGGCTTTGACGTGCCGCGCCTCGGTCCTTCCAAACGACGGTAGACGCGTCTGTGTCTGCGCCACCACTGGCCACTAAGGCCGAGCCATAGACGAGCACCGCCGATAAAAAGGGGAGGAGAACCGATAATTCCCCAGCTCAGCCGTCTTAGCACCCTTCAACATGTATTAATTCAACCGTTAAAAGTCACTTTAATCTTTACCAAGACTAGCTATAACTGTCTCAATTGGTAACCATCGTCCACCCAATTGGAACAACACGCTATTTATTTGACAATTTCATCAATTTTTTTCACCCCTTCGTTTCCAAAGTTCTCTACACTTACATCTGCTTGCTATATCTAACTACACCTCCTTATTATTCCTGTACTCAAAATCAGGCTACACTTATCTCCGCAGATTCACGTTGGTTTAGGGACATTATTCACTTGCCCTTTTATTCATCTACATATCTCGATAATTCTTAGAGTATTAGGCTCACCTTGCTCACAATTTTTCAAGCTGATATTATTTATCTTTTGATTGAGTCTACAACTAGATCATGAGATTCGCAAAGTTGTGTCTAGCTCTCGTGTGCAGTGCATTGACGAACGCTCAATTCACTCCCGTGATATCTACCAATTCTTTCAAAGGTTCCCCTAAGGATATACTATATTTTGAAGATACTTCTGTACGTATACTTTCCGCCCTATTCAACTGGCTTTCCAATGTAACGCTTTCTTATTTTACTAACTCATTTTGACTCGCATCAGAATATTATTTACCATGGATCAGAGACTGGAGAAGTTTATTTCTCCAAAGATGATGGTTCGAGTTGGAGCAAATTATCATTGAGCTTAACTGGGAAGATTATGCAGGTAATACAGCATAAGTTTGACAAGAAAAAGGCCTATATATTATCTGACGATACAAAGCATTTTATGACATCCGATGCTGGTGCCAATTGGGCTACTTTCACTACACCTGAATCCCCCGCTGGCAATTTATTACAATCATTGAATTACAATTCAAAAGACTCTCCTCTTTTATTCAACTCTCAAAATTCAGAGTACATGTTATATGCTGGTAATTGTGTTGATCAGAATACTCCAGATAACGATGTATGTGATAGACAATTTTATTACTCCAAAGATGACCTGAAGAATTTCCAAAAACTGACCAGTGCTCATTCATGCCTGTTTGTCAATTCAGCAAGGAACATTGAAGGCACCTCCCAAGATTCAATCATCTGCGCTATTGATTCTCCTAGTGAAGACCAGGATTTGAATCTTGTATCCTCAGAAGATTTTTTCGTATCCAGTCACTATATCGTTGTTCAAGGTGGTATGGTAACAGATGCTAAGTTACTAGGTGCCTCTGATGACTATCTTGTGGTTGTGGGCTCACACTTTCTCAGTGACAAAAGTACGCTTGTCTACACGTCCAACGTTTACAACTCCAATAACTCATTGGTTTGGGATTCTTACAAGTTGCCATCACAGGCTTCTGGATATTCCATTCAAATTTTAGACTCATCATCGCATGGTACAATCAATATTAATTTGGAAGGTACTCAGAAGTCAGGACAGCTGTATGGATCTAATTCGAATAAGGAGTTTGAGCTGAGATTAGATTCCCTAAGACAAGATTCAAATGGTAATGTTGATTATGAATCCATCGAAGGATTAGAAGGTGTTTCTATCGCTAATTCTATTACCAATAGAAATCAAATTGTATCCAGGATTTCGTTTGATAATTCCCATACTTGGAATTCCTTGAAGATTGTTGAGTGTATCTCCAGTGATGGTAGCTGTGAATTGCATTTACATTCGGTCATCAATAGGTTAAGCTTATCGGATTCTGATCCAGGAAAATACTTTTCCTCAAAAGTGCCAGGGATCTTAATAGGTGTCGGTAATACAGGTACAACATTGGGTTCGTACGATGATGCCAATACTTTCATATCCATAGATGGTGGTAAATATTGGTCTAAATCGTTAGACGGACCCCACTTGTTTGAGATTGGTGATTCGGGATCTATCATCGTTGCAATGGAACATGTATCCACTAACATTCTTAAATACTCTTTAGATTTCGGGTCTACGTGGAGCGAAATCAAACTTGACACCACATTGATTCCATCACTGATTACAACTACCGTTGATTCGACATCTTTCAAATTCCTTATTATTGGTGCAAATAAGAAACAAACTTCTGTTTTTGTCGATTTTAGCAATGTATACGCCAACAAATGTACACAACATGAATTTGAAGAGTGGTCATTTGGGTCATGTATCATGGGTGTTAAACAGGTTTTCAAAAGAAGATTACAACAGTCAAAATGCTCGGTGGATAACTTGTACAATGAACCGTTGGTCGAAGAAGCATTATGTGAATGTTCATTGGATGATTTGACTTGTATGGAAGGTTATGACCTACTCGGTGGAAAATGTGTTATCTTTGAGGAGAATGAAGCCGATATTCAAAGATCTCAGTGTGGTGAAGGTACAACCACATACACTGTCCCAAATGGGTTGATTTTGAAGCAAGGCAATCACTGTAAAGATTCAAAACAAATCTTGGCAAATGCGGCTGATGTTATTAAACAATGTCCAACAACTGATGATTCAGTTGAGCAAGCGGCAGACAACGGAAATAGTGACGAAAAAGACGACTCAGGTAATCAAGATGAAGTTGAAGGTCCCGAAGAAGGTTCACAGGACGGTGTTGACGATGGAAAGGTAAAGACCCTGGTCTACACATTCAAAGGTAAGGTTACCGATTATATCTACTTGGAGAAGCATATTAATTCTGATACTGAAGACGAGACATTATTGGCTTTAACATCTCAAAACGAAGTGTTTGTCACTCATAATCAAGGTTCTACTTGGGAAGAAGTTGCACCGGATGAAGAGTTCTTAGGAATGTACGTTAACAAAAAGAACACAAATCATGTCTATCTGTTAGCTACGAACGACAAGGTTGTTTACTCCTTAGATGGTGCAGATACCTGGAAATCATTCAGAACTCCTGCAAGGGCCATTCCAGGTGTCAAACCATTGTTTTTCCACCCATCTCGTGCCAGCTATCTTATATTTGTTGGACAAGAAGGATGTGATCAAGGTTTCTCAAAAGCTTGTCGTACGGTGGCTTATATCTCTAGATCTTACGGTAAGAGATGGATGAAGCTTCAAGAAAACATAAACCATTGTCAATTTGTTGGTGATTTGCAGGAGCGAACTAGCCCCGAGTTGGTACTTTGTCACAAGCAATCTAACGAGGCAACAAAGTTTAAACCTGATTTGATTGCATCCAAGGATAACTTCAAAGAGGAGAAAATAACATTATTGGAGAATGTCATTGGATTAGTTCAAGTTTCCGATTACTTGGTTGCCGCTACAGCTTTAGAACATGATGAATTAAGAGCACATGTTTCTGTCGATTCATTGACTTGGGCAGATGCTTTCTTCCCTCCTAATTTCTACGTTGATAAACAGCAAGCATACACCACATTATCAGGCTCTACCAAATCCATCTTCTTGCACGTCACAACCAATCCAAACTCGGGCACTGAATTTGGTTCTATTATGAAGTCAAACAGCAATGGTACCTCATACGTTGTGGCTTTGGACAACGTTAACAGAGATTCAAGGGGATATGTTGATTTTGAGCAAATGGCTGGGTTAGAAGGAGTTATTGTAGTCAATACCGTTGAGAATCCACAGAAGGCAAGAAAGGGTAATCGTAAAGTTTTGAAATCCCAAATCACCCATAACGATGGTTCTCAATGGACTTATATACAACCGCCAGCAGTGGATTCGGAGGGCAAGAAGTATGATTGTATTGGCCAAGGTTTGGATAAATGTTCTTTGAATTTACATGGTTATACTGAAAGAGCAGATTATAGAGATACATTTGCATCACAAAGTGCTGTTGGTATGATGCTTGCAGTCGGTAACGTTGGTGATAAACTGGAAAACTTCTACGATGGACATACTTACTTGACTAAAGATGGAGGTATCTCATGGAAAGAAGTCAAAAAAGGAGTTTATATGTGGGAATATGGAGATCAAGGATCCGTCATCGTTATCGTGAATGGCAAGGATAATACCAATATCATCTCCTATACCACAGATGAAGGTGAAACATGGACTGATTACCAATTCACAGATGAAAAAGTTACAGTTGAGGATATCTCCACCGTACCTAGCGATAACTCGTTGAAGTTCTTACTATTTACCAGAGTACCATTGGCTAGAGGTGATAAGACTAGAGTTTTCCAATTGGATTTCGGACAACTGTTGAATACTCCATGTACTTTGGATCTTGTCCATCCCGATCTTGATGATTTCGAGCTATGGACCCCAAAGCATCCTTTCCAATCGGATAATTGTTTGTTTGGTCATGAAACTCAATATTATCGTAAGTTACCAAATAAGTTATGTCGAATTGGTAAGAAATTAACACAACCCCATGCTGTACTTAGAAATTGTGCTTGTACAAGACAAGATTATGAATGTGATTTCAATTTTTATCGTGATACCGATGGAATATGTAAAGTTGTTCCTGGTTACAATCCACCAGATGATAAAGCTGAAGTTTGCTTTAGTGATGACGCGCCAAGTGAGTTTTGGTTACCTACTGGGTATAGAAAAATCCCACTTTCTACTTGTGAGGGAGGTCAAGAATTTGATAAATCAGAACCATTGCCATGTCCTGGTAAAGAAGGCGAATTCCAAAGAGATCACCCTGGTTGGGGTATCTTTTTTACTTTATTCTTCATCATTGCACTCTTATCTGTTATTGCCTTCTTTGGATTCTTTGCTTACAATTTCTTTTATGCCAAATACGGTGAGATTCGTCTCGGAGAAGAGGCTAATCTGGAAATAGTCGATGGTAGCTTCAGGGCTCAATTAGTACAATACACAGGTGCCACCTTCATTACCACCGTTGCTTTGTTCTCTCAAGGTATTAGAGCGGTTGCTGTCAATTTCAAGAAAGTGAGAGACGCTTTAAAATCTAGGATAACAGGCCGCAATTCAAGGTACTCTCCTGTCTCAGCTTATATAGTGACTGAAGAAGACGAAGACACCGACTTCTTAAGTGATGGTAATACCAATGAATCGTCATACGCTGATCACGAAGACATAGATGCTGATATTGGCGATTCCACACGTGGTGTGGATACAGGTGCTACTGATCTAGACTTCTCTGACGATGACGGCGATCTTGGAGTTGTTTAGTTGCCTAGTAAGCAGCTTCTCTTTGTACATAATCTTACATAAAGACACTATAGGGTTTACTACTATATTCTACATTACACGTAACGTTATAATATATTACTTTACATTAAATCGAGCATTCATTCTTGTTAACTATAAAATGTAATAGTTACATCAGTTCTTCTGTTTTTTTGTAGCCGGTTCACCTTCGCCTTTTTCTCCTTCATCATCTTCATCATCACTGATATCTAGTTCATCACTACTAGTGGCCAGTTCATCGTCTTCATCATCTTCGCCATTGGTAGAGGCTTCCGTATAGTATTTTGTGGCAAATGGATAAATGTCCTCGGCTATCAAGAGTGCTAACTCTTCACCTGCTCTGTATTCCTTTCCTGGTTTTTCGCCAGTCCATGCGAAGAAGGCAAATATAGATTTCATACCAAGTCTGTAGTTCTTCTTTTGTATTGAGGTGAATTTGGCGGCATTGCCATTGACTGAAGATTTCAACTTGTTTGGATTCACTTTATCATAAGCAGAAGGCCATTGGACATCGAGAACCGGTTTGGATATGACTTTGGATTCACCTGTTTCCGGATCGTTGACTTTGTTGAAATACTTCGTTATCTTCTGATTTGCGATTTCATCTCCAGGAGATTCAAATTCAAAAGTAATTGAGAACTTGGTCGTAGGATCATCATCATCTTCGTCGTCTTCTTCATCAAATGGAGAATTCTCCAAATAGTTCACTTTGATCTCCTTGATGAATTCCAGATACTTCATATCGTCGTTGCTCAGATACTCTTGAAAATCTTCATGTTGGGCCAAAATAATGTACCATAAGTTCGGGATCTTGGAGAATAACTCGGCCCTCTTAGCATATATTGGTTGGGTCTTGTTGATTCTGAACTTCTCTACTTCTTTATCAGCTTTGTCCATGTCCAATTCACATTGTGCTAGTTCTATAAATGTCTTTTCAAGTATTGGACTTTTGAGGTGTGTTAGTCTATTGGTTCCTTATATGACCAGGGGGGAAAATTCTCTCGCGTTGATACTTACTCTTCTTTGATCTCTAGGTCTTCCTTTTCTACCATGGTTGTCTGATTCAATTTTGCTTCCGTGCTCTATGTGGAACAGATGAACATCGGTCTTCCTGCATGTTTGTCTTTCTAGCATCTTTTAAAATCCTTCTATTGAAGTTTAAGTTTCTCGTGCCCCTCGGATCATGGCGGTGCTAGTTAATTTCCAACTTTTTTTGATATTTTATATTGTATATTTCAATTGGAGTTAATGTAGATATTATGAGTATTATTATAGTACAGTAGTTATATATGTATATTTGAAAAAGAGAGAAACTAATGTGGAAGAGTAGCTAACGATATCAAAGCACCATCTTCGATCCTAGTACCAACAGGAATGTTCAATCTACAATCGAACATCTCCTTAACATTTTCAACACCACCAAGTGCTTCTTTATCTAGTTTGAAACAAAATTCAAGATCGCTGTATTTTCCCAATATCAATACCACATTTTGCTTCTTAGATGCGTCAATGTTCAAATCAGTTGATAAGTCTATATCGTTGTTGTTATGGTTGTAATAATCACCTGTGTTGACATAGATGGCCTTGTCATAACCTTGAGGGTATCCTGACTCTGTAAAGATTGAGCTGAATTGCTTAGCCACTCTGACGTGATAGCCAAATGAAGATCTAGCACCTATGAGACCATATGCTTCAATTGGAGATACAATAGTTTTGGTTTTCAAGTTGACAGTGACTCTAACGTTAGTTGGTACAAATGTACCTTCTAATTCGAGTAAGGTAGCTTCACCGATATTGACGTATTTGGTAGTGTTCAAAGCACCACTTGGACCCTTTTTCTTTTGTTTCTTGACTTTACCACTTGCTGTCTTTTCTCTCTTAGGTTTAAGTTTTTTGGATTCGACTGTGAGACCTTCTTTGAAATCTCTGAATACGTCCTTGTTTTGCATGAATGGTAAGTTTGAGATTTTAGGTAATTTCTTTGCGAATTCAAAGTTCTTGAGCATATCTGGCTTGAAAGTGGACTTAAGCAAATAAGGTGGGGTAACAAAAAATTGCAATAATGAGGCTAGCAATAGAGTTTGCTCTGTGATTTTGTTTGCCTCTGTGGTGGTCGAGTCATTTTCAAGGTAAATTTTCTTGCCATCGGAATCTGTCATGGCAGTATCAACATCGTTTGATTTTGTAGTAGGCTTTGCAGACTCTGGCACTTGTAAGATAACAACTTCACCAACATTGTATATACAAGCGGATTTGGCGATTTGGTAAGCTACGTGTGTGATTTGTTGTAAGTTGGCACAATTTGTACCGGAGATGCATGACGAAGGGATACACAAGGTATATTGAGCCTTGGGAAGCTCCTTGGATGGTTTCCTCTGGGTCTGTGGTTGTGGCTGTGTCTCTGACATTATTTGTGTGCGGTGAGAGCTGTGTTATTTATAATATGACGGTACAGATGGGATTGCACAGACTCAAATAGGTTTAGGACTACACGGTGAAAATTTCCAGGGTGTGAAAATATTTCTCTTTTCCCCTTCTCAGAGGCCCGGCGGTGCAGCCGTCCCCGTCTGTGCGTCGATCGTCGATCGTCGATAACCGCTCTATACCGACCCAAACCCGACCCACACCACGCCGATCGACGCAGAGCCGAGGGTGAAAGAAGAGAGAAGAGAAGAGAAGCGAAAATTTGATGTGGAAGTTTGCAGGAAGGAACTTGCCAGGTGGGACACTAACCCCTCTAGGCTTCGCCCTGAACTTGTCCATGGGCCTTTTGTCACCTATTGTTTCACTCAGATCCTCGAGTTTAAAGATTACGTTGCAAATATATTTATCGCTCTGCACCATAGGGCAAGTCACTCTTTCCTTTACTGTATACTTACTCACCCCCGGTCCCGATTCCACTTTATTATCTACAAGCCGCTCCCGTCCCATTAGTCGATTGTTTTAAAAAAACTCCTGTCAGCATTATTAATTTCTGGCTATATTTAGAATATTTTCGTTCCTTAAAAAGTTTTAGATTTGATTTGATTTGATTTGATTTGATTTGATTTGATTTGATTTGATTTGATTTGGTCTCGTTACATTTTACTTGATCTCGTCTTATATATATTATTGTTGTTTAATATTCCTCGCTGAATTCTTACAACCGTTCACTTCCGCTTCTCACACCCCCTCCCCCCTCCCCCCTATGAACTGAAACACCGATTGAGTAGTTTATTATAGATACCAAGCCCAAATACCTCAAACTAATTCAACCCGGTTACTTCCCCTGCGTTCACTAATCCCCGATTTATAAACTCACACAAACGCATACACATATAATGGCATCATCACTGAAGTCGAAGGTAATCATATTCCTCTCGATATTAGTCGTATCGTTTGTTGGTCTATTGATACTGGATGAATCTACCACTGATACCCATCATCTATTAAATATTTTACCTCAAAATTTGGTCCATTGTAACAAAGGCCACCATTTCAGTGAAAATAATGAAAATGAAGAAATATCTTATCCTATAAAGGATATTGAACTCGAGGTTATCCAAGAAAAGATAACCCTTGAAACTATCAAAAATGATGACAGCTATTACCGTGATCAACAGATTTTAGATATGGACCTTGATTCGGTCGATCATAAAGAAAGATTACAAAAGAGAGCTTACGACGATTCAACTGACGCAAACACAAGCGGTGCAGCAACTTCTTCACCAGCAACATCTGATGGAACTGCTTCTGCTTCTACTCCAACTTCATCTGCTGAAACCTCATCCGCTGACTCGTCTGCTGCTTCATCTTCCTCTCCTTCAACTTCGCCAACTACTTCCCCCGTTACTACTGAATCACCAACCGCATCATCTTCCGAATCAAGCTCATCTCCTACAACATCTTCGTCTTCTACAACCACCCCAACTCAAGCAGCTTCTGTTTTTACTTCCCCAACATCCTCCTCCTCTCTTATCCTCACCTCTGCATTCAGATCAGCTACATCCTCGTCTGCCGAGACATCAAGTTCCCCTTCTACTTCTTCCCCTTCTACTTCTTCATCTTCTCTTTCATCTTCTAGTTCATCCTCGGAGATTGTGGCCCAAAGTACATCAACCCCATTTACTACTCCTTCGAGCAGCTCTGAGTTAACAACTTCTTCACAAGAGACCTCGTCTGCTGAGCCTACCACCTCTTCTTCTGCAACCACTTCATCGTCATTAACAACATCTTCTTCATCGTCCTCTTCCGTTACTACAACAACTTCTTCATCTAGTACATCATCTACTACATCTACAAAGACCTCTGCTTCTGCTTCGCCATCACCTTCGTCTTCTATTCAAAATGTCTCTGACTCAAAATCTTCAAGTGGCATTTCATCCAAGGATAAGAAGATTGCAATTGGTGTGGCCGTAGGTTTAGGTATACCTATAATATTGGCAATAATTGCTGCTATTTGGCTCTACCGTAAGAGAAATACATCAACTTCACATTATGTGGATTCAAATGGTCAAGATACTGGTATTGCAGAAGCAAGTTGGTTCTCCAAGTTAGCCTTCTGGAAAAGAGACCAAGTTGGTGATTTCAATAATTACTACAACGATAATGATGACGAGGTGACTAATTTCAACAAGGAATCTGCTACAACTGCTGGGAATGGATCTGGAGATGAAAAGGGATTCGTTGTTAATCGTACTGGTACTTTGAGAAGAACCAATCAAGCCACTAACTTTTAGTCGGTGAACTTTCATCTATCTCAATTTCTATACTCTCATTCCACCCTCAAATCACACACTGTACTTTGCTTTTTCCCCGTTTCTGTTTGGAACTTGTACAATTACGTTAGTCCTTATATAATTACTATTTTTTTATCCCAAAACTAGATATTTCAATTCATAAAAACTGTAACACCCCCCAAATAATGAAACTAATTATAGATCAATAAAATTAATATACTTCACAAGAAGATTGATGCAATCATAAGGCAGAGTGTTTTAACGTAATCACTATAAATTTAACAGGAAACTAATAATTTATATTAAGTAAATAAATAAACAAATAAAGAAATAAATAAAGAAAAAGGACATAACGAGAGATTTTTTCGCTTTTTCTCTAAAAGAGTAGTAATTTTGGAAAAGCACGCTAATAGAAAAAAACAATAGCAAAATGAAATAATTATATAAAAGTTGACTAAAGAAGTAGAATAATTGAAATAAATCCAAAGGTAATAGAGGGAAGATTATTGGAATGGCCCTTTGCTTCGTATTGGATATCGATCGCAATCGAACTCGGTGAGTGCATTAAAGACGGGGTTATACGTGAATCGGCAATCGAGCTTGACAATGATACTGTAATTGTTTGAAATGTGGGGGTTGGATCTGAAAGAAATGTTGATTGTGGGTCAGTCAATACAGGATCCGTGGAAGCAATATCCAATGAAGTAGTATTGGTTGAGGTTGGATCTGTTGATAAGGGTTCAGTGAAAATAGGATCAATAGATGTGACATCAGCTGGTTGTGGATCTATGGAGACCGCTTCAGAATATGTTAGATCAACATGCTTTGGATTGGTGGATATAGGACCAGAAGGTATTGGCTCGGTGGGTGAAGGATCAGTTGACGATAAAGGTGAATCAGTACTCTGGACACCGGAGAGGTTGGTAAACTGAGCAGCTAAAGTAGATCTCCTAGACTGAGAAACAGGATATGGGGCAGTAGTAGAATATTCGACATTCCACGATGAGTTGGTATAGTAGTAAGGTGCTACTTTTACCAGACCCACTGTGCCTGAGGTTGATGATTGTATAGATGATACTACCGAGTCTGAGGAGCTTTGTATAAATATCGAACTCAACGTCTCAACTGAACTTGTTGGGTCTGTATTCAGCACTGGTTCGGATAAAGTTATGGAACTTGATAGCAGAGAAACGGAAAGATCTCCCAAGGTTGAGGATGCCTTTTCAGCGTCTGGTGTTGAGGTTAAAGATACTTCCTCGACTCTTGGTGATGAAGCAGACGATATTGATGATGATGATGATGATGATGATGATGATGATGATGATGATGATGATGATGATGAT